>OY728150.1:2083939622-2084381655 GCA_963277665.1 Viscum album
ATCTTGGAAAATTCTTTTTTAATACAATGTGTGGTTTATGGAACTCACAAATTACTCCATCACACAATAATACTAGAGAAAAACCTTCCATGAAACAACATCCAGTTTTGACCATCCTCTGACCATCCTCTGATGCATAACATTGGACAACACAATTGGGAAACATCTATTCCTTTGATTCACCCCATAGATAATACTCAACCTACAACATAAAATAATAATATAAAATCTTTTAAAACAAATTTACTCTACCACTATCCACATTTTCATCAATGTTTAGTGTTTCCAACCCCTCTAGTGCCTGCCATGCATCCCCAGACTTTTGAACAACCAATTACCACAAACTCCTGCTCTATGTGTCGGCCACAACATTAACATTTCCTGGGGTGTACTATATCTCAAATTCATAGTCCAGATAAAACTTTATCCACCTTCACTTCCATATATTCAAATAACACTGGGAAAATACATAACTCCAACTCTTGTAATTTCTGATGGGCACAAAGAGCTCCCCAATGAGGTACTTCCCCCAAAAAATCTACTCAAACTGAACTACTAATTGATTATGATCATGGGTGGCACAGTTACTCTCATGGAAATTGACTACATAGTCATATAAGATATCACTTATTTCTTCTAAATCGTCACACATCCCAAAAACAGAATGGAAGCAACAAAAACATCAAATAAACCACTTCCTAAGGAAGCTAAATCACTGAAGCACTAACAAACATCCCTTTCAGGTAATCTCGTTCTTGCTTGAACAGATCAATAAACAAATACTCTTGATCCTTCCTTATAAAATATGATAATGGGGATACTAATTAAGTATAATCAGGGATAAAACTCTAATATTATCCTATAATACCTCAGAAATTATTCCCATCTACCACGTACTAAGGTGCTTCCCAAGAAAAAAATACTTCAACCTTCGATGGGTATATAACCACACTGTGATGAGACACTAAAAAAATATTGAAACGGTTCTCTTGTGTCCAAAAAATGTACTTTTACAACATTCCATATTCCTTTTTCTGTATAAGAACATGCAAGTGATCTCTGAGATACTTGTTATCTTCCACCTCTGACTTCGAGTAAATTAAGATATCACTATCAAATATAAATATGACTAGATACAGGAACTCCCTAATCACAGAATTTATAATCCCCATGAATATGACATGTGATTTAGAAATGCCAAATGCATGAATACAAACTTGATATATCCATACCTCCATCAAAATGAACTCTTGAACTGACCACCTTCATTTAATATTAACTTGTGATATCCTGAAAAAAGACCGGTAATAGAAAAAATAAAATAACCCTTCTCAGCTGTTCCAAAATATCATCTATCCATGGAAGAGGGTAAATGTTTTTTACCATCACATAATTCATCCTTGTGTAGTCTATGCAATATTGAATACAGACTTAAGCCTTCTTTGCGAAAAACATTGTGGAACACAATGACAACACACGAGGTAAGATAAAACCATTATATAATATATCATCTATCTGATCCTCAAACCTTGTATCTCAGACGTTTTCATTTTATAGGGGCCCATTATAATTAGAGAATCAATGGGATATATGTCTATCAAAAACTCAACGTCGTTCCGAAGAAGTAATGAAAAAACCATATCATGGAAAACATAAGTAATTCATTGAAAACCCTATTCGTTTTTTCAACCATAGTGCACAATGGATCCATAGAAAAATCATCCAACAAGTAAAGAAGGTTATCCACAAACTGAAAACCACCAGAAAACCAATCTCAACAATAAAAACTACACATTGGATATCCATGGCTAAAAATAATAATATCCTCCTTTAGTAGTCAATAAAAGTAATAAATGAATATGAACAGTCAATGCATAAGATGAAAATAGATGCCTAAATCTGTCGTATGAAAATATCCCCAGAGGGTTGATGCAGTCTCATCATTAGTTTACACCCTCCTTACACATCAAAAACAATGGTCTGGCCTCTTAACGGTGTACTCCACCCCAATAGGAAGATAATCCTTTATAAATATTGTCCCAGACTATTATCTACAGTGTATAATAAAAATGATTGTGAATCTTACAAATAAAAAAATAATAAACTACAGTAATAAATAAACTAATGCACATTTGAAGGTATATGTCCCCTCTTGTACTGATGTCTCCACTATGTGAAACTGACCACAACCATCTTTACAAAATCTCTCCTAAAGACCACCACCCCAAACATGTTGTAGTCGCACTCACTGAACATGAGAAACATCCAGTGGTTTCTTTCTTCCTATTGCAACTCGCATAAGGGGAGAAAAATACTACTAGATATACTAACAAAATAGTCTCAATAAAAACCTCTTCTGAGGATGGAATTGACTCATTCCACCACTAAAAAACTAAACTCAAGAATCCATAGGGAACTATCCCAGAATATGGCTATTATCCCCACAACCAAATCACACTAGAATAAAGCTCCCCAGAAAATGATGGAAAAAAGGTGAAGCCTAATGTATTGAAATGAAGTTACTGAGGTTGCATCCATGTTAGTGGTAACCTCTATTGTCCTGGTCCATGAGACCTAAAACTGAAAACTCTACCCCTCAATGAAATAAATTATCTCCCCACTCACCATAAACATTCTTGTGAGTACATCCACTCAATCACCCAATCCTTCTTCTAATCATGTAGATATGTTGTTATAATGAAAGGAGTAACTAAATATTGTACATATGGAAATATTTATTCTTGAATACACCTTGCTCGAGACTCCTCATCTAGAAAATGATCTATAAAAAACACATAAGGTACTTAAAAATGATTTGTGGATCATGCACTAAAATGTATGACTCTTTAAAATAAATAAGATTATTTCTACTTACTATATTCATGTTTGGAGAAAGAATAACTTCTTGGAACCCTTTCTAGAAGTCAACCCACAAGACAATTACCTCCATATGCTCTCAAAGATACAGTGTCCACCACTGAAGTGCAACTCCCTGGATATGACTGACTTCCAAAAAGTCCAAATAATCCCTCATGGCTCATATCAAACTGAAACCAATCTCGTGATCCTCTAAAAATATCTCAATATCAACATATGAGATATATCCCACGTAGATCCCCAATGTATGCCGCTTGATATCACGCAATGTCCACTTACACTAATAATTTTCCTCAACAAGATAAATCCTACGATGTTCATCAATGAAACATGATGATCCGCGACAACCTGGTCCAGATGCAGATGACGACAATGAGCCGTTGATTAAATAAAAAAAGGATTTACTAATCTTGATAGTGATGGATTTTATTAAGATTCAGTTTTATTCACTAAGCCCATTTTTAATAGATTAAAATCAATCCAAAAACAACTAAATTAATAAAGTAACATAGGTAATTATAATCATTGTACATTTCATATGTCACCACCCAACAATATGGTCCACCTAACATTGTCATTCAATAAGCTTAGGGTCTATGCACTGGAACACTAGGGGACCTAAATGCGTGTTTTCTTTCTAGTCTCCCTAGCCTATGTCACACACCATGGTCAATTTGAAATGTAACCATACCAATCCATGCAATAATTACTATTCATAACTCCAAATATCATCACATCTCTCAACCATAACCATAAATAACACTCTTTCATGACCCCCACCCTCCAAAGATAAACTTTCTGGGATGGAAATGAAAAAAATGAGATAAGTACTTCGGAGTCTCACCTCTAGTAGGCCACAGATTAGATACTACCATGAAAGGTGAATAAATATCACAATTTTTAGGCCTTCCCATCAATAATAAATCTTATTGTGAGATAGAATGATTCATATAAAACTACTTCAAGAAATAATTTAAAACATAACCCAAAGCATCCCACATGCATGTATGAAATAAAACTGATACAAATACCATAAAACTTCCATGTAAAATACTCAAAAGTAAACGAAATTTAGAGGCATAAAAAGTATTAGGGATTAGGGCTAGTCTGTTCCATCATAATCTACCAAATCGTCTTTGATATATAAAAAAAAAATACGTAGAGTGAGCATAAAAGTACACTCAACAAAAAACCATAATTCCCTATTATTCATGTGAGATAAGCATATTATTTCTACTATTTGAAAAAAAATGTAACAAAATATAAACTGGTATAGTAACCTTACCTACCACACTAATGAAATCACACCAAATAACTCAATTAAATTAATATAATATAACATGATCACATTGTTGATAGGTGATCCCACACCACATTAGAACTGATTCTCCACTCTCAAACCCCAATTTCAGACATTTTACTGAACCCACATATTTTTAATACATCATATCATATCTCATCTGCATACATATGTGACTCATAACTCATAATGCATGAAAAAAGTTAGATGATATAACATAACACATCCCTCCACACCTGGTCCTCACAACACATCCTTCTCTCATATTCCTCACCCTCGAAACACATCACATCTCACAATGAAGACACCTCAGACCTCACATCGTAACTCATCCTGATGAAACCTATGACATCACCTCCCAACTCATCCTAATGACAGTTGGGAATTTGCATCACAACCAACATCTAATGTAGTAACAGACCTCCGACCATCACACCCTTTGCAATACCTACCTCTCTTGGAAGTGGGAGTAGTGAGAGAAGGTGGTTAGCCATCTATCCTCCCACCGAGATGTTGGGGAAGACCCCCCCCCCCACGTGATGATATAGTTGTTCAAAAAATAGTGCTCAACATGCGTCAATTGAATATATAATTAAAAAGGAAAGATAAAAGTTTATAGATATAGTATCAAGCAATCAATCCCAACCTATGGGTCTTCAAACAAACTCACCAACTCCCATCACGATCATATTTTCTACCATATATAAATGAATTTATAATTAATTTAAACAATCAGTTCCAAAGGTTTAGAGATATTATTAACTAATTAGGCTTCCCATTCCCATTAATTTAACACCAATTCATTTTTTTATTTATCACCAAGCACACATAATTAGACATCCCACCTTTAAATTATCTATTAACCATTTCATCCCATTTAACAAATCAACCCAATTCATTTCATAACGTTTTTATAAATTTTCTCTTTTAATTCAACACAATATGGGAAAATAGCACAACATAATGAAATTAAATTAAATGATCAATATACCATCACCATAACACCCCAAAAGAATTTCCCAAAACTATCACCACACCGCCCAAAAAATCACAACACACAATCCATCGACACCCATTCACCTAACACTCCTCTCCATCCTAAAAACTTGACTACACATCACAAAATGTAATGGTCATTATTTATTGATTTACAAATGGTATTTTAAGATATTACACATTATTTTAGGGGTATTATCATCCATATAAGAATATAGGGAAAACCATATTTTTAAACAAGTATATATAATTTATAAATTTTGTTTACTTTGATCCCATAAAAGATACAACATCACTACAAATAAGGGTTCCACAAATCATGTCATATAGTGAAAATAAAATCCACTAAAGACTATAATTTTTAGTTGTGAATTTAGCCCATACATTCTATCAAATATCTATTAATAAAAAAGATGTAAATTTATAAAATAAAAACCCCATTTACCCCTATTAAAAACATTAAAAAAAATTTATTATTTGATTAAAATTTAATAACAATAATACATAGGTAAAAAAAGTATATCGCCCTTACATGATACATACAAAAGATAAATGAGGTAAATTCCTACCTTACAGTTGTTTTCCAACTCATTGTGATCCATATGGTAAAGAAGAAAATCCATAAACCTCAAACACACAATTTGAAGAATATATTGACCTATACCATGCCATGGATCTATCAAAATCTATCCCAAATAAACCATGAAATTAATAAAACACTAATGTAGTAGATAACATGGATACGAATGGAAGAAAACAAACCAAAAAGAGAGAATAACTTACCATAGATCAGCTATGGACTTTCAAAGAACAAACTCTTGGATCAATTGATCAAGGAGGAATGAAAAGGGATTTTAGAACACCTCTGGGCACCTACAGTTTGTCAAAAAATAGAGGGAGTAGATACCGTCACCGAGTGATTGAGAATTTAGGGAAAAAGTTTATAAATTGACTATATCGGGGGATTTGACTATTTGTATTCCACCTTCACACTGTGAAATACCTGGTTTCTAGTTTCCACCTAAAAATTAACCTCCTCTTCATTTCTGTGGAATGCCGACTTTTTTTTACATAAATTATCATTACATCTTACAAAACGAATATTTTGATGATTTTTCTATCGGAAAAAGGTACATTATACATGAAAACGTAAAACATTCCTCTATTAAACATGAAATTATTAATCAAGGTTCATACTTAGTACATATATTTCATCTCAAAATCTAGGTACATACATCAATTGAAAGGGTGAGCATAAGTCCCTGTAAGGGAAAATAATGGAAATAATTTACTTGGGATCTTGAGGAATATCAATAGGAACACAAGGAATATCATAATGGCATGAGTAATAGGCACAATATAATAATAAAAAAATGAATTATAACACTAAAATGTGGATACAACCATTAACTGAGTCATTCATAAGTATATCCCCAAGGTTTCATAAAAATTACAATGGTTATTCACCATGTTATCGAAAAACATGTCATCTATATTGTGTCGATTATTTACACAATGAATTTGGGAACAATCAGGGATCACCATTCATTTGTATTAAATAATTTTAGACAAAATTTTCAAAAAGATAATTCATACATAATCTGTGTAGAGTAAAAAACAGGTTTCATATCAAAATGATGGTGTTATAGAAACTACATTAAAACACGACCCTATTTTTATTTTAATCCCATTAAAAATGATGGTGGATTTCATGTATATAAATACAAGTATTAATTATAAAATTTTTACATCTATGTGAAAACCATTGTATAAGAAACAATTTTGTCTATTTAGGAAATAATATAAAATAGTTTCATGAGAAATGAGAGAAATTTTTAGACGTACAATTAGTAGCATAAAGGTTATAAAACATAGTATAGAAAAAATTAAAATGAGTGTGGAAAAGGGTGTGTCACTCAAAAAATACTCATAGTATAGTAATGTGATATAATAAAATGGATAGAAAGAAGTTGTATGGAAATTTTAAATACATGACACATAAACAATAGGACTTGAAAAGAAAAGAGAAATTGATATTCCCCTTACCTTGAAGAGTGACTCCTAAGACACAACAATATGGGCTTTGGGGTCATGGGGACACATTTATAGGACTTATTTGGAGTTTATACATTCATATCATCGTGTATAATAAATTTTAAATGAATGTTAACTGATAAATGGTTAGTTATTTATAGAAAAAGTGACGTAGTTTTTTATTATTTTATTTTGACCAATCAGTGGACTCATTTGAACATGGTATTGGCCACTTGGGAAACCTAATATGATATTTTAATCCATAAGATTAAAAAATAATTTTATATTAATTATTACATCATTATGGTTCCATTAAACATACTTAAAAACTCAAACTGGATTTTTAATATTCACAAAAAACTAATGTATTTTATAAAATTCTACTTAACTAACCCTAACCTAATATAGATGTTCTAATTTTAAAAATGAATTTTATTTTATCATAATATTTTTATAATTATGATATATTTAACTTTTAACTATCAAAATACTAATTTATTAAAAATAATACATGATAGAAAATACATAGTCAAATGCATAGTAAAATTTTGGATACATAAAATAATAAAATTATTTATTTCATTTATATTTAAAAATGATTGTATTAAAAATGAAATTTAATTTTAATAAAAATTAATAAAACATTTGAATAATATAATTATTTAAATCCCTTTAAAAATTAAAATTTTAACCTGAAAAATATATTTATCAAATTTTATCTCAATTTTTAAGAAATACTTTTTTAAACATAAATGATGAAATATTAATTTTATTAAAACAAATGTATAAAAGATTATGTAACTAGGGCTTCAACACATAACACATTATAAAACCTTCATATACCCAAAGGATGGGTTGTGTGATTGTGATAGACTCATGTGGCGGCTTGGCTAACAGCTCCCATGTTGTAATCTCTACTAACATGAAATTCTCCAATAAGTGATTTCATTTGAGCTTAACATGTTGATGCTTGGAATGGGATTGGTCAAGAGAAAATCCTAAAGACACTACCTCCCTCCCACGTTTTGAAAATTGTGTTTTGTACAACATGAATCTATAGGATGAGGCCATCAAATATTCTTACATCATTAATTAGACATTATCATTTATATTTATAATATGAATTATACCATTACATTTTTTTAAGACGATTGTTTCCACAATTTATATTGACTTATATTAATAATTGAAAAATTGTCATATAACAGTCCAAACACAATGGTAACATTTCAATTGAAATAAATTCATTATTAAATGGATATAGTTTTGTTGAGTCCAATATCATATAACACACATTTTTGGGAAACAATTATCAATAAATTTTTTTGGGAAATTATATTATCCCCCCCCTTATAAAATTCATCCCAAAATTTCCAACTTGTGCACTCGTATGAGAAAAGGTGTATTTTCTTCTTCCTCAATGTTTCATCTAGTTTCCATGTGGCTTCTTTGTATTTTGGGTTCCTCCAAAATTCTTTATCATGGTGGATTATCTTGTTGCGTTGAACCATGTGTCTACGATCTAGGATATCCACTGGCTGATACTCATAAGAGAGGCTGTGTTCAAGTTGTACCACCTCTGGACTCAGTAAATGTGAAGTGTTAGGTAAATACTTACACAAGTGATTTATGTGGAAAATGTCACGAAAATGAGCTAGATTGGGATGATGTGAAAGATGATATTCCACAATTCTTA
The DNA here is from genome assembly GCA_963277665.1 of Viscum album. Taxonomy (NCBI): domain Eukaryota; kingdom Viridiplantae; phylum Streptophyta; class Magnoliopsida; order Santalales; family Viscaceae; genus Viscum; species Viscum album. The sequence goes on from OY728150.1 coordinate 2,083,948,526, forward strand.
TATTATCAATGATTTAATTGGGGCCAATGTACCTGGGGATAAAAATCCCTTTCTATCGAAACCATATGACTCTCCTATAAGTTGAACATCAATAGTAGACATTTTATCCAACATCAAAATCCATATCTATTCAATGGATGTCAGAGTAGATCATCTACTAACTCTAATAATCCCTTTTGTGTTGTTATATGGCATGAAGTTTTTTATCATATCATGCACACGATCGGGCCTAAGAATATTTCTCTCACTAGTTTCATCCCAGTATGTGATATTTCAAAATTTCATCCCATATAGAAATTCATATGTTTTAATTTGAATTCTCTAATGGATGATTTTATTGAATGAGAAATAAACTAATGGGATTCTTAGATCCCATTCTTCTTAAATATACATTGAGAATCTTCTCATATTATCCTTCCTGTCTGGACATTTCTTTAGGATTGGACATTAGTTTTAGTGTGATAGGTCGTACCAAAAATCAATTTAGTATATAGATTATTTGCGGACTTCACTAGAATTTTGATGTAGGCCTTCAATCATTATTATATACTATAGAAGGTGGAACTCCAAGAAGCCTTAACAATTCTTTAATTTATATCATGGAATGTTGGTCAAGAGATAAATCATCCCTAATCGTAATTAATTATGCATTATAGGTGAGATCGTCTACTATAATCGATATCACAGTGTTTCCTTTGTAATTTCTGAAAAGTGTAGTGGAAAAGTCCATAGTGATATTAGACAACTTCCATGATGGTATGTGTTGTTGTTGTAATACCCATTTTGGACGTTTTATCTCTACCATAAATTCTTGAAACACCCGGAACCTTATAGTGTAGTCAGCAGTTTACCTTTTCATTTTAACACACCAATATTGATTATTACAGTTCCTATACATTTTAGTCTTTCCACGATGTATAGAGAATATTCAGTTATAAGATTCGTCCATCAACTCATTCTTTATTCTTATAGTAGATTCCACAAATAGACATTAATGAAATTTTAGTATTCCTTTTTTATCAATATTAAACACCAGAAACATACCATTCATCACAATATCTGTCGTCATTTGTAAAAATGATTTTTCTTTATTATATTTCATGATCATCTCTTATAATAGCGGATGATATGTTATTTGAGATAGGTTTGATGATGTCTATTCCCCTATGATTCCCATGTTTAATTTTACTATTCCTTTGATAAAAGGATATCCTTGAATCCTCATTATTTCCAACACAAATAGGCATTTCCAACATAATGCATCAAATGAAATTGTTTTATATTCGAGGAAGATAATGAATTAAATAATCAACGTATTTAAGATGTTTTAACTATCTCTTCTATCTCATGTTCATTAACATTTATGTGAAAAAATACATCCATATTTTATCTTCTATGTAAATATCACATTTCTCTCTAATAAGTTAATACCTGCAAATTAACTGAGTAAAAAACAATCGCACCCAATTCCAGGTCATGCATAGGATAGTTTTGTTCATGAGGCTTAAACTGTTGAGATGCATAGGCAATCACCTTATAATTTTTAATGTGGAATCACCCAATACTATTCATTGATACTTCACTAAATATAACGAATTCATATCCTATAATGTATAGAGTTAATATGGGTGCAATAACTAGTCTCTTCATCAAATCATGGAAAATTTCTTCACACTCATCTGTCCAGATTTACCTAAGCCCTTATCAAGATAACATGGTTAATGGATTAGAATGTTATTAATATTTTTTCACAAACCCCCAATAATATTTTTCTAAACCAATCAAACTAAGAATCACATTCATTGTTGTAGGTGGATGCCACTACTCCAGAACACTAATATTGGTAGGGAAAGTGATATTTCTTCATTTGTTATGACTTTTCCAAATAAACCTTTTGTAACCAAAATTCACATTTTTTAACATTCTAAACAACCTCTCCTTCCTCCAAGTTTTTTCAATAGAACCCTTAGATGATCCACAATCTCTAAATGACATTTGGAATATATTATAATTTCATCTTTAAAAACTACCACAATAATTTCAAGGTATTCCATAATGACTATTCATAAAATCCATATAAATAGTAAGATAATTTTTCACACCGATGTGCATAACAACAAAATCATTATTCAGATATTCTTGATTACTAGGTGGTATTTGGAATATCATCTTTCCTTACCTTCAAATGATCATAACTACATAAAAGATTAATCATGGTGAAGAACTGATCCCTTCAATGCTGGTCAAAAAAATCATAAATCCTTTTATGAGGGTTTTTGTTATTCCCTATGCTCCCATTAGGTGTTCTATAATAAATAAACAATTGCATTGATATATACATTTTTTCACAAAGAGAAAAAGGTTCTCCCAAATGAGAAACACTTGGAAAGGTAAACCCTTTATAAAAAGATCTTGGGGTTTCTATTATAATTCCACTAACACCACATTAATAATTTATTTTATCTTATTCAACCAATACATTCTATTTGATAGTAGATAAATATCATATTAAATAACAGTATTATATTTTCATTCAGAAAATCTCAGCCTTGTGTTTAACACATGACATTAAAGAAACTCTTGGTTTTGTGCATTAAAACGTAATATAGTATTGTGTGTAACATATGATATAAAAACATTATACTTTAATAATTTGTGTCGGGTCACATTATTAATATTACTTTAGAAATTATCACTATTATTGTCTGCTGCAATATAGGATTAAGGAAAAAAGAATATTATTGGTTTTTTTAGTAATATAGGTTTAATTATATTATAGATGAATATATACTTATATTATTTATTATGATATTATATTTCACTTATATAAATGACTAGAATATCTTTTGATTATGTGATTAATGAAATTATATTTTTTATGATATATTAATAGTGATGGATGTTATGTTGGGAAAAATATTAAATTTATCATAGACGACAATGTTGTAAAATATTTTTTATTTTTGGGTTTCATTAATTATTTGGAATACATTTGGTAAATATTAAGGATAGTCAGTTATTGTAAAAGATCTATGTTTAACATTCAGTGTTACTGTAGAATCATTTATATTATTGAATTTTTTTCATATGAATGTTCATTCTATTGGGAATTATTTTACTTTGGGATAACCATTTTCATTTTGGTAAATGTATAAATATATGAGTAATAAATATTTATCGTTATATTGATATTGATATCTATAATAATTTATTCTAATTCATATAGGAACAAATTAATCATGAATACTCATCATTTAGATGGAAAATATGTTTGTGGTAGAAATTTATTATAATATAAGAATCATTTTGAGAAGTATTAATATTTATTTTTTTTATATTATATAAATTAAAATAATTTAAAAAAATTTAAGAAAAGTATTTTGATACAGAAATATTACACATTTAATATCCATGCTGAGAAAATAATTGTCTTTTAACACATTTTAATTGTATTTTTTTTGATTGTTAACATTAACCTTACCATGTTCTCTCTCATTCTTTATCAACACTTGGGAGTTAGTTTTATCTTATATATTCATATTTTTAGTTATCATTGTTTTTCTCCTATATTGAATCTAACTATGAGTTATTCCATATGACCTTTTTACAACCGTTTCTCTCATTTTAAGTGGTTGTTTCATTAACCAAGTCTATAATTTCATTTTTCAACCATAATATTTAGAAAATTAAAACCCTAGTAATTAATCCTAAGTATACAATTGAGTGTAAAAAATTTCTTATTGGGGAGATATTTACTATCCCATCATTTTAAAAGGAATATACCATCATCAATAGCATAAAATATGTTCAACTTAAAGATTAAAATAATAATGAAATACTATTATTTTAATATGATTTTTATAACCTAGATATTAATTTTTAGGGTATGAATATAAATAAATTATTTATAAAAAAGTATTTTTTTTATTATCAATATAAATGTTTTGTAAAATTCTTTGAAAATAGTCTTATAATTTTTAGTAATGTCATTTTTTTTTCTTGAATAATATGTTTTCATTGAAGATATTTTTTCTTTTTTATAAGTGAATATTATAATTAGTTTTCTGAAATTTAGGAAAAATTATATGACATAATTAATATAATATTTTAAATGATCATTTCATGATTCTTTTATGAACATTTATTTTTGGAATTTATTTAAAATATTTATTTTTTAAAAATTAAGGAAAAATTTTGATTTATAATTGAAAAAATAATTTTATTTAATTTAATTTATAATGTAAAATTATTCATTTCATTAAAAATAAAATTTATTTAGATCATATTTATTTTATATGATGAAATTATTTGTAAATAAATTTAAATATAAATTTAATATTTATAACCTAATTTATAAAAAGGTAGTTTTCTAAAAAAAAAATTTGTCATGACTTTCTACATTAATTTTATCTTAAATGCATTCACATATTTGAATTGAATTTTGAAAAATTTGTACTATATTTTAAATCATTGGTTTCATATTTAGTATATGATTTTCGTTGTTTTTTTTAATTTTAATAGTAAAATTGAATTTTTTTAACTATAGTTAAAAGAATATTTGGTTAATAAGGTTTTAAAATTACATGATAAGTAATATAAAATTACCCAAACTCTTTGAAAAAAAATCATGAATATACCACATTTATAACATTCCAATGGTCAAATATATGACCCTTTATTTCTATTTAAATGTTATAATGAATTTTATAATATTTTATTAATCGATCTGTTAAAAATTTATCACTATTATTTTTATTAAACATAATAATATTAACATGGGAACAAACAAGTGATATTTTTAGTTATTAGTATTCATTTGAAATTTAAAATAGTTATCATCTTCAGTGTAATTTAGTGTAATGTCTTCAAATTTATGTATAATTTTTTTTAATTATATAGAATTATTTCTTGACCGAAAAATCTTATGGCGGGTGATTTTGAGGTCTGAAGTGCCCAGAATGATCTGTCGGAGTTTTGTTAAACATCAGGGAGCGCATGTAAGCAGTTTTCCTGAAAAATTGGAAAAAGAATCGTAAACAGTTTCATGGATCAGAAATATGAGGGAAGTGTTGCGGTTAAGATGGTGGGTTTACCATAGTCCTTACATAAGTTTATTCGTTGTGGGCCTCCTGTGATAATACCTGAAAATGGCATAACCATAAATAAAATTATTAAATAAAATTATTTTATTTTTCAAATGCTTATAACTCACGAATGTTAACTCAGATTAAAAATCTAAGACTAATAGTGAACTCATTATGGTAGGTTCACTTTAGGATGTAACTAACATTGGCCGATGTAGGCCAACAGTGAAAGTTAGTTTTTGGGCGTACATAAATTAATTAAGTGAAAATTATTTTATTGTAAAATCCATAACTTCTAAATGGTAACTCGTCTTAGAAATCCAAGAGTATCGTTGGGTTTGTTGGGTTGTGTTTCACTTAGGCAGGTCCTATCATTGACATGTGTGGGTCGAGGGTGACTGTTAATAATTCACTGAACTTTTTTTCATGTTTATTCAGTAAATGTTCGAGCATCATATTCAAACTTCTAAATCATCTCTTAGATTTAGAAAATGGGGGCACCATTGAATCTGCAAGATCAAGATTTTCTTAAGGGAGGATTTACATTGACCAAAGTAGGTTAGGATAAAAACTTATGTTTTGTGACTTTTTAAAAGAAATGAAATGAAATAATTTTATTATTTTATTTCATATTCTCCAATGGACAAGGAAAGGGATGGGGCCAGCAATGTGTCAAGCAAATAAATGGCGTGACCTAACCACCCAAAGTAATGACATCTTTGTGGAATTAAGAAGATTCTTAATTGATGAGCCTTATTAAAAACTAACGTCTTTACTTACCCTCCCCCTATCTTATATATATAGAGCTTAGGGAGGGGTATAGACACTGATTCACCAAGCAACGATGTGTTGAAGGAGTTTCACAATGTTGAACCTTTATAAGATGAAGTGGTGCCAGTAGGAGGTGACAGGTTACACAGAACCACGCACTGGAAGGTGACATATGAGTGGCGTCATTTGGAACTGGTTGCGGGAATGAATAATGTTGTCCCACCTTCAAGGGAGAACAATCTCCAATGGGGTTTTGAGGTAGGGTTATTTTCATTTATGCATTTTTTATCCCTCTTCCTCGTTCTTCAAATTATATAAAGAATGCTTGTCAATCGACTAATGCGTTGACCAGAAATTCATTTGTTGTTGTGGGAGGTTATTGTGGGGAATCTTGTGGTTTAATTCATTCGTTATTAAACCCTTAACCCCCCTCATGTTAACGAGCTAACGTGGAGGTCGTGGGCCAAATGAACATGACTTGAACCCTCTGTTATCTTGATATCCTTGCGCCAACTTGGAAGAGATCGATCACATCGATGCATGCTGCAAGAGGAAGGCCACGGCTCATCAGCCACGGTGAACGGAGGAGGTTATCGGCACGACGGTCATCCACGTGATGGAAGACGACACGACCGTCGCGCCTCCGGAGAACGGAATTCATGGCCGAAGCCATGGAGAAGGATGAACCCCCCTCCGGTGGGTTCTGCAGAGACTGAGCGGTGCACACATGGCGCCACCACCTTTCCAACAAAACGCTCAGCGACCCATTCGGGAATCCAAGAGACCGGGGGGTTACACCCCTCCCCCCCTCGTGCTAGACCAATCCAGGTCGCCGCCCTCGATCAGGGCCACCACCCTCGGAGAAAGACATAACCCTTGAAGCTGGGCTGCCACCCTTGAGCCAGGATGCTGCCCTCGATCCGGGCCACTGCCCTTAGATAGGATCCCCGCCCTTAGAGCCGGGTCTCCGCGCTCGGAGCATTCCACCGCTCTTAGTGTTGGGTTGTCATCCTTAGAGCGGGTCTCCAACCTCGATCCAGGCCACTTCCCTTGAGCCATTTCACAACCCTCATATTTGGGCCACCACCCTCAGAGCAGGCTGTCTCCCTCGAACCTGTCCACAGCCCTAGCGGGCCGCCGCCCCCAGACCGGGCCACTGCCCAACACGGGTTGGGCCACCCCTTTGCAAGCCGCCTTATTCAGGCAGGGACACCATTGCGGTATGCCCCTCTTGTGGGTCAAACTAGAAATTGGGCCATTGGGCCGTGTCTATTTCATCCCATCCCAGACCGGTCGGTCTGGATCGGTCCAACCGGGCTGAGATCGACCCGGGCCCCACATGGCCAAAAAACACATATAACGGTCCCTAACTCATAAATTGGATGTCCATTTTCCAAACCGTCTTTGGAGTCAAGATACATTGAGTGAGATGGTATTTTTGACTAAATTCCTGAGAGATTTAGAGAATCTTGGAGTATAGTCGGGTTGGATCACACCTGAACCCATCCAGTCCCTCGGCACTAAAATACCAATAACGCATAGATCGGGCGTCTGACAGATGCTCCGTCTATTGTGTTTGAACCCATATGACTTTTCAAATGAATGGGTTGCATATTTTTGAGAAATATTTCTGGTTGAAATTTAAATGATGGAGTCGTGAGTTGTTTTCCTAGAATCAAGCATGATATGAGCTAGAATCCAGTGGCTGGCAGTGAGGCGGAGTTTGGAGAATGACTATGCAGAGGTTAGTACTGAGTGATCTAGTGTGGGTCATCACCGATTCTATGTGGGTAAGTTCTTGTGTGGGTCAGTGCTCAGTGATCCTCTTTGGGTCAGCACATACCAATCATTTGTGGGTCAGATCCCTTGTGGGTCAGCGCTCCGTGATCCTATGTGGGACATCGCATATTGATCCAGTGTGGGTCAGATCCTATGTTGGTCATTGTGGGGGTTAGTTACATATTGGTTATGGGTTGATCAGATCTTGTGAGGGTCATTGTGGGGGTTAGTACCTATCGATCCTATGTGGGTTAGACACTATTTGGTAAGATGTAGTTCCTCTTGATAGAATAAGATGAAGTAGCTTCGTGACTAATCATATGTACTTATATACTTCACTGAAAACTGGGTTTTAGCTGAGAATCTGTGTTAGATGACTTTAAATTGTGCTTGTGATTGAGGTTATGATATGTGGTACTTTATCTGTGTGGTACCTTACCTTCATTGTCTTACCCTGTTGTTTTTCATTGTGGAATTCAAAGAGGCCTTTAGGGTCTTGGGGTCCCTACTAAGTATCATTATACTCACCCTTTCAAATACTTCACTCGTATCATGTTTTGTCTTTTGTATATGATGTAAAACATTGATCTAGGATGTGGGAGACATGACTGGATAGTGCTCAGTGGTGGAAATTCGGCGTGACTTGATGTAGAGGAGATGAGAGGATATGGAGTACTATAGAGGCGATCTGTACCTACCATTCAGGTAGGATCCTTGGTGGATGATCCAGAAGCTACTTTACACCATTCAACTATTTTTTACGTTTCAATTGTACTTGTACTTTTCCAGTGGGTCTAGTATTTCGGCCACTTTACTTTATGTATACTTTTTCCACAGCAGTTTACTTCACAGTTTCTTCTTGTTGTGTTCTCGGACCATGTGTTTGTAAATGGTTAAAGTCAATGCCTTCATGTTTTAGGTAATATTCCCTTTGGTTATAGTCTCCAGTTCCTTGTTTATGGAAGGTGGGATTTGGGTAGTCACGGCACATGCCCCAGGGGAAGGGTCGTGACAAAGTGGTATTAGAGGGGTTCAGTTCTACCGAAGAAATAGGACTCTGAACTTTTATCTATGGAAATAGTGTTAAGTGTTATGAGTGTGGTTTTCAGTTTAGGGAATCCATTGTTGGGGCAGTGGCCGATGTATCCATACATCAAGACCCTGATTTCATATTCCCAACTCAGTGATTGAAAACACCGACTTTGTGTGTTTTTGAAATGATTTTCATTTTATTTCTTTGCAGTCATATCACTAGGTATAACTTCATGATCATGGAGCACCTGTTCTTTATCAGGATTTCACCACAAAGACAGTCACCTATGATTATTTTGAGAGTACATGATGATGCACCACCGATTGATGATGCCTCTGTGCATGGACCTCTTACAGTGGTAGCATCTTCAGGTGGTGTACCAGCAGCACCACTACCCGTTGGGTAGTCGTTTCCACCAGACCACCAGCCGAGGGTGCACGCCGAATGAGAGTGTTTCTCGAGTTTCAGGGAAGAATCATCAAGGGTTCTAAGGTGAGATGGACCCACAATCATCTGAGTACTAGTTGGAGGTCGTGGAAAGAGTTTTCCACCTAGTTGAGACACCAATTGTGTATATAGTGGTCATAGATTCTAGTCTTTTCCAGGGAGTGACCATGAAGATGGTTAGCATAGTGATGTGGCTTCGGTACATGGATCGTTTCCTAATATATTATATTCGGGTTGTTTGTCAGCTATATCATTGCCCATTGGTCAGCAGTTACAATCAGCATTATCGGTAGAGGACACATATAGGTTTAGTTCCTAACATGAGTTTCCGAATCAAATACACCTCAAGTTTTGGGGTGATCCCAACTCACAGGTGCCTATGGACTGGAATTAGGAGGTGTTCATGTTTCCATCGAGCAAGGGAACCACCTGATTAGATGGTGGTCTTAGTAGTGAGCCCTTTATGTGGCTCAGTAGGATGATGGCAGGGTTTAGGTTACCCAAATCTTACAACGAGGGGACTTTTCAATGTACAGGTTTGGGAACCTTCCTCAGAGAAGAGGGTGTCTTTCCATAATGAGCTAAGTGATGAATGTTCCATATAGCATATATAGCTTTTTTATGATGGCTTGTTGCTTTCTAAGTGTTCATCGAGGTGTACCGACCATTCCTAGGTACTCGATGAATAAAGTACGATCAATGATTCAGGGATTGGACGTTTGCGCGATGTGTGTTTAGGGATATCCAATCCCTATCTAATCCTCTATGCATTTCCTAATCATGTTTGGGTGCTAGAGAGATCTTTTGAGTTTGAATATACTTTGGTTGAGAGAATACACCTGGTGAATGTTTTTAGTATGAAAGAAAGAAACTGACGCCAGTATCAGAGACATGGGAATGTAAAATGTTTCGGGACGAGGAATTTATAGGGACAAATGAATTTTCAAGGCATTAGCATGGTAGAGTATCTACAAGAGAATCATTAGATGTTTTACATTTCAACATGTTACAACCAGCACCTCAATGCAGTCCCCACCAGGATCAGGGAGTTGGAGGGTTGGGGAAGGGGGTAGCAGCATGTGGTCAAAGAGTGTGACCCAAGGCATCCTGGAATGATTAGAGGTATAGTGTATGTCTAAAACTAGCGGCCTTATTAATTGACATAGGTACCAATCATTCCTTCTTTCCACGAATCTTGTCCAAGACATCGATTTTCTAGTCAAACCGTTAACTTGACCCTCGCATCTACAGATACCTTTGGGGGATACTTTAAAATCACACTTACGCTGAAAGTGTGATTAGACCCTTGAAGTGGGAGTTTCAGTAGGAACCTCATGGTTGCAGCATCGAGGCCTTACGACATTAGTTTGAGTAAAGATTGGGTATCCAGAGTTCATACATAGTTTGAATGTATTAGGAAAAAAGGATGTGATTTATCTACAATGTGGGATTGGGGGTTTTTCATGGTTGGTAAAAAAGGGGAACCCAAGAAGTACATGATAAACACATTCATAGGATGGTGTGGCTGATCACTATTGTGTTGGCCAGACATATCCTCATGGTAGTTAGATTATTGAGTTTTCAGTTCCAAACTAGAATGGAAGAACATGGGGACATCGTTTCATAAGATGTTTCCAGGATTACCTCCATAAATATAGAGGGACTTTATCTTTGAATGGGTACTACCGACGATTCATGCGTGAGATTTCGTGAGTTGTAGCACCCCTACCAGCGTTGATGAAGAAGAGACAACCCTTCATGTGGACAGAGAGATGTCAGCAGAGATTTCAAGAGCTGAGGTGGAGACTGACAAGTGCTCACAACTTGAGGCTACCAGAATAGGGTGTTGGGTATGTAGTCTACTATGACACATTAGGGACTTGACATGGGTGAGTTTTGATGTAGGAGTGAGAAGTGATCACCTATTACTCACGGTGGCTGAGAGAGTATGAACTAAACTATGCTACCCATGACCTGGAGTTATCAGTAGTGGTATTCTCCCCGATGGTGTGGCAACATTACTTGATGGGTGAACGATTTACAGTTTACTCTGATCACAAGAATCTTAGGTGTGTCTTCTCACAAAAGGACATGAACCAGAGATATCGAAAATGGCTAGAGTTCCTCCAGGGTTATGCCTTTGAGATAGTCTATACACCTAGTAAGGGGAACATGGTAGCAAACACACTCAGTAGGAGGTCTTGTCTACAACTACTACGTGAGGCGTCAGAGCAGCTAGTCGCGCTGCAGATATCCTTTGTGAATAACGATGGACCAGCTACCTCTTGTCTATGACTACCACTCCCCCAATTATTCAGAAAATTGGGGAGGGGGGGCTACTTGAGATGTTTACTATGAGGTACTATGTGCTCTTCTATCTTTAGGATGGTATCCTGAAGGATTTTCGGAAGGTGGGTAGCGCATCATCCTCTTTAGAGGATGCACCATGGTACCAGTGATTCTTTAGAAGGATTTGTTGAGGGAGATCCATACATCCCCATTAATAGTTCTACCTAGAGTGGAAAAGATGTACCAGGACTTCTATCATCAGTACTGATGATCGGGATGAAGGAAGTTTTGGTAGAGTTTGTATCACGATTCCTCCCTTATTAGCAAGTGAAAACTGCTCAATGAGGTTTGCATAGATTTGGAAGGGGGGGAAGTTATCTCTGATTTTCATTGAACATTTCTAGATTCTCAGAAGAGTGGGTGAGGTGGGTTATTGTCTATCTCATTCCCAAAATATGCATTGGGTGCATAATGTTTTCCATATGTCACAGTTGAGAAGATGTGTTCATGAGCCATCACACGTTATCAACTAGGGAAAGTTGTTCTTAGATAATGGGGAAACGTTTACGGTGCTCTCTATGGAGATTGAGGATCGATAAAATCAGGTCCTTCGTGGGTGTTCGATACCTCTAGTGTGAATTCGCTGGCCACACGTGAACCTCTTGGAGTGCACATTAGAGCGGGAGGATCAGATTCATGCTCGGTACCCCCATTTGTTTCATTACTCTATGTTTTGTCTTTTGGGGATGTAAATCCCAATGGTAGGGAGAATGAAATGTCAAAGAATTTTTATTATAATTTTTTTTAATTATATTTAATTTTTTCAAGACTGTGAAATCTTAGGGCGTGTGATTCTGAGGCTCGGAGTGCCCAAAATGATCCGTCGATGTTTTGTTAAAATTTTAATGGCGTGCATAAGAACTTTTCTTGAAAAAGAGGAATAAATAATAATCATTTTCTAAAATGCATAGATGATTGTCGCCTATCGACCGGTCAAGGTTCTGGTGCTCTGCTAATGTGTATAGCAGCACTCGGGTCGAATCCTCAGCATTGATACTTTGAAATAGTAATTTGTTTTTAGTTGATTGTATTCTAATTGGGGGGTTTGATTTTAGATCATAATTGAAATGAATGATTTATTCTGATTGATTTATCAAATTGATAATTATTGGGGTGAGTTCATCATTATGTAGTTAATCTTGTGGTATCCTTAAGCTTTTCATTGTATTTATGGTTCCAATAATCCATGGAAACCACATGTTAATCAAACCAAGACATTAATCAATGAAATTCTTAGTCCATCATACACATTGTTAATTCAATGAATACACCTCGAGAAAAACCTCTCAATGTAACACCCCAAGCTTCCACGGTACGTTTCCCTTCGAATAATGCGATAGCGTGCGTTGTACGCAACCTCGAGTTCTAACACACAACACAACTAATTAAACTAGCCGTTGTGAATTGTAGTACCTACTTTTTGAAATCATATATATTTTATATTTCCAAATGGACTTAATTTTTGGATTCGTAATATCGAAATTAGCCTAGGGTGAAATTTTGGTACTTTTCGGATAACTTTTATATTTTGATGAATAGTGAACATTACTAAATTTTAATTAAAAACAACTTTTTTAATCAAAATAATTAATATTGATAAATTATGAATTTGAGTGGTTTTAAAGTATATTTAGAATATATTTTTACCATTTAATTTAATGTTTGTCATTGGACATAATTTCACAATTAAACCAGACATAAACAAGTGTCAATCTTTTGATAGTTATTATCTCTTAAAAACACGCTTTTTTATTTTAACAACGGGAATTAATTTTAAATTAATTTCTGCCACTTCTGTGTTTTGAATTTGGAAAAATGGATTACATATTTGGAATCAGGATGTCCAAATTATGTAAATAGGTAACTTTTATTTTTACACATTTTGAATAATTACTGCGGTAAATATTTTATTTACCATGGTTAAAGGGTAAATCCGGTAAATAAGGGTTAAAAAATAATATTATAATAATACAAAATTACCCTAAGACGTGTCCTAACCTTATTGGTGGACACATGCCCGGCCATGGGCATCCTTGGGTCGATTTGGGGACCCCTTGGAGCCACTTGTATGTGGTAGGGACACATTATATTAATAAAGATAAAATAAAAATAAAAATGGCATAAGATTACATCTTTTAGAAGAACAATTTTTACATAGGGTTATACATGTTGGATTTTCGATTATAAATATTCATTAGAATGATGAAAAGATTTCCTAAATAATTATATTTTATTTATAATTTTTAGACATCAAATAATTTAAATTATTAATGACACAATAATGATGCAATGTTTACCTCATTAATAAATCATTTAAATAAAGAAGATTATAATGATTAAAATATTATCTAAAACCTGTCCAATTCTTATTGTTTGATTTTATTTAGAATATGAGTCATCTTATCTTGGACCTCAATGATTTTTGGACCATTATAAACCGAATATAATTATATTATAAAGTAATACTTTCACTCTTTCCTAAAGAGCCCCTCCTCTGCCTTATAAAAGGAGACCACTTCTACTCATTCCTCACACCTCTCAAGCCACTTGGCTCGTCCAAACCCTGCCCAAATAAGCTCCCCACATCCCTCTACTCCTCCTTGAATCTTCCCCTTTGGCAATAAAGCATTTCGAGAAGTCCTTTGGTTCCAACCAAAGTCAGTTACCTAAATTAAAGGTAACAATTTCTCTTAAATTATTTTCATTTATTTTGCTTCTCCAACCCCCAAAATCTTTTTATTTCCTTTCTTTTGTAACAACACCAGTATCCACAATATACTAGTATGTTGTTATAAGAAGGATTCAAACTACACATACACACAACTCCATCTAATGGACGATGAACATAATGTTTCTGTGGATGGAAAACTAACGCCTCACGGAACGATGATTGTTCAAATACATCTTACCGCCTCTCATGGTGGCCATTATGATGGAACTGTAATTAAATATGATATTAATGATATATATATTATATATAAGCTTCTGTAATTCCATTTTATTTCATACCATTATCCGTTTCATGTTGTATATACCTACGATAATTTTATTTGAGGAAGTGCGGACTACCGCCCCCTTAAAATGATATGACTCGTTCATACCACACATGGAACATATAAAGGATGGTGTTAATGAACTTAAGTAACATATATAAAATATTGTATTATACTAGAATAGTCATATACCTATGTATCATTTGGATTCGATTCATTTAAAAATAAAAATTAAATTGAAGTAGCGTTCGTGCGTACGTACGGACTACCGTCTCCACGAACGCGATGAGATTCATTCTCCATCGTATCCATTCAAGTCTTATTCTCATTTTAGGGTTAAAAATAATGTTAATATCATTCTTATTATGAATAAGATATAATCTATCCATTACAAACATGTCTTACGTAACCAAACATTTAAGAAAAACGAATCGATTATCACCCGAATCGACGATAATACTAAGATATTATTAATAAAGCATTGTTAAAAGATCATATATGATATCATATTAATGTAAATTATTCTTGTATTATTCAATAACAATTAGTTCACCATTATACAGGAGGTAAACCTACCATCGACCAAGGAAAACGTACAAAGTAAGGGATTTTCTTATCTCACTTTCAATTCCGTGAGATTTCCATTGTTCGCCACTAAATTATTGAAAGTGGTGTATTGTGTATGGACATTTGATATATATTATCATGATTCTATTTATATTCATGTTATTCTGTAAATCATTTGGTGGTTATTAAATTTTGGCCATACGACTCAGTTGATTAACGTGGTAAGGGATTTTCTAATCTCAATTTTAATTTCGTGAGAATTCCATTGTTCACCACTTAATTATTGAATGTGGTGTATGTGTACTGCCCATGATTGTATTCATTGTGTAATATACTTTAATTTATGGGTATTTACATCATCATGGTATGATACTTCTTTCATGGGTGTATGTTTAGAAAGTTACCTAATCGATAAGGGAATTTGAGATTTCGATTTCCACTCATTTGGCTTTACGCATATTTCGTTGATTATATTACCCCAAGATTATGTGTGGAATAACTATTCATTTGATTATGTCATAATTTCCACTCCCCTTACTGTGGATATACTTTTGATGCACATAATCACTCCATTGATAATTCTCAAGTCATTGATATGAACTTGATAAGAGTAATTTTAACTCATTCACCATTTGTTGAGTTAAACATCCAATTCGTTGGTGTTGTTTTTACATGAATATGTGTGAATATCCTTTGATTTTTTTACACTGAATATCCAATCATATTTAGTGTATTTATATTTTTCACACATAATTATGTCATTGATTTATCCTTAACCTAAGGATACAACCTTTATGAGAGATTTAATCTCAATTTACATTCCATTGAGACTTCTTTGATGATATACACCAAATCACTTTTATGTGGTGTATATAATGTACTTTGACATAGTATATAATGATTCCCTTTATTCTCATGATATTACAAAGTTTTGATTACCTCAATTATTTGTATTCAAGTGTCTCTTTTGGTTAGAATCTCTAACTAAAATACCATTTTTAAATGTTTTAAAGACTTATTCATCTAAAACTTTCTCATTGATGTCCATGTTTTAAAAATGGTTTTAAGGATTTATTTATATGGACATTAAAGTTTATAAATCAAAACTCATTTTAAAAAGTTTCAAAGTGGTATGGGACACTTTGATTCAAAAATCTACTTTTAAATGGCTTCTTGACAAATAGTGTGACTTTTAAATGTTTTCAAAAAAGGGGGGATATTTCTCTCAAATAGTTTTGATGATTATTTTCATCTATGTCAACATCCTTCATTATTCTTGATTGAGGTTAATGTGATACAATACAATCTTCCATATTGTATCGAATGAGTTATGTTTGACTGTGAATGTGCTGTTTTTATACCATTCATGGTTTGTGGTAAAAGTATTGACATTTCTTATGCTAGTTTTAATACAAATGTTTATGTTATGTTTAAACATGTTCATAAGAGGAATGCATTGGACTTAATAAGTGACGGGTGGAGCCCGCTATAGCTCCTCGATGAATCGGTAGGTCTCATGAGACAAACTAGTGTCTTGGCACAAGGCCTTGGCAAAATCATATTTTTAGTCTTGGCACGAGGCCTTGGCTATGTGGTTATGATAGTCTGGCATTATGCATTCCATCATTATGAAAGTGGTTATTGATAATGCATGTGATCATTCGACTAGTAGAATATCCATGTGATTAAGTAAATGGCATTATTTCATTTTACCTTTGCCATTTTATTCTGAAGTTCTAATTTAAAAGGCTTTTGTTTTAGTTATAGATTGCCTTAAGTGTTTATGCTTATTTATGAAAGCTTCTGCTATAATGTTATCCTTACTGAGCATCCGAGCTCACCCCATTCAATGTTTTATTTTTCCCAGGATTATGAAGAAGTAATTTATGAATGACCTGCAGGGATAGTATGAGGGGATATGAAGACCAGATGTTTTTTTATGATGTAATGTAAAAATTTATAGATGTATCTAGTTATTCCAAGGCTACAAAACTAATAGGTCTTTCGAGACTTGATCTTTCTCGTGATCATGCCAATGTTATGTAATAATGCACCGACTCTGGGTAACTGGGGTCGGGGTGTTACAGTTGGTATCAGAAGAAGTTTAGTACAAACCTTGGTAGCTAGATTTAGATAAACTCTGATTAGAGCACGTAGACCTAAGATGAACTTTGAGGATTAGTATAAAAGAACTTCCTAGAATTTTGGTATTGTAGAGATTTTGTGAGTTTTCCGAGCAATACATCCCTGTCTGGATACGAGCAAGTAGAGGCGGCTCTGGCACAGATGTACCTAGGGGTAAAACCCGAAAACACCACTTTGAGCTAGACTCGAACGGGAACTGGTGCACGACAATGGGCCTTGCTGCACTCTTGGTTACGACACTCCCGAGGGATATGCTTAGGATAATTTACATTTTCTTTACAAACCGATTTAAGTAATATATACATAAAATGAGAGTAAATGACCTTGGTTAATCCTAATATGTTTCAAATTGAGAATATGGTGACATTTTAATCTCTAAATGATTTTACGACTACTATTACTCACACAATGCTTTCTGGTTTTAGTCAATGGCTAGATTCCAAGGAAGTCATAGTGACATTGAGAATGATGTACAAGGTGGGAACGGTGGTGGCGATGAGCAACAAAATGGAATGTTGATAGGCGTAAAAGATATCGTCTTTATGCCAAATCAGTTTTCCAAAAAAAATGATCAAAAACATATATATTAACCAACTCCCAGACTCAACAAGGAAGAGAAAGGTGATAAATGATATGATCTCCAGCAATGAAGACCATGGAGAAAAGAAACCTCAATTTTCATCATGCAGGAAATGTGGAAAGAGACACCCAGGAAAGTGTCTCAATGGGACAACGAAATGTTTTACATGCGGGAAGGAAGGACATAAAGTGAAGAATTGCCGAAGAAAAATGAAGAGTAATATGGAAGAAGATAAAAATGGTCCCAAGAGTCCATTTACAGTCATTTGCCATAAATGTAGGGGACCTGGCCATTACCCGAGTGAATGTCCTATTCTATAGGATATTTTCTGGGTCAAAGAAGAAGATATGTGGAAATAAATGGTTGGAGAAAAATTTAAAAAGTATTATCACTCCTTGTTGATGGGTTTACTTTGGAATAATTTTCTCTTGTATTTGTAACCCCGCAGTTTTCCATGTGAGAATGATATTTGAGGAAGAATTTTCTCTTCTCTTGTGGATATAGGTATAAATAACCATTTGGTTTTATATGATCATTGGGATTTGAGAAAATGATATGTTATTATAATTTGGGATGAAAATGCAAAGTATGATATAACATTTGTGGTTAAATTATGTTATTTTGAGGAATATATCTCATTTTGGTAATATTATAAAATATAGTTTTTGAAAAAGGACAACACGTAGACCGTGTGACAACCCGTCGCGTCGGACAAAGCTGTGGGAATCGAAACCACAACCAAAGTGCGATTGGGATTTATCGCCTACCACTGGACTACGTGAAGTCCCTGGTTACTGTGACTATTTTTTTTGTTAAATGATTTTATTGATCAATAATAAGATTATTTGGGTTCTTATGTCTTATCAAATGAATACCCTTGGTATAGGAAAATGATTTGGTGATTAAGTGATAAATGTTATTTTGGAAGATGTTTATTTTGTTAGGAACACTATATGCCCAAGGAAAATAGAATACAATGTGGTTTCATTTGTAGAGTAATGGTGGATTTTTATCTACGTTTTTATTTTTGATTTATAGCGATTTGGGTTATTTATGGAAATGATTAACCTATAATAGAGAATATGTGATGATGTTAATTACTTTTAAGTATGTGACTTTAAGAGTAATTGATGTCATTTGGAGATACAATGTATCATGGGAGACTACATAATCAAATTCTTCTATGTTTTTGGTTTCAATATTAGTTTGGATTATATTAAAGGATTTTAAGGACAAATGGTTATTGAATGGTATCTATTTAACTTTGGGGTAACGTTGGTTTAATTTTAGAAATTAAGATTAGTGCATATTTATCTCAATGAATATCCTTTTGGGGGATCATTAGATCATTCACTAACCATTTTGGTTTTGATTAATCTTCAAAGACAATGTAAATATATGTTTTATCCTGCATGGATCATGTGATTCTATAGAAGTTTATTCTAGCTTTTCCAGTGTGACCAAGTCTTCTTGAATACTCATCGTTTAAAAAAAATTGAGTTAGTGGTGGAAATTTATTAAAGAATGAAAATCTACATAAAATTTAAGTATATCTCATAATGTTCTTAGTCAATATCATAAATGAATTCCTCTTCCTTATGTAATGTAACTTAAAAAAAATGTTGTCCGTTTACTTTCCTACTAGGAGACTACTGGTCGTTTGTCCCAACACAAGTTTGTGGTTTTCTCATTGTTAACTTTCTCCTGATCAAGATTTCTATCCCTCTCCATCAGAACTTGACACTTAGTTTATCATCCATATCCATGTTTTCTTACATGGAATCCTAGTATGGGTTATCTTGGATGACCCTTATACCTCTCTTTCTTTCTTTTAAAGTGATAGTTTTATTCACTCTTTTTCTGATGTGGGACTTTCCATTATATTCCCAAGCAAAATTTTAAAAATTGCGGGGACGCAATTTATTGAAGTAGGGGAGAATGTAACACCCCAAGCTTCCACGGTACGTTTCCCTTCAAATAATGCGATAGCGTGTGTTGTACGCAACCTCGAGTTCTAACACACACCACAACTAATTAAAATAGCCGTTGTGAATAGTAATACCTACTTTTTGAAATCATATATATTTTATATTTCAAAATGGACTTCATTTTTGGATTCAGAATATCGAAATTAGCCTAGGGTGAAATTTTGGTACTTTTCGGATAACTTTTATATTTTGATGAATAGTGAAAATTACTAAATTTTAATTAAAAACAACTTTTTTAATCAAAATAATTAATATTGATAAATTATGAATTTGAGTGGTTTTAAAGTATATTTAGAATATATTTTTACCATTTAATTTAATGTTTGTCATTGGACATAATTTCACAATTAAACCAGACATAAACAAGTGTCAATCTTTTGATAGTTATTATCTTTTAAAAACACGCTTTTTTATTTTAACAACGGGAATTAATTTTAAATTAATTTCTTCCACTTCTATGTTTTTAATTTGGAAAAATGGATTACATATTTGGAATCAGGATGTCCAAATTATGTAAATAGGTAACTTTTATTTTTACACATTTTGAATAAATACTGCGGTAAATATTTTATTTACCATGGTTAAAGGGTAAATCCGGTAAATAAGGGTTAAAAAATAATATTATAATAATACAAAATTACCCTAAAACGTGTCATAACCTTATTTGTGGACACATACACGACCATGGGAATCCTTGGGTCGATTTGGGGACCCCTTGGAGCCACTTGTATGTGGTAGGGACACATTATATTAATAAAGTTAAAATAAAAAAAATGGCATAAGCTTACATCTTTTAGAAGAACAATTTTTACATAGGGTTATACATGTTGGATTTTTGATTATAAATATTCATTAGAAAGCCGAAACGATTTCCTACATAATTATATTTTATTTATAATTTTTAGAAATCAAATAATTTAAATTATTAATGACACAATAATGATGCAATGTTTACCTCATTAATAAATCATTTAAATAAATAAGATTATAATGATTAAAATATTATCTAAAACCTGTAAAATTCTTATTTGTTGATGTTATTTAGAATATGAGTCATCGTATCTTCGTCCTCAATGATTTTTGGACCATTATAAACCGAATATAATTATATTATAAAGTAATACTTTCACTCTTTCCTAAAGAGCCCCTCCTCTCCCTTATAAAAGGAGACCACTTCTACTCATTCCTCACACCGCTCAAGCCACTTGGCTCGTCCAAACCCTGCCCAAATAAGCTCCCCACATCCCTCTCCTCCTCATTTAAGCTTCCCCTTAGGCAGAAAGCATTTCAAGAAGTCCTTTGGTTCCAACCAAAGTGAGTTACCTATATTAAAGGTAACAATTTCTCTTAAATTATTTTCATTTATTTTGCTTCTACAACCCCCAAACTCTTTTTATTTACATTATTTTGTAACAACACCAGTATCCAAAATATACTAGTATGTTGTTATAAGAAGGATTCAAACTACACATACACACAACTCTATCTAATGGATGATGAACATAATGTTTCTGTGGATGGAAAACTAACGCCTCACGAAACAATGATTGTTCAAATACACCTTACCACCTCTATTGGTGGCCATTATGATGGCACTGTAATTAAATATGATATTAATGATATATATATTATATATAATCTTCTGTAATTCCATTTTATTTCATACCATTATCCGTTTCATGTTGTATATACATACGATAATTTCATTTGAGGAAGTGCGGACTACCGCCCCCTTAAAATGATATGACTCGTTCATACCACACATGGAACGTGTAAAGGATGGTGTTAATGAACTTAAGTAAAATATATAAAATATTGTATTATACTGGAATAGTAATATATCTATGTATCATTTGGATTCGATTCTTTTAAAAAAAAATTAAATAAGAGTAGCGTTCGTGCGTACGTACGGACTACCGTCTCCACGAACGCGATGAGATTCATTCTCCATCGTATCCATTCAAGTCTTATTCTCATTTTAGGGTTAAAAATAATGTTAATATCATTCTTATTATGAATAAGATATAATCTATCCATTACAAACATGTCTTACGTAACCAAACATTTAAGAAGAACGAATCGATTATCACCCGAAACGACGATAATACTAAGATATTATTAATAAAGCAATCTTAAAAGATCATATATGATATCATATTAATGTAAATGATTCTTGTATTATTAAATAACAATTATTTCACCATTATACAGGAGGTAAACCTACCATCGACCAAGGAAAAATTACAAAGTAAGGGATTTTCTTATCTCACTTTCAATTCCGTGAGATTTCCATTGTTCACCACTAAATTATTGAAAGTGGTGTATTGTGTACGGCCATTTGATATATATTATCATGATTCTCTTTATATTCATGTTATTCTGTAAATAATTTGTTGGTTATTAAATTTTGGCCATACGACTCAGTTGATTAACGTGGTAAGGGATTTTCTAATCTCACTTTTAATTTCGTGATAATTCCATTGTTCAGCACTTAATTATTGCATGTGGTGTATGTGTACTGCCCATGATTGTATTCATTGTGTAATATAATTTAATTTATGGGTATTTAAATCATCATGGTATGATACTTCTTTCATGGTTGTATGTTTCGAAAGTTACCTAATCGATAAGGGAATTTGAGATTTCGATTTCCACTCATTTGGCTTTACGCATATTTCATTGATTATATTACCCCAAGATTATGTGTGGAATCACTATTCATTTGATTATGTCATAATTTCCACTCCCCTTCCTGTGGATATACTTTTGATGCACATAATCACTCCATTGATAATTCTCAAGTCATTGATATGAACTTGATAAGAGTAATTTTAACTCATTCACCATTTGTTGAGTTAAACATCCAATTCGTTGGTGTTGTTTTTACAAGAATATGTGTGAATATCCTTTGATTGTTTTACACTGAATATCCAATCATATTTAGTGTATTTATATTTGTCACACGTAATTATGTCATTGATTTATCCTTAACCTAAGGATACAACCTTTATGAGAGATTTCATCTCAATTTACATTCCATTGAGACTTCTTTGATGATATACACCAAATCACTTTTTTGTGGTGTATATAATGTACTTTGACATAGTATATCATGATTCCCTTTATTCTCATGATATTAAAATGTTTTGATTACCTAAATTATTTGTATTCAAGTGTCTCTTTTGGTTAGAATCTCTAACTAAAATACCATTTTTAAATGTTTTAAAGACTTATTCATCTAAACCTTTCTCATTAATGTCCTTGTTTTAAAAATCTTTTTAAGGATTTATTTATATGGACATTAAAGTTTAGAAATCAAAACTCCTTTTAAAAAGTTTCAAAGTGGTATGGGACACTTTGATTCAAAAATCTACTTTTAAATGGCTTCTTGACAACTAGTGTGACTTTTAAATGTTTTGAAAAAAAGGGGGATATTTCTCTCAAATAGTTTTGAGGATTATTTTCATCTATGTCAACATCCTTCATTATTCTTGATTGAGGTTAATGTGATACAATACAATCTTCCATATTGTATCGAATGAGTTATGTTTGACTGTGAATGTGATGCTTTTATACCATCCATGGTTTGTGGTAAAAGTGTTGACATTTCGTATGCTAGTTTTAATAAGAATGTTTATGTTATGTTTAA
The DNA here is from genome assembly GCA_963277665.1 of Viscum album. Lineage (NCBI taxonomy): Eukaryota > Viridiplantae > Streptophyta > Magnoliopsida > Santalales > Viscaceae > Viscum > Viscum album. The sequence continues at coordinate 2,083,971,911 of OY728150.1, forward strand.
ACATGTTCATATGAGGAATGCATTGGACTTAATAAGTGATGGGTGGAGCCCTCTATAGCTCCTCGATGCATCGGTAGGTCTCATGAGACAAAGTAGTGTCTTGGCACAAGGCCTTGGAAAAATCTTATTTTTAGTCTTGGCACGAGGCCTTGGCTATGTGGTTATGATAGTCTGGCATTATGCATTCCATCATTATGAAAGTGGTTATTGATAATTCATGTGATCATTCGACTAGTAGAATATCCATGTGAGTAAGTAAATGGCATTATTTCATTTTACCTTTTCCATTTTATGCTGAAGTTCAAATTTAAAAGGCTTTTGTTTTAGTTATAGATTGCCTTAAGTGCTTATGCTTATTTATGAAAGCTTCTGCTATAATGTTATCCTTACTGAGCATCTGAGCTCACCCCTTTCAATGTTTTAATTTTCCCAGGATTATGAAGAAGTAATTTATGAATGACCTGCAGGGATAGTATGAGAGGATATGAAGACAAGATGTTTTTTTTATGATGTAATGTAAAAATTTATGGATGTATCTAGTTATTCCAAGGATACTAAACTAATCAGTCTTTCGAGACTTGATCTTTCTCGTGATCATGGCAATGTTATGTAATAATGCACCGACTCTGGGTAACTGGGGTCGGGGTGTTACACCCAATCACTTAACATACATAAATTAAAACTCACCGAAACGAGAGATTTACACAGGCAATAAAATGGTTATTAATATGGTAATATATGTTTATGGTGATTAATTATTATGAGATAAAAAATACATGGATAAGAAAAGAGTGGTGCGTCGTACACACACACACGGACAATGATGATAATTAAAAATGGGCTGTCAATTGATGGAGGAAGCAAAAGAAAAGGGAAGGGGAATAAAATGTATTTTAACAATTTTAAGAACATTAACTTTAAACTACAGAAGGTGGATGAGAATAAATGATATTGAGGAACAAAATTGCATTAAAACAGAATTACAAAAACAACACTTATGAGATTACAAATGAAGAAAAACACAAAAGTGAAAGGAAACAATGATAGAAGGAAGGGTATTTCAAGTGAAAAAATGAGTATGAAAGGTCATTCCAATCCTTTTCAAGGATTTGGTCATGCCAATATGTGCTCCTATCTTCTAAAATTCTAACCTTTTGAAGGAGAGGAGGGGGATTCATTTATAGCCCAAAGAAGTGGGTTGTTTTCATTCTCAATCTTTCCCTCCAATTTCATCGACAAGTTGGTTATTCAGACAGCCAAATATCAAAAAATATCCTTTTTCGATGTTGTATATAATAATGTTTTCCGACCTCTTTTTAAATATATAGTCATTTAGACATATTTATCCAATGTTATGGATGGATGATTATACAATTTTAATCTATCCATTTCAATATGGTCTTTTTGATATCAAAAATGTGAAAGAGTTTTTGAATATGAAGATGACTTCAAAACCGTATTATTTTTTCAACAAATTCTGCTTCCTATGTCCCCTATTTCACACTAAAAAATATCATCTTTATTGGATAATTACATCATGAGGTATTTCATGAATACTGTACTGATTTTATTTCTCCTCCAGAATGGTGGGCAGGACATCAATGCATTTTTTGGGCCCCTTGTGTTTGAATTTGGGCCCTAAAATTTTTATCCTGGACTACTTATATAGTCCCCAGAACTACGGAGGAGAATAATGGAATTTGGACTTCTGTATTTAGCCCATTAAATCAATATTTATAAATAGTCTAGTTTCTTCCCAGATTCATTTTTCTTGTTTGTGGGGACCATATGACCCTTAAAATGGAAGAATTGGCTCAAGGTACCTTCTAATGAAATGATTTATATTTAATGAGTAATCCTAAAAAACAAGAAACACGAAATTTGGATTAGTGTAGTGATAGTTATTATTAAAATAGTAAACTGCCTCAATTGGACTACTTCTAAAAAATGATCATAAATTATACTTAATATTAAAACAATAATATTTCACCCAAATTATGAAAATTTCATATAAAATCAGTAAAGTGAGTATATAATAAGTCATGAAAATATTAACAACTTCAACTCCCCCACACTTAGATTTGTGCATGTCCTCATGTTCAATAAAGATAAAAACATGACAAAATCATTTTTACACACCAACAAATATTAAAATTTTGTTATCTCCAATGAGGGGAGGTTTAGAATATTTCACTCATCCATCTTGAATTATACCACAAGTTGTTATATAAAAAATTTTCCAAAACTAATTCTTTTTTTATGCTCAAATTTAGGAATGAAAAATGTATACACTCAAAACTCACACCTCTCAAGATGATAAAATTCATTTGTGGAGGTTCACTCTTTCACCAACAAAAAGTGAAAATTGTAGAGTTTTAAAGAGATCTCATCTTCCACTCCCTATCCAAAGTGCTCAAAAATAAATAGGTTTTTTAATGGGGTTTTCTTTGGCTATGGGACGGTAGGAATATAATGTTTAAAAGAGAGAACAAGAGGGTTAAAACCCCAACATAGAAAAAGAAATGCACATTTTTTTTGAAATAAAACATGGAAGGAAATGAAAACACATATTTACAAGGGAATTATTGTGTGAAGAAAAACACAATAGAGTAAGAAAATAAGAAGGTATATGAGATGATGGAATATTTACAAGACACAAAACTTCTCCCAATAAGAATATAATGCAAGTGTACATTTTTTCCTTTACTTTTTGTTGAAAGTTATCCTTGAAACAGATCTCACACTCATATCCCAACCCATTTTTTATCTCCTCATGACACTAATTGTAATATTTATAACAAGATCAAAGATAAGGACGAGTGATTTTGGAACTACTCAAGACACAACCAATTTTTTCATTTTTTTTCAATTTTTTATTTTTTTGAGCACTTGTCAATAACATTTACAAAATTACATAAATGGAAGTAAATTACATTCCCCAAAACACACTGAATGAAAACCTCTCCCCACACTAAAATAGATGTTTTCTTTCAAGACGATGATAACTCGTTGAAAATAAATAATAGGGGTACCCAAACATTGAAATCCATTCCACCCACACTTAAATTTTAAAAAATTATTCAATGAAAATCCATGTTGATATTGTGTGGGAAAAGGTATTTGGATTGAAATGTGGCTATCAAGGAAAAGGTTTTCATAGGATCGAAGGGGATTTCAAAAGGAGGATTAATTTATGGTTAATGGGAGGCTATTTGGATATTATAAATTTCAAGTGGTTTAGAAAAATGACTTTATCATATTAATGAACACTAAAGTAGTAAATTCAGCTCGAAGGTCCAAAAACTCAAGACTCGCAAATGGGGTTGAAAACACACATTTTGAAAAGATGGACATTGGTGGCCTTGGAATTAAAGTAAATGTTGTGCCTCATGGTTTGGGAAAATCATTTTCCAAATCAAAACATGAGCATTCACCATGTGTTGGTTTTGAAACAAAATTCTTTATCCGAAGTCATAATGAAAATAAAACATATTTGAGATGAAAATATTCCTCTTGACTCCCCAAAATGGTAGGAAAAAATCAGAAAATGGGAAGGTGAGTAATCATGACTCATGACTTTTCATTTTTTATGATTTTTTTGTTAGTTTTTTATGATTTTTTTAGATTGTTTTTTTATAAAGTCACACCCCCACAAAAGATAAAGTGTAAATAAAATGGGTTGATGAAGAATGAGGTAAAAAATAAAATAAAAGAGAGGGGAAGAAGAAGAAAGAGATAGAGAGAGAGAGAAGGAGTTAAAGGGAATGAGGTGCCCCCTGGTTCGGATTTGGTGGGTTTCCATCTCCATCTAGTGGTAGGTCGACTGAAGAAGTTGGGGATTCAGTGGATGTCGATGTGGTTCCGGGGATGTGTGTCCTCTCATGGTGATTCTTTAACCGATATCCATTAACCGTGAATATCCATTTGGAAGAGGGGTCATGGACTTTCACTACACCAAATGGGTAAATATTAGTAATAACAAAATGACCTTCCCAATGTGAATTAAGCTTACCTGGGTGAAGCCAAAATCGAGAATTAAAGATCATTACCTTATCATCTTCATGGAATACCTTTCTTAGGATGTTTTTATCATGAAGTGACTTGGATTTTCTTTGTAGAGATTATAATTCTCATATGAATTAAGTTGACGCTCCTCCAGTTCATCCAATTGCAACAATCATTCTTCACCAGATTTTTCATGATCAGAATTACATGTTTTCACTGACCAAAATGACATATGATGGATTTTCACTAGAAAATGACATGCTTTATCAAAAACTATCCTAAAAGGATACATCCCAATGGGTGTTTTATAGGCAGTTCGATAAGCCCAAAGTGCTTCACCATGTCTTTCTGGCCAGTCCATTCTTTTGGGTTTTAAAATTCTTTCAAGCACTCTTTTCACAACTTTATTAGAATGTTCAGCCATTCCATTTGTTTGGGGGTGATATGCAGTTGAATTTTTATATACTACCCCATTTTTTTCAAAATATATTCCATGGTTCTATTACCGAAATGGGTTCCTATGTCACTTATCAAGGCACGAGGTGTGCTAAATCGGTGGAAGATGTGTGACATTAGGAACTCACTAAGAGTATGTAAATCATCCTTTCTAGTGGGTTTGATCATGACCCACCTAGAAACATAATAAACTATAAGAATTATATATGATAATCTATTTGAATGGGTAATGGTCCCATGAAATCGATACCCCAAACCCCAAAGATCTCACAGAAAATTAAAGGATTTTGGGGAATTTCATTTCTCTTTGAAAGTGTGCCATACTTTTGGAAAGTGGGACATGATTGACAGAACTCATGCGAGTCCTTGAAGAGTGAAGGCTAGAAGAATGCAGAGTCTAGGACCTTTTGGGAGGTCCTTTGTTGTCCAATGTGTCCACCACTAGGAATTGAGTGAAAGAATTTTAATATGGAAGAATGTTCATTTTCAATGACACATCTCTTTATTACCATGTCAGCACCAGTTTTCCAAATTTTATTTTCCTTCCCAAAAATAGTATTTTGAGTCACATTTCAACTTCATTATTTGTTCATTTGAAAAATATTCATGAAAAACACCAGAAACCAAGTAATTTACAATTGGTTCATACCATGGTAAATTTGGTGTGAGAGATAAAAGGTGCTCTGTGGGTAATTCAGGATTGATGATTTCAGAATGAGAGTAATTAGAAATTATACTCAAGTGATCAGCCACAGGGTTTTCTTTTCCTCATATTTCTTTGATTTTATGATCAAACTCTTAAAGAATTAGGATCCATCTTAGTAGCCTCGGTTTGGAGTAACTTTTCTTGAGTAAGAACTTTATAGCAGAATGGTCTATGAAGATGTTGATTTTGGAACCTAAGAGATAGGGCCCGAATTTATCTAAGGAAAAAACCACTGCTAAAAGTTCCTTTTCAGTGACAGTGTAGTGAGATTGAGTTTCATCCAATGTTTTTTAGGAATAATAGATGACATGATGAATTTTTTCTCTTCATTGACTAAGAACAGCCCCAACAGCTCTATCAAAATCATCAAACATCAACTCAAAGTGTAAGGACCAATCCGGGGGTTGGATTATCGGGGCAGATGTAAGAGAATTTTTGAGTTCAATGAAGGATCTCTTGAAAACCTAATCGAAATGGAAAGTGATATCATTTTGGAGTAAACGAGTGAGTGAGAGGGAAATCCTACGAATGTTAGGATGAATCTTCGATGGAAATCGACATGACCAAGTAATGAGCGAATGTCTCAAACAGAATTGGGTTAAGGAAGTGATTGGATCACTTCAATTTTGGAAGGATCAACATCAATACAATTTATTGACATTATGTGCCCTAGAACAATCCCATTTGTAACCTTGAAGTGACATTTTTAAAAATTATACCCAAGGTTACACATGAAACACTTTTGATGGACTAGAGAGAGTGAAATCAATCAAGATTCAAATGAATCACAATAAATGGTAAAGTCATCCATGAAGAATTCATTGCAATGTTCAATGAATTTTTAAAAGATACTCATCATTCACCTCTGGAATGTTGGAGGAGAATTTCAAAGACAAAAGGAATTCTTCAATATTCATATGTTCCAAAGGGGCATGTGGAAGTAGTCTTTTCTTGGTCCTGATGTGCGATTGGGATTTGGAAGTAGCCAGTGTATCCATCATGAAAGTAAGAGTGTGACTTTATAGCTAATCATTCTCGCATTTGATCAAGGAATGGAAGAGGGTACTGATATTTTCTTGTTTCAATATTCAATTTCCTAGAGTCGATGCACACACGCCATTTGTTTTTCACTCGAGTTGTGACTACCTCTCCATGTTCATTTGTGACAACATTTATCCCACCCTTCTTAGGAACAACTTGAATTGGACTAACCCATTCACTATTAGAAATTGGGTAGATAATACCAGCTTGATGAATCTTGGTGATCTCTTTCCTAACTACCTCATGTATGAGTGGATTGAGTCTTCTTTGTAGTTGTCTAATTGGTTTGAATGATTCTTCAATATGGATGTGATGCATGCAAATAGAAGGGTTTATTCCTCGTATGTCATCTAGGGTCCGACCTTGGGCCTTTCTCTTTACCTCTAACAACAGAACAAGTTTAGACTCCTCAGTTTCAGTAAGTGAAGAAGAGATAACAATAGGATATGAGTGATCATGGAAAAGGAATGCATATTTCAGGTGTTCAGGATGAGGTTATAGATCAGTATCATCTCTCATTTGTAGGTTAGACATCTCTGAAATGGATGAAGGGACTTCAGTTTCTTCAGATTCATTTTCCATAATACTGTCCAATGTGGAGTAGTAGAGATCAGAGTTGATGTGGGATTCAAGAGAGTTTTCAAGTTCCTCTAGATTTATGGAGTCTATGAATGATAGGTCCACATCATCTTCACTATTTATAACTTGGTTAAACATGGTGAAAATTTCACAAGATACTTTTTCATTTGAACATGAAGAACATGATGGAATGTGGTTCAATTGACTCTCAGATGTATCCTTAGAAGAATGGGTTGAGAATGCAGAGTAATCCTCAGATGGGTATCACATGGCTTGTAAAATGTTGAACGTGACCAGTTGGTCACCAAATTCCATGGATAAAATGACTTAATGGACATCAATCTTGGTTCTAGAAGTCATGAGGAATATAATTCCTAGAATTAGGGGAGGTTGAGAAGAGTTCGTATCACCTTCCATGTCAATGACATAGAAATCAGTAGGGAATATAAGAACATTGACTCGGACAAGGACATCCGCAATTATTCCCCCATGAATGGTTGTGCTTCGATTGGCTAATTTAATGACAACACCTGTTTGATGTAAGGGACCTATACCAAGGTTGCAGAATATTGATTTGGGCATGGCATTAATTCAGTCTCCTAGTTATATGAGTGCATCATCAAAGATGGAACTTCCAATTTCGCATGGAACCGTAATGGTCCCTGGATCCTATCACATTATGGGAATATACTGCTCGATGGAAACATTTTCTAAGGTCCTATATTTCCTCTTGTGGGTACACAAATCTTTGAGAAACTTGGAATACTTAGGAATTTGTTTTATGGCATCTAAGAGTGGAATATTGACTTCAACACGTCGAAACATGTCGAGCATTTCAGGGTCAGGTTTAATGGACTTCCTTGGATTAGAAAGACCTAGAGGAAAAGTAATTGGGTTCCTAATTGGAATTGAAGGAGATGAGGGTATGGTTTCAGGTTCCTTTTCAAGGTTTTTTTCTTTTCATTTTCTAGGTCAACATTCAAAGGGGGGTTGGAGGACATATCATTACGCATAGCTATTCTATTTCCTGATCTAAGAGAAATTATATTTACATTACCCTTGGGGTTGTGTAATGGTTGATCTAGAAGTTGGGATGAATTGGATGGTTGCTGCTGACTATGGTGGGATGCAAGTTGACCTATTTGGGATTCAATGTTCATGAGGCTGGAACAGGTGAAGGAGGAAAGATCTTCCACTACACTTTCCCATGGTTTCTTGGAAGAAGAGGCTTGTCCCAAATTGGGATTAACTTGATTTTGGTTCTTGGGAATGTGATTTTAATGGTTTTGTAATTGGAAAGGCTCACTAGGATAGTGGAATCTAGGAGGAGGAATAGGAGGATTGATCCTTTGTGGTTGAGGGACAAATGGGTATGGTTGTTGGAAGTTACCCACACCAAGACCATATTAAAAAAGGTTTGGGTTTTGAATAAAGAATTTAGGGGATGAGAGATGGGATTACCATAGCTAATTCATTGGTTATTGGATAAAGAAAGGGCTCAGAGTGAGGTTGGTTGAAGTTTCTAACAAACTGACCTGATAGTTTAGGGTTGGTGTTCCACTGAGCATATGCTGCATTGAGCTCCATTGGTCCAAATGAATCAGATTGATCCTAGTGATGTTAAGGACATGTGTCAGTTGGATGATATAGAGAGTTGCAGATTCTATATTTTTTGATAGGTCCAAGAAACATTGATTGCGGAGAAGATGAGGTTGGGGATTTGGATGCCATAGCTAGTTGTCACAGAAGACCTGTAAGGTCACTCATCCCCTCGTTCATCTTATTCGGCTCAATTGATTGATTATCTTGGCCTTGTTTTTCTGGAGAATGTGAATGAGTATGGATTTTTTGTGTGTTTGTAGCCATGTTAATTATGAGATCTCTTGCTGCTACATGAGTTTTATCAACAAGTACACTGCCAATTGCAGCATTAATGAGAGTTCTCTCCATTGACAACCGCCCATCATAGAAGTATTTGATCAAGAGTTGGTTAGGGATTTGGTGGTGTGGGAAGGTTACAACAATATTTTTGAACCTCTCCCAGTATTAATAGAGTGATTCACTTGGGAACTTACGGATACCACTTATTTCCTTTCAGATAGAAGCAGTATGAGAATCAGGAAAGAATTTCTCTAAGAAGAGTCGCTTCATTTGATTCCATGTGGTTATAGAACCAAGAGGTAGGTAGTAAAGCCATGACATAGCAGTGTCAGTTAGGGAGAAAGGGAATGCTTGAAGTTTGATTTGTTCTTCAGAAACCCCTAGAGGCTTCATGGTAAATCACACCACTTTTAACTCTTTAAGGTGGAGATGTGGACCCTCACCGGCTAGCCCGTGGAAATGAGGGAGAAGATGAATAAAACCCGATTTGAGTTAGAAGTCAGGTACTATGTTTGTATATTGAATACCAAGAGGTTAGAAATTCATATCAGGGGAAGAAAGTTCTTTAAGGGGTATTCCCCTAAGATTTTCCATTTCAAATTCAACTGGTTGGATGAGGACTGGTTCTTGAATGAGTTGATTATCTCTTATGTTCCTCCTAAGTTGGCGAAGTGTTCGCTCAATTTTAGGGTCAAAAAAATCTGAGGGATTGGTTGGGAGGCTATGGGGAATTCATATATATTTTAGAAGAAAGAGTAATATGGGTTTTTTTATTTTTTCAATTTATGATATTTATGAGAAGACGAGTTTTCCTTTCTGTTTTTTTCAATTTTTTTTCAATTTTGTTTTTTTTTGTTTTTTTACAACAAACAGAAACTAATGATTACTTAAAACACCATCCCTAACATTATCACCATTTGAAACACGTGGTCGATTGACTCCTATCAATTGGTCAAGGTTCTGATTCTTTGTTAATGTGTATAGCATCACTCGGGTCGAATCCTCAGCGATGATACTTTGAAATAGTCATTTGTTTTTAGTTGATTGTATTCTGATTGGGGGGTTTGTTTGCAGATCCTAATTGAAATGAATTGTTTGTTATGATATATTTAACAAATTGATAATTATTGGGGTGAGTTAATCAATCTGTAGTTAATCTTGTTATATCCTTGAGATTTTCATTATATTGAATTAAATTATCACCCATGTCACAAGTTGACGTTGATTTGAATTCCCATGTGTTAATGCATTAATCCAAGCCTTAACATAACTTATAGTTCTAATATTTATCATATCTTGTTTATCGTAGTGTATTTATGGTTCCAATAATCCATGGAAACCACATGTTAAACGAACCAAGTCATTAATCCATGACATGCGAAGTCCAACATACACAATGTTAATTCAACGAATACTCATCGAGCAAAAGCTCTCAATCTCTTAACATACCTAAATTAAAACAAAGACCAATGAGACATTTACTAAGCAATTAATATGGTTATTAATATTGTAATATATGTTTATGGTGATGAATTATACAAATAAGAAAAATAAATGGATAAGAAAAGAGTAGTGCGTCGAACACACACACACCCGGACAATGATGATAATTAAAAACGGGCTTTTGATTGAATGGGGAAGAAAAAGAAAAGGGAATGGGATTAAACTATATTTTAACTATTTTAAGATCATTAACATTAATCTATATAAAGTGGGTGAGATAAAACATATTGGAGAAGAAACATGCATTAAAATAGAATTACAAAAACAATACTTATGAGATTAGAAATGAAGAAAAGCTCAAAGGTGAAATGAAACAAAGAGGGGAGGAAGGGTATCTGAAGTGAAAAATTTAGTATTTAAGGTCCTTACAAACCTTTGGAAATGATTTTTTCCTGCCAATATTTGCTCCTTTTTTCTGAAATTCCAACCCTTAGAAGGAGAGGAGGGGGATGCATTTATAGCCCAAAGAAGTGGAATGTTTTCATTCCCAATATGTCCCTACACTTTCATCACCATGTTGGATATTCAGACTGCTGAATCACAAGATATATATTTCTTAAAAGTTGTAGATAATAAATATTTCTTACCTTTTTCACGATTTGGAGTCATTTGGACATATTCATCCAAATTTATGGCCGGATTATTAATCAATTTTAATTTGTCCATTTCAATCCAGTGTTTTTCATGTCCAAAATGTGAAAGAGTTTTTAAATTGTAATATGCCTTCCAAACTGAATTATTTATTCAAAAAAGTAGTCCGGCTATAAATACTCTTTCACACTGCAAAATATGAACTTTATTGTATGCTTACATCATTAGATATGTCATAAATATTGTACTGATTTTATTTCTCGGCCAGAATGGTGGGCTGAAATTAAAAGAATTTTTTGGGCCCATTGTGTTTGGATTTCGGTCTTGAAATTTTTACCCAGGACTCCATTCATTGTCCCCAAAACAATGGTGGAGAATAATGTAATTTGGACTTCTATATTTAGCTCAGTAAATCAATATTCATGAGTATCCAAGTTTCATCATAGATTCTATGGTCTTGTTTGTGAGGACCATATGACCCTACAAATGGTAGAATTGGATCATGGTACCTTCTAATGAAATGTTTTAAATTTAACGAAGAATCCTAAGAAACAAGAACCACACAATTTGGATCAGTATAGTGATATTTAGTATTAAAACAGTAAACTGACTCAATTGGACTACAAAAAAATGCACAAAAATTATACTTAATATTAAAACATTAATATTTCACACAAATTATGCACATTTCATATAAAATCAGGAAATTGAGTATATAATATGTCATAAAAATACTAATAACATCATTTTCCTATATCAGAAATATGAGGAAAACATTACACTCATGATGAAGGGTTTATCCTATGCGCGACTTATGTTATGTCAGTGCGAGCCTCCTGTGAGAAAACCTGAAAATGGAAAAACCATAAATAAAATTATTAAATAAAATTATTTTATTTTTTAAATTCTTATAACTCACAAACTGTAACATTTATTAAAAATACTAGACCACTACAGAACTCATGAGGGTATGCACTCTTAAGCATGATATTAACATTGGCCAGTGAGGGACACCAGTGAATGATAGTTTTTGGCCGTAGATATAATAATTAAGTGAAAATTATTTTAATAAAAAATACATAACATCGAATTGGTAACTCATATTGGAAATCCAAGAGTACCATTGGGTTTTATGGGGCGTGTTTCACTTAGTTAGAGCCTAACCTCAACCGTTGTGGGTCTAGGGTGACTGTTAATAATTTACTGAACTTTTTTTTGGTACGTTCAGTAAATACGCAAGTAACGTTTTCTAACTTATAAACTATTGCTTAGATTAAAAATATAAGCGCACTGCTGAATTCACAACATCAGGAATCACTTATGAGAGGCTTTATTTTAACCGTAGTAGGTGTGGAGAGAAATTTATTTTTTTAATCTTTTTTAAAAAAATAAAATAAAATAATTTTATTATATTATTTCATATCATCCAATGGACAAGAAAAGAAGTGGGGACAATGATGTTTCCAGCCAAAAAATGGCCTTATGTGAGAGCCCTAAAGAACTACGTCTCTGTGAAATTAAAAATCATCATAATAGATGAGCCCCATTAAATGCTAACGTCGTTACATACCCTCCCCCTCTCTCAAATATATGGAGCTTTGAGACCGGTATCGACACATCTTCACTAAGCAACAAACTGCTGAAGGAGCTCCACAATGTCAGACCCTTAGAAGACGGAGCCGACCTAGTGGGAGGTGACAAGAGACCCTGAACCACGAACTGGAAGGAGATGTATGAGTGGCGTCATTGGGAACCAGTTGCGGGGAAAATTAACACCAACCCACCATCAACCACAGATGCTCTATAACAGGTTTTGTGGTTGGTGGTTATTTTCAATTGTGCATTTTTTATTCCCTCTTCCCTGTTATTGAAATTATATGAAGAAACTACGTCATCCGACTAACAGGTTGTCCCGAGATTCATTCATCTTTACGGGAGGTTATTGTGGGGAATCTTTTCATTTATTTGAATTGTTATTAAACCCGTAACCCCCTTATGTTTATGAGAAAACACTGAGGGTGCGAACCTAATGAACCTGGCATGAACCCAATGCTATCTAGCAATCCATGCGCCACCTTGGAAGACAGTGAACATGTCGAAACATTACGCAAGGGGAAGGCCACGGCTCATCAACTATGATGAATGGTGGAGGCGGCCAACACGGCGGCCAGCCGTGGAAAGGAAGGCAACATGACTGCCACACCGCCAGTGAAGAGAATCCATGGCCGAAGCCTCTATAGAGGCCAAACCCACCTCGGGTGGTTTCTGTGGCGACTGAGCGATGCCCACGCAACGTCGCCTCCTCACCAACCGAACGACCTTCATGCCATTCGGGAATCCAAAATACCAGGGGGTTACACCCTCCTATGTCATACCAAACTGGGTTGCCGCCCTCGAGCCGAGCAGCTGCCCTCAAAGCTGGGTCGCTGCCCTCGAAGGAGGCCCCTTCCCTTGGACCAGGCCACCACCCTCAAGATGGGTTTTTGCCCTTAGATATGGGACACCGACCTCAGATAGGGCCGCTGACCTTGAGTTGGGTCACCACCCTCGATTCGGGACTCTGACCTCGTAGCTGGGTCGCTGCCCTCGGAGCAAGTCGCTGCCCTTGGACCGGGCATCTGCCCTAGCGGGTTGCTGCCCCAGCAGGCCTCTACCCCTAGACCTGGATACCACCCCACATAGGTCGGTCTTCCCCCTTGTGGGCCACCCTTATAGTAGGTTGGACCCGACATTAGCTCAGTAGGACGAGTCTGCCTCGGCGCATCCCAGACTAGGTCGGTCCGACTGGGTTGGACCAGTCCCAGGCCCAGAAAAACATAAAACGAGCCCTAACTCTTAAACCAAACGTTTGTTTGACAAACTGTATGTGGCCTCATGATTCTTGGAGTGACGCGGTTCTTTTTTCATACTCCCTGAGTTTATTGGAGAAACATGGAGTACAGCCAGGTTGGATCGCACCCGAACCCAACGAGGACATCAGCACTGAAATGCCAATAACCCACAGACCGGGCATCCGAATGATGCGCCGTCTATTGTGTTGGAACCCTTATGACATGATAGATCATCAGGTTAATTAATTGTGAAACTTCATTCTGGTTTAAATATTACTGATGGATTGAGGTACAATTATCCTAGAATAAAGTGTGCTATGAGCTGGAATCTAGTGGCTGGAAGTGAGGCGGAGGTTGGACATAGACCATACGAAAGTTTGAAAAAAGCGATCTTGTGTGGGTCCACACCAATAAAATATGGTTTAGATCCTATGTGTGTCAGAATTTAGTGATCCTGTGTAGGTCTGTGTATACATATCTTTTGCGGGTCAGATCCTGTGTGGGTCAGAACTCAGTGATCCTGTGTGGGTCAGTGCATACATATCTGTTGTGGGTCATATCCTGTGTGGGTCAACTTTTAGCGATACTATGTGGGACAATGCATACTGATCCTATCCAGGTCAGATCCTGTGTGGGTCATTAAATGGGTTAGATACCTATTGATCTTAGGTGGATCAGATCATGTGTGGGTCAATGTAGGGGTTAGTACCTATCAATATTGTATGTTTCGGACTTCATATGTTCTGTAGTATAGATTCTTGATAGAAGAAGATGATCTAGCTTCACGAATAATCATTTTTACTTTTATACTTCACTGAAAACCTTGTTTTTGCGGAGACTCTATGTGAGTTGTCTGTACATTGTTCTTGTGATTGAGGTTATGCTATGTGGTACTTTACCTGTGTGGTATGTTACCTTCATGGTGATACACTGTGGTTTTTCTTTTTATAATTCTAAGAGACCTTCGGGGTCTCGGCGTCCCTGTTGAATATCGTTATACTCACCCCTGCCCGGCTTCACCCGTACCATCTTGTGTCTTTTATAGATGATGTACAACATTGATCGAGGGTGAGGGAGCTAGGACAGTATGGTTCTCTGAGGTGGACATTTGGCATCACATGACGCCGAGGATATAGGAGGATGTACAGTACACTGGTGGAGATATGTACCTACCCTTCTGGTAGGATCTATGTTAGACAATACAAGAGCTACTTTACACCTTTCATTTTTTTCAGTTGTACTTGCACTTTTCCTGTTGGGATTTTATTCTAGCCTCTTTACTTTTAGTAATAATTTACATCAACTACTTACTTCATAGTTGTTTCTTATTGTGTTCTCGAACAACGTGTTTGTACAGGCTTAAAAGAAATGCCTTCCCGTTTTAGGGAATATGCCTTTCAGTGCAAGATTCCAACTCATGTGCTATAGGAGTTAGGCAAGGGTTAGTCCCAGCACGGGCCCTGGGCGATAGGTCCTGACATTTAGTTTAAATGTTTTGGTAAGAAATTTATATATTAATTAATTACACAATGATGAATCAGTGATTGTTAAATTAATGTAAATATAAAATGAATGAAAATTAAAATATACATTGTTTTTCTATTTATAGAAATTATATTTTCCGTAAAAGAGTAAAAATATTTTTGTCATGGTAAGCTTGATAGGGGTTGATGAGTAGTTAAAAACAATTGATAAGGGTAAATACATCATTTTAACATGACTAATTGTTTCTTTATTAGAGTATTATGACCCAGACTCATATTTTCATTGTTATAATTTTTTTCAACAACATTTTGAATTTAAAATATGTTTATTTTAATTTAATAATTTGATAAATATTAAGAGTTCACAGTCCTCTCACACAAAAGGGAACCAATTCCTCTTAATAAATTGAAATTGATACCCTAGTTGGTTTATAAAATTCCTACCCAAATAAATTACTCAAATAACTCCTCTTATTATAGGGGATTTAGTTTGGTTATAACTCTAATCATAGAGTTCTAATGTTGTTACAGAAATGATATTTTCCAAAGAAGAGTAATAGTTTTTAATAACATGTTTTAGTTTAGTTCATTCTTCCACCTCTATTAAATATTATTCATCAGTGATAAAATAATAAAATATATATCCTAAATAATATAAAATTAAATAATGTTAAAGGAATAACCTATATCAATCTATAAAATCCATCAATGGGAAATGAATCCATTTTTCGTGTGAATGATAGACTAACGCTTCACAAAGAGATTGAATTTGTTTTCCATTAACACAAATCATGGATGGTTATAATTATTTAATTAATGTATTTATATTATGTTTATGATATATTTATAATTATTAAAATATAATATATCTTTTAAAATATCACTATTTCATTCACAGAATAATGATTACATTGTTTGTGCGTACGTGTGGACGAGCACCACTATTAAGCGATGCAATTTGTTTTTTATAACCACATCTCAATGACTATGTATATAAGTTAATTAAAGGATGTAATATGATTTTTTGGTATTTATTTCCATTTTTCAAGGATAAAATAATAATTATCTTTTTCTATAATGATCAATAAAAAATGGACACATTACTCATGCATATGTAAGGCCAACCATCTCCATGATGGTAACAAAGTTCATTTTTTAAAACCATAATAAATGGTTGTATTTAAAAGATTAATTGATATATAAAATTTATAATTTTATCATTATTATTATTATTCTGTAGATTATTTAATAGTGTACTTTTTTACCATTTTCCTCCTATCGAAGTCATTTTTTGCATTTATGCGGATTATTGTCTGAAGGGTCTGACGTGAACTCAAATGACTATATAATTTTATATAAAGTAGTAATACATGATATAAAATAAATAATTATGTTGTAAATTTTATTTAATAAACTAAATAACTAATCATTTTTTTTCTTTATGAATATAAATAACATATATGATGAGCTACACTCATGAAAAGTGACATTCTTTTAGAAATCATAATTTAATGATTCCTGTGACAATTAGTTGTCTTCCATATCCACATTTTCATGAAAAAAAACTATAAATATGTTTTTTAATATTATACTATGATTTATTGCTTCAATTTTTACACATGATTACTTTTTTACTATATAGTTTGAAGGAACTATTTTTATCGTTATTAGAATGAATATAATTTCTGATTTTCTGAAAAAAGTATGAATGTAATGTATTTTTAACATATATGGCATGATCATATATACCTAATATCAGGATTAATTTTTTCACCAGAAAATATGTAATATTTTTACAATTATTTTTTCAAGTATTATATTTTCTATTAAAATAAGGCATTTATTTATTTATTTATTTCAAAATTGGAAGGGTACTTTCCCCAAGAAATGTTTTATGTGAACATTAAATATAATATTCCATGCAAGATTAAATCAACTAATATAACAAAAAATATAAGGTAAATTTTCTCCAAGAATGTTTATAAATATTTTTTATTAATGGTAAATTCATCATTCTATTTTTCACGGTATTTTGGTATCATAATTTTTTTTAAATAAAAACAAATTTTGGTTTCATATTTTGTTTTTCAAATAGGTTTAAAAGTGTATTTAAAAAGTTTAATGATTAAAATTATGAATAATAAATAAAATTTAATGTTAATTTAGAATTACATATGAAATGTATGAGATCAAGGTAGCTTATACTATAGGTTGATACCCATTTTAGCTCACAAGTGAGCTGGACATAGCTTATACGTTGAGTACACCCAGATAACATCGAGTGATCCTCATGTAACATATAAAATGGTTTTTCTATGGTAGAAATCAAATTCACTATGTATTTTCAATTTTCATAAGACAAGAATGAGGGTGTTAGTATATTATTTTCTCATATTTATTTGACAAGGAACCATATTTTTCAAACACTTGTGATAAATGTAATGCTCGTAGAGCCAATAAAAAGTTTTATTTGATTACTTTATTTTAAAATGAATTTTAGTTATAAAAAAGTGATTGAGGTTTTAATTTAGAAATTATTTATTAAATCATCTCACTAATAATTGAGATAATGGTGAACTATTCACGGGGTTTAATTATTTTCAATAGACTAGAGAATTTATTATTTTTATATCCTTTATAAATCATTTTTTTCAAATTACAAATTTGAAATTTCTATTTAAAAATTTTATGGATGAGTTGGGATCTGAAGTATGTCAAGATGAAAATTATGAGTATTTTCATGGAATATATATCATATTATATTTTTTAGATTTTTTATGTGGAATATGGATAGTGACTATGAGTGTCCACTTATAATGTATGCGTTTACTATGTAAGTGATTTTCCTAATTACCTTAAAATCTAAATGGTAATGATTTTTGGGAATTAATGAATTTAAATTCTAGTCCAATTAATTTTAATAATGATATATTTAAGGATGAGTCACTAAAATAAGTTATTTTTAAGAATTTCAACAGTATGAATTATATTATAATGAATGGTGAAATAAAATTACATGATTATTTGTAAGATAAATAAATAAATGGGAAACATCAATCATTTAGTTGTGTGTGACTATTAGTGGGAAATAGATGTTTTTTATCTCTATATTCCCTACGTGATAAAATACAAAAACTGTCTATTATTAACAAGTCATTTTCCCCTGAAAATTGTATACATTCTATTTAAATGTAGTGTTATGATTTAATAGAATGTATTTATGATTCCTCGGATGTATCTTCATGAATGTGAGAGGATTATATTTTGGAATTTAATGTTACATGATTATGCTATTTTAACATAGGATTACAATTGAAATATTCATAACACTATAAGTTAATTTTATATGATAAAAACATCATATAAAAGACTAATAAATGGCAATTCACATGAAATATAATATTTATGAAATGTAATTCCCATATGTAATGGGTTTCAAGTCATATGTAACAATTCTAATGAATGGAGTTAACATTTTGTATGAATCATTATACTACATGTGTATAAAATTGATATAATAAAAAAACCATTATTATAATAAGAAACCAATTTTAGGATATATCAGGAATCTGTGTAATATAAATATTATATGATAATTGGTCGATTATATGTCTAAGAAATATATGTAATTTGATATTATAATTGTTGAACTATATTGATCAATTTTTAGATCTTTGAAAGAGTGAACCATTTATGGGTCATTCACATAAAATGAATATTTTTTAAATTATAGTTATTCTTTAATAGGATTTCCAATTAGAATGCATGACTGAGTTAAAATTTATTATTCTATTAGAGGTATGTAGATGAATATTTTTAGAGATCATTTTATGTTCACCTAATGAATGACTGGAACCGTGATACAAATTAATCTCCAACAGATACAATACACATGATTTTACATGGTTTGAAATTAGTATTAAGACCTAGTGGGATGGTATAATGGTTTCATAAGCACCATAAACTATTGTGATATATATAACATGAATATTTCATAATACCTATTCATTTTTTGATCATATGTAAATAATAGTTGGATTTTGGTTCATTAGGGGATCTAATTAAAAATCATGAATATCCTCTATTTTGAAATGGCGAACATTTTAAATCTGACATCCCCATTTGTGTGTGTATGTACATATCTACTAATAAAATAATTATATGTTTTGGTAACGATATATTAATATTTTGAAACATACATAGGTTAAATAATGGGATAAAATATAAAATGTAATTAAAAAATAAGTCACTAATTCACCTCCCATAGTGTAGAGCATATTCTAGTGAATACAAACAATTATAGGATCATGTTAAATGATATAAAATAATATTATACTAATAAATAATTACAAAAGTACACATTTTAATAATTGTAAATATTTTCTACACAAATATTAAGGATTTATATGTGAAATTTTTTTTATAGGAAATGGATGTTGGTGAATATATTTTTTGATTGACCGATGTGTAATATACCCAATGAATCATAAATATGTGATGAATATAAAAATAATATATTCTATAATACTTGTTTATTTATGAAAACGATGAGTGATTATTAGTTTTTAACTATTTTATACTAAATTAATTATAATATATTATATATTTTTAACAAAGAAATTCACTTTTTTTATAATATTGGAGATAAATATTTGTGGGAAACGTTTCATGACCACATCTAGAAAGACCTAGCCTTAAAAAATATAATTATAGTGTTTTGAACTATAATTCTCATTAAAGGATCATTTTCTATTTTGAGTTTTAAATAATTAGTAAATACTCTTACAATGTATCCCCATACATGAAATGACGACAACTATACTTGGTATCCACGTTTCCCACCAAAAGAAACCATTGAAAAATAGGACTTCAATTTGAGTAATATATTCAATTAATTTTAACAGAAATATTAATTTTCCATACATATGATATGACTTGTGAAAAGCATATCAAAAATTTGGGATGAGTACAAAAGCTTCAGAAGGGTTACACAAATTAAGAAAATTGATAGTCTTTTAAGAACATATAATCTAGGAATACATTATCATAAAGTAAAATATCTTTAAAAAATATAATTCATACCCTTTTATAATCATAAGATTACCAGAAAACCCATACCAATCATATAAAACATATAATGGTAATTGGGACATAATCATATTTAAATAGAATAACTATACGATCGACTTCCTTACAAATCAATCTTACAAATGGAATAGCCATATGGATAACATTCATACCCATTGCATTAGAGATCTATAATGTTGATAAACCTTTGTATATGAAATATCAGTCTCGCATGTTATCAATATTGGAACTCAACCCTTCGTATAAGCTATATTTGACTCACCTATGAACTATAATGGGGCTCAACCCTTCGTATAAGCTATATCCGTCTTACCCTTGAAATTTCCAAGTTATATTATAAAATAATAACCCATAAATGATTATAGTTATAAAAATATCACTCATAAAATTTTATTTTAACTCATAATATAACATTTCACTTTATTGAAAGAACCAATCCATTTTAAAAAAATTATATAATATTTATAAAAGTGATTTAGGAATAAAAATGTCCTATACCACTTTGAAACATCTAAATTAAATTCTAAAATAAAAATTTAAAATCAATTTTTTCCATATAAATAAATCCATAATATCAATTGGAAATGATGTACATGAATCCGAAATATTCAGAAGAATAAATTATTAAAACACATAAAATGATGTTTTAGTTCAAGAGATATGTACCATTTGGAAACATAAATTAATTGATTAATGAAATTATAAAATTTTATAAAAAATTAAATAACATTAGTATAGATAATGTATGGACATAGATTGTCTAAGGGTTTTATATACACTTTATAAAATAATAATGGTGAATATCATCATGAAAGGTCTTAATGAAAGGCGATTGAGATGAAATATCTTAACATAAGTCTAACATGATATGTAAAATCCTAATATTCAGAAAATATTAACATAGGATAAATATTTATTTTCATAATACCATGATAAATTTTTTTATTCCGTTTAGAAGACTATTATCATGTCATAACAATTTCATTATTATTATTTTTCACATCAGGCGTTTTGTCGATATTCGGTACTCGAGTTGAAAATGGACATGGTAGGATGTCAATTGTCTATTTGTTAATTACTCAATATTCTTGAGAATAATATTCATGACATAATAATCAATTTTATACATCAGTTATACTTTTATGTTAATCCATTTATTTATGGTATGAAAAATGAACAACGTTATATTCAAGGAGATAGTAGGTCAAACATACGAATGGGTAACATTTTCGTTTTTCATTGATCATTATGGAAATAAGTAAATTAATATTATATCATTATATAATTATATTAATATTATTAACATCATAATAGTTATTTAAATATACTTATATATATTATAAAAGTGGTGTGGTGAATAAAAACGATTCACGTCTCTTCATGGTGGTGATCGTTCACACATACACACGAACGATGTTATAATTTTATTTTTAATGGAATGTAAGAACATAATTGATAAATTATTTATTATATCTCTATACATTTAATGAAAATAATATATAAATATTAATTTTAGCATTATAACCACTCTTGGGAGATGGTAATGGAAAAAACTATATTGGTTCGCGACGCAGTAATCTGTCATACACATGAACGAAATGTTTATTTACCATTTTATGAAATTGGAGATGGATTTAAGTGATTATATAAATATAATAACATATATGTAAATTTTTTATACTGAATTTCTTATTTCACCATGGTTAGAAATGATTTTTCACAAGTAGAAGAAGGAATAAAAAAATACTTCAACAAAACGATATTGTTTTAACAGTTGATCACCCATAAAGAACACCTTAACACCTCTAAGGAGGGTTTTATACCTATAATAAATGATAAATAATATAACCATAGAATATAGGAAGTGGTTTAGGTAAATATTTGTTGAAAAAATGGTTCTTGAAGTGTGAGTAATAGAAAATATTTGGTACTTTTTTATCATCTAGGGGAGGGGCACCCATGGAGAATCTTAAAATATTAAATGAATATAAATTAATTTTTAAATTAAAATGAGTCCAACATTATTTGTGAATAATTTAAGATAAATATAGTTTGAAAAATATATTCTGATAGTTTTCATACATGTATTGATTTTATTATAACCATATCTATTCATGTTAACCTTAATTGTTATATTTTAATTTTAATCTCGGTAACATCATTTTAAATAATAATAGCCTATTAATTTTGTTTGTATGGGGTAAATTATGAATAAATAGACACTTAATTATCATCTAGACCTTATCATATCAACTTTCTAATTTTAATATATTTTTATGATTTTTAAATAACATAATAAAATACTATTATCCATAAATATCAATAGTGTCAATTTTGAATCTATCAATTTCAATAAAATTAAATAAAAAACAAAGAGATAACTTATCAAATAAACATTTAATATATTTATAATATTTCATATTAACCATAAAATTCATGTATTACAATATTTATTTAAATTTAAATTAATTTTAATAGTATTCATATCATTTATTTGATATTTCTATATATAAAATATTTACTTTATCTCTATTTTGTCAGGATTTATATTAATTATTTTATCAATTAAAATTAAAAATAAATTACAATGATGTAAAATATTTTATTTTATTTCAAGTTACCATTTATTATTGAAGTCTTATTATATTAATAATTATATTAAAATTAATATACTTATATTCAATTAGAGGGTTGCATTTTTCATTTTGTTCTGTTTTAATAATATTAAATCACTATGACGAAAAATATTCAATTAAATGAGGAAATTATGATCCTCATGTTTAAAGGTAGAGTTTAATTTATCAATAATGATTTTTAGGTGTTATAATAATTTTTATTCCCTTATCATATAGTTTGTTAACCAAATTTTCCCAGTTTACCTTGAACTATATTAATTAAAAATTATTATAGTTAATATTCATAATGTACAAAAAATATAAGTAAATTTTTTTCATGATTTGATCCCACCGATTTCAAATATGGAATTAATTTTTCAAAATTTAAAACCCAGATGTTATTATAATAAGATTTAAATTAATCCCATTGACAAAAATTAGAAAACATATTTTTAAAAGCAAAAACCATCAAAATATTGACATGTGTTTATATCAAATTTAAATATATAATTACATAAAACATCTACAACAGAATTAATTGAAAAACAATTAAAAATTAAGAATCATAAAAAAATATCACTATAAATAAATTCGATGAAAATGTAGTTTTGAACAAAATTACAGTATGTTTCACTATTCACTAAAATATGAATGTTTTTATAAAAATAACAAAAAAATTTAAAAACTAAATTTTTATTTCCTTATTCAAAATAAGATGATTATTTTGTCCAATATTAATGATAAATGTGTAAAAAATCTAAATATGAAATTTTCTCACCATCAAACATCAGTAAAATTACCTTCTTTTAAAATAAATATTTTAAACCAAAAAATTAATTTTTTCTTATATAAAGTCTATAAAATACATAAGATTACTTTAAATAATTAAATTAAATATATTATAAATATATTTCATTAATATAATAAAATAAGAGTGATTTTATTTTTCTATAAAAATAATTATTCGTACGTAAATAGTTTTCATAAAACACGTCTTTTTTATTCAACTGGATTTTATTTTAATTTATAAATATTTTTCTAACAAAATAACCATTATATAATAATTTTTAAACACTATTTTCATAAATCAACAAATATTATTCATTATTTACATTCTAATGAAGTTTCTATAAAGGAATCATTTAAATAAGAATATTTAATTAATCATTTAATCATGATGTGGTGTATCATGTTCGCTATCAAATATATTATTTCCCCTTTTAAAATATGTTATGTTATAATCTCTATACCTCCTGGAAGTTAATTATTAAAAAAAAATTATTCAGGGTCATCGAATAAGGGATGAGTTTTAAAAATTCTTTAATTTCAACCCCATATCTAAAAAATGATTAATAACATTTATCACATAATCACAACATAACATTAAAATCACATAGTTACCTAATCAAGTCAATATATTTATCCCAAATCAACATGTTATTAATCCAAAAAATCATTTTACTAAAAAGAATGAAGTCATACTAACAAGAGAAATCTCATAGTATAGTGGAAGGTGATGCACCATTATCCCCCTTCAATGGTGGGTTTGATTCCCACGGCCTTTCTCGATGCAATGGGTTTTCACCCATCCTGTTGGTAATCATTTTTCAAAAACTATATTATTATTATAAAATTTTAAAAATATTATAAAGACTGAAAAATTGACCAAATTTTTTTAACCTGAATTTTTATTACATACCTCTCATTTTACATTCAAAATCCAATATCCCATAATTTCCTCAAAGGTGAATGTCTCAAAAAATTCCATTAGTCAACATATAATTTAAGATTGTAAATCCTCAAAAGGTGTTTCTATGACATTTAACATACAATAAAAATTAAAATAATATTCTCATAATGATATCCCTAACTCTAAATAAAACATCATAATCTAAATTTTTTCTAAACCATCCTTTTATTCTATCTACAATGACCCAACCTTAAACATATCTTATTCAAGTGTTTTTGAACTATAATTTACATTCTAGGAATTTTTTTGTTTACAGTTTTCATTAATTAACAAAAGCCCTCACAAGGTTGACCCATAAATTATATGTGGACAACTATACATAGTATCGTATCTTCTCATCCAATGGAAACCCTTTTAAAAAATCATAACTGCTCTTCAAAAAACATCATTAATTCATTATTTTATTAATAATAATTTTCCCTACTATTCATAAGGCTGGTGAAAAAGAATCAAAACAGTGTATGATCCAAAATGATCTGTAAGAGATATAAACAAAATTAAATTGATAGTATTTTGAAAATATATAAAATATGAATACGTTTTCATAATGTAATAATTTTTACCATAAATAAGTAGTATATGTATTCTATAAAAAACATTTGTTACTATTTATAGAATCATAAGATTACCAGAAAACCCATTGGAAGAATCTATAACTTATAAAGGTGACATGGGACATAATAAGATTTAAATGGAATAGCCATACAATAAATTTCAATACATATCAGTCTTAAAAATTCAATATTCGTAGTTCTTATATCAATACCCAATTCATTGGAGATCTATAATGGTATCACCCTTCATAAAAGCTATATCGGGCTCACCCAAGAGGTATAAGGGGGTGCAACCCATCCTATAAGCTATATCGGGCTCATCTGATAAATGTCCAAGTACCATTATACTATCATAACAGATAAATTATAATAATTATAAAAATTTCACTCATAAAATGTCGTTTTCAATCATAATAAATCATTTCTTGTTATTGAAATAATCAATCCATTTCCAAAAACTAATTTAAACCATTTATATAAGAGATTTCAGAATAAAAGGGTACCACACAACATTGAAACATTTATGTGAAATTATAGAAATAATTTTTCAAACATTTATTTCACATAAATATATCTATAAATTCGGGTTTGAAAACATTTACATGAATGAGAATGATTTAGATGAATAATCCATTAAAACACATAAATTTGTGTCTTAGATAAGGAGTCCTGTTAAACATTGAAACATAAACTATAAGCCGCATGACAGTATAAAATTTTACAAAAAGATAAATAACAAGATTATAGATAAAATATGGATATAGAAAGTCATTGTAGTTTTATGTACACTTTATAATAGAATAATGTTTTATATCATCAAGAAATGTCTTAATGAAAGGATATTAGAAGAAATCCCTTACCTTAAGTCCGACTCATCAGAAAATATATTTATAATCACAAATAATAATTTAGGTTAATTATTTAATTTATTAATAACCATTATACATAATATTATTCCATTAATATGATTGTCATCTTGTTATAAAAATTACTTAATTATTTATGTTCATATCAGGCGTTATATCAATATTTGGTACTGGAGTCAAAAATTAACTTGGTAGGGTGTAAATAGTCCACAAGTTCTTAAGTATATCATTTCCAAAATAATATCATGAAATAATAAGAAATTTTATACAACAATTACACTTTTAAATCAACCCATTAATTTATTGTATTAAAATTGAATAATGTTTTATTCACAGAGATGGTAGGTCATACTATGCATGAGTAACATTTCTAATTTTCATTAATCATTATTTAAATAAAAAAATTATTATTTTATATTTACATAATTTTTATAATAATATTAAAATCATGATAGTAATTTAAATATACTTATATATATCATACATGTGACGGGGTGAATAAAAACAATTCACATCGCTTCGTGGAGGTGATAGTTCACACATATGCATGGACAATGTTATCATTTTATTTTTCATGGAATGTCTGAATGTAATTGACATATTATTCTGTTATAATGATATATATGTCTTGAAAATCATATATAAACATTAATTATATTTTTATGAATAGTTATGAAAGATGGTAATTGAAAATGAACTATATTAGTTGGGAGGCAGTAGTCTTCCATACACATTAATGAAATGTTCACTTCCCATCGATGAAATTAGATATTTATTTAGGTGATTATTTTAACATAATATCATATCATTATATTATTAATATTTTAGTTATTATTTTACCTTGGTTGGAAGACATTTGAAGGAAGTGGAAGAAGAAATAAAATAGATATACTTAATGGAAACGATACATGTTGTTCGATTGATTGCCTTTGAAGAACACCATAACACCTCTAACGAGTGTGTTTTGCATAATGTAAGGACACAATTATGTAGGGAGGTATTTTTGGAAGTGTTTTGGTAAGATCTTGGATGACCTAAATGGTTTTTGAAATGTTATTAATAGAGAATATTCGGTACCATTTTATTGGAGAGGAGAGGGGCACCATTGGAAACTCTAAAATTTTTAAATTAATATAAAATAAATTTTAAATCCAAATGACTCCAACATAAGTTATAAAGAAAATGATATTATTATAGTTCTAAATAATTTCATATGATAAATTTAATTTAATTTATTATATTATTTTAAATCGTATCTTTTCATTATACCCTTAATTAATATATATTATTGTTAATTGTGGTTACAAACTTCTAAATATTAATTGCCTATAAATTTTACGTATATGGAGTCAGTTTCCAATAATTATAATATTTAGGAATATATAGGATTTATAATATCCATTTTTTCATTTTAAAATATTTTTATTATTTAAAATAATTTTATCAAAATATCTTTTTTTATATTAGTAATGTCAATTTTGAAATTATTGAATTTAATGAGTTTAAATAACATATAAAAACATATATTACCTTGAAAATGACTATTTAATAATCATATAATATTTTATAGAAATTATTAAAATAGGTGGAGTACCATAATAAAATATAATTATATTTATGTTAATATTTTTCATATCATTTATTTGATATTTCAATTAATAAAATAATTAAAATTTCACTATTATGTGACTATTTATGGTAATTATTCAATCAAAAAAAATTAAAAAAAATCCATGATTTATATAATTTAATTAGATTTTAGGATATTAATTATGATTTAATATTTATCATATATATATATATAACAATATTAACATTATTATACTTATATGAATCAAGAGGGTGGAATGGAGTTACTTACATTTGTTTCAATAATATTTATATCACTTTCATGGAAAAAGTTTTGTTAAATGAGTAAATTTTGGTCCTAATGTGTTAAGGGTTGAATTTAATTCATAAAATACAAATTTGGATGGATATAAAGTATTTTTTTCAATATCATATTGTTTGTTACTCTAATTTACCTCATTTATCTATAAATGCGTTAAATAAAAATTATCATATTTATTAATCATAATATCTAGAAAAATAAAAGCAACCTATTAAATTTTTTTTGACCCACTTACTAAAAATATTGATTCCATTTTTCAGAAATTATAAGATACAATTTAATTAATTAAATTAAAACAAATCACATTGATAAAATGAGAAAATGAATTTTTTAATGAAAAAACCATTAAATGATTGACATTTGTAAATATAACTTTTCTATGTAAAATTACAACAAATGACCAAAATTGGATATATTGATAAACATAATCTAATTATACTTTCAAAACATTAAAAAATATAATATAATAGTAAAAATAAATTATATGATTTTTTTGGAATTAAAATGCATTATTTTTCACTATTCATTAAAATATGAAATTTATCATTAAAAAAATCCTCCAAAATCAATTTTTATTTCTAGATTCCAAATAATAAATATATAGTTATTACCTAGAACTCATAAAAGAGTTAAAAAATAAATTTCAAATGGGTACTCCATCAAAATATTAAAAAACCTCATTTTTTTTGAAAAATAATTATTTTATATGTAAAATAGGAATTGTTCTTATATTATGAATAGAAAATTCTTAGGATGAATTTTAAAAATTAGAATAAGTATATTTCATATATATTTCAATAAACAAATAAAACTACAGTGATTTAATTATTTTATAAACATAGTTAATTGTACTTAAATTGTTATCATAAAATGCATCCTTTGTATTCAATTGGATTGTATTTTAATTTCTAAATTATTTTATAACCAAAAAAATAAATATATAAACATTTTTAAATCATGTTTTCAAATTTCAATTTATACTATTAATTCCAATAATTCTAACAAATATTTCATAAATAAAACTTTTAAATAATAATATTCAATTATTAATTTAAACTTGATGTGGGTTATCATGTACACTATTAATCCATGTATTTCATTTATAAAAACCCATGATGTTATATAAACAATAATGAGACGTTTCATGACGATAAACAACATTTCATAGTTCAAAATATTATAGGGTATTAAACTGAGGCTCAAAAAATAAGTAAATGTGATGGTAAATTTTAGGAAAATAATATTATATCCTTGTAAAACTCCTCAATGAATATTTTTTAGTATTAAAATAGTGGAAAAATAACTTACCAAAAACTGTAAACATTATTGGTAAACTACAAAATATATGACTGAAATTAATTGTCGACTTCATGGTGGTTATATCCCAAAAAACATAGATAATATTCATTTAATGTAAATATGTTTCTATTGGATGATCACACTCAATTATTTTTATATTGATATATATGTACTTATCTCTTTCTATTATATTCTTGTGTTTTTAAATGTTTATAATAATAAAAATCAGAAAAATTGTATATATGTTTCTAAAAATGTGTGGAATCTATTAAAATTTTTAAAAATATTGATTAATGGAGGAAATTATCAAATTTTAATTAATGTCCTTAATTTTTTTGTGATTAGATGTGTAGAGAGATATATCATGTACATAATTAATGAATTATATAGAAAATAATTTTTTTAGAATTATATTATTTCAATTCGATATAGTGATATATATCTCAATATGAGAGTATATTAATGGAATTAGTTTTCATGGTGGATGGTTTTATTGGTTCAAAATGTGATGTACAATTTAGAATATGAGAATGGAATGTTTATTATGTAATGATGTATAACATATTTTAAGAAACCTATAAATAATATTAATATAGGATAATATATTTACATTGCATTGATAAGATGTGTGGATTGTATATTTTTAAAATATTTGATTCCATTTTATTAAATATTTTCATTTATATTTTTTTAATAAAATACGATGATATATATAATTATAACAAGTTTTACTGGTGATATTTATGAAGAAGAGTATTATTCTTATGATCCCCCAATAGCTGATGGGATAATTACTCTGAAGTAAATCATAATTTAATATTTCCTAAGAATATTTAAGAGGCATACATCACACTAAGAGATTTAAATTAGGTGTTTCCTCATTTAATCTACAATATAATCCATATAATGAAATAGAATCATTTTAATGTATAGTTTTTTTATATGAAATATGTGCTGAAAGTCTTTCCAATGTCATATAAATATAACATATCCACTTAGTAAAAGATTAATAATCAATTTTTTAAAAAATAAATCTATGATGAATACATATTTGAAGTTATGAAATAAGTAAAATATTGAAATTAGATTGAAATGGATTTTAAAAAGACTTCATAGAAGATAGTTATGTTATTAAGAGTAAATATTGATTTATAAAGGATTCATGAGGGTTTAGGAAGAAAAATTAGTTCTTCAATTCTTATTTATCTATTATCACACCATAAGTGTGATTTTAAATAGAATATACAATATTTTTTAAACAGAGATGATGAATAGATGTGTTTTAAAGTAATTCAAAATATTGTATATATTTTAATTTTATGAAAGTAAATTTCAAAATGAATAGTCGGTGACAGTGAAATAGTGATTCCAAAATTATATAAGTTTTTTTAGAGTTTTTAATTATGGAAGATTCTATATAAGATGTATGTGTAATAGTAAATAATTGTTTTCTTTTTTTTATCTAATGGTTTATGGATGTTTTTCAAGTATTGAAAAGAAATTTTCAAATCCATCCTAAAGGTTGTCAAAAAATAAATAATAATAAATATAAACGATCGTGATATATGTTTAAATGGATAGATTATAATTTTTAGTGTGTAAAGATATATTTGATATAAATATGGAGGAGATATCTCGAATTTGAAAAACAAAAAATAATGTTGATTTGATATAAATTTATTGTTGTGTTTGATGGAGTGGAATTTTAAGAATATTATCTTTTTCATTACCAAAAAGTGAAGATTAATATTATGTTGATATATCTATTAGGAATCCAATCCTATATTCATAAATTATTTCTTGAAAAATTTTTATATATGATAATTTATTTCACGTGGATTTTACATTTTCTAAATAGAAATATATTTTATTGGATTCAAAATTCAAATTATAAGATAATTTATTTTATAATAAAAAGAAGTATAATTTTGTTACGTGGGATAAAAATTATTAAATAACATAGACTGCATAATCATGATGAATAATTGACATTGTAAATATTGGTTTCCTAGATTCATAGATGTTTTTAATTAATACAATATGAAAATAATGGATAAATCATTAGTCACTTTATCTGATCAATTAGAATATATATTAAAAGGTATTCAAAAAATTTAGTTTAATGAAAACACAAGTCAGCTACCCCTTTCGATGTCCACATCTTATATAATACCTCCAATATAATATTACAATTTTAAGTGTTATTCTTATACATGT
The DNA here is from genome assembly GCA_963277665.1 of Viscum album. Classification (NCBI taxonomy): domain Eukaryota; kingdom Viridiplantae; phylum Streptophyta; class Magnoliopsida; order Santalales; family Viscaceae; genus Viscum; species Viscum album. The sequence goes on from OY728150.1 coordinate 2,084,003,268, forward strand.
AAATTATATTATTAAAATTAATTCTATAAGAATCAGTAATCGAGATATTATTTTCCACATGTATGATATATTGAAATTTATTAAATTTTTGAAATATTAGTAAGGTTTTTAAAGTATATATTTATTCCTTATATCATATTAATGACTGTAATTTTGAGATAAATATTTAATAGGCTACATATTCAATCCTTAACTATAATATTTTTATTGAATAAAAACATAATAAAACAATAAATTAGAAAACAAATTCAAAATAAATAGATTATTTATATTATAAAATGTTAGTGCATCTTGGTATGTCTTCTTGTTTTGAGTTCATTGATGAATTATATTATAATTATATTTCACTTATGTTTTATTAAGAATATAAAAACCATATATTGTTACAGAATCTCAAGAACCGAAAATGTATTCTCCTTGGATATAACTCATCTCGCAAAGCATGATACATCTCCAAATTTATAAGATTCACATTTATGCTGTAAAATGATACTTCACAAGGATACCTAATGTATCTCTAATATGAAAAATATCATCCTACAAAACAAACCCTAATGTGTGTCATTATAAGTACCAATGCCCATATATCTTAGGTGTAATTTGGGAAAAATATTTGTCGACATGGTAATGATCATTCTAAAAAATAATACTTGTAATGATTATTTTAGTGTTGGAATATCATATAGTGATGTTTTGGTATATTTTTGAATACCGATTGTTTTATAGGGTTATAAACATAGTTTTATATTAATGTTGATTGTACTTGTTATAAATACAATATAAATGTGTTTTACACCATGATGGATGGTGTATAGGATTTGATAGGTTTTTTATTATTTTTTACACCAACTATATGTATCATGGTGAATGATCACTATATAATGACATGTGAATTATCATGAGGATGAAGGCGCTATTGTGACCCATAGGTAATTTCATGATAGTCGTCGTTATTTATTATGTCTAATGATGATTAATTTTTTTCTTTGAGAAATTCTATCCTTAGAGCATCGAAACACTATAATAATTGTATGTCTCCATGGAGATCTTCTCGTGAAGAGTCTTCATTGTGTGAAATATGATGATCTCTCCATGAGAGGGTTTTTTAAAAATAATCCATAGATATCATTTGTAACATCCTATGTAAGTAATGAATAATATATATTTTTATCTATACCTATTAATGAATTAGATAGTGTTTTAGAGGCTTAAAATGAAAATAAATCCAATCATAAGCATGGAATACACTGTTATTTTTAAAAGATTGTTTTACTGCCTTTTAATGGAAACCCATTTTTAAATCTATCTTTTGAAAATTTTATAAGATATGATTTCCAAAATAAACTTATTCTTTATGATTGGGACATCAAAATTTACTTTGTGTGAATTTTTGATATTTTTCGGATAAAGTTCATTTTTTAATGAATAATGAAAAATGTTGTATTTTAATTCAAAACCTCTTTTAATCTAATTTATTTATATGATTATATTATCATATGAATTGGGTTTAAAGGTAAATTAGAATATATTTTTACCATTTAATCCAATTGTGGTCATTGGAATAAATTTCACTTTGAAATTGGGCTTATACTAGTGTCAATCTTTTGATACTTATTGTTTCATAAAAACACACTATTTATCATGACAATGGGAATTAATTATTTAATTAATTAATGTAACATATATGATTTTAATTTTGTAAAATAGACATCATTTTTGAATTTAGAATATCAAATATACCCTAGGGTGATGTTTTGGTATTTTTCTGAAAAACTTCACTGTCTGATGAATAGTGAAACCACTAAGTGGTAGTTAAAGAAAATGATTTTTCATTTAAATGAAACTTTGTCACATCTGTGACTTGATTTTAAAAAATCCTACATACATGGTTTTAATTATGAAGTAAAAGTTTCTTCAATGAGATTAAAATAATTTTTTGGTGAATTGTAACTTTTAAGTTCTTAATCGCGATTAGAGTTAATTAGTGTAGTTTAAGGTAAAAATAATGTTTTAATAATATGAGATTAGATTGAAACATGTACTAAACTTGGTTTATGTGTCATGGCCGACCAATAAAATCCATGGGTCAACTTGGGGACCCCATGGAGCCACATTGGTTGGGAAATGACATAAATAGCTTTTTATTTAATGTTAAAGTAAAAATGACACAAACATTAAATGTTTTACAAAAACAATTTTTACATAGGGATATACAAGTCCGATTTTTGTCTATATATATTCATTAGAAAGATAAAAAGATTTCCTACATCAGGATATTTGTTTTATAAATTTTAGACGTTAAATATATTAAATTATTTATGACATCATGATGATTCAGCGATTACCTCATTAATAAAGGATTTAAATAAAATGAAAGGATAATGTAAAATCTATGTCTTAAACATGTCAAAAAACTATTTTATGGGTATATTTAGAACCCTTATCACCTTATCCTATAATTATATCAATGTTGGACCTCTTAAATCCGAATCTCATTTTACAATAAAGTAACTTTTTTTTACTTTCCAAGAGTGCCCCTCCTCTCCTCTTATAAACGGACCCCACCTCTACCTCTTTACCCACACTTTAAAAGCTTTTGGATCGGCCACAACCTGACCATTTTGTCTCTCCACATCCCTATTTTACTCCTTGAAGCCTCAATTTGGGAAGAAGTCTTCCCAAGGAAGCCTTTGAGCTCAAACCAAAGGGAGTTACCCGATTTTAAGGTAATGTCTTCACTTGAGTCCTTTTGTTTTATTTTGCTTCTCCAACCCCCTAAACTCTTTTTATTCATTTATTTTGTAACAACTACAGTATCTTAATTATACTAGGATGTTTTTATAAGAATTATTCAATCTACACTTACAGACACCTACATCTAATGGTTAAAGAACATACTGTTTCCGGGGATGGCGAATTTCTGCCTCCCGAAACGATGATTGTTCAAAATTTTTTTAACACATTCAAAGGGGGACATTAATTTGTCACTATATTTATATATGATAAATAATATGTTTAGGTTTTCCTTATGCTTCTGTATTTTTCATTTATGGCAATCCTTTATGGCTTCCATTATGGGAATACATGATATCTTCATTTAAGGAAGTGTGGACTACCGCCCCCTCAAAGTGATTTGATTCGTTAATGCCATATATGTGACGTATAAAGGATGTAATTAATTAATTTAGATATGCTATTATAATGGGATTATAATATACCATTATATCATTATGATTCCATTCCATAAAATATGAAATAGAAATGAAAGCAGCATCCATGCGTACGTATGGCTTACCGTCTCCATGAACGGTGTATTTCATTTCTTATCCCCAAATGAAATGTACTATTATAAGTACATAAATATAATGGATATATGTGATTTATGTTACATATAAATGATGAATATAATTCTGGAATTAAAATATACATAACTCTCATTAATTTTAATTCCATTAATATGACATAAAAATGGAAGTAGCGTTCATGCGTATGTACCGCTTATCGTCTCCATGAATGGTGCATTTCATTTCTTACATCTAAATGATTAGGAAATACTATAAATACTTGTATATTCTGGATATATATATGATATATATGATATCCAAATCATGAATATCATTCTGGATATAATGAACCTTTGACCACAAGAACAACATGTAATTGTAAGAAGTCCACTTTCGAGTGAAGAACATAGTATCGACAAAACAAACATTACTAACTAAAATGATTAAATAATGTTCATAACATGGTAATAAGTGATATAAAAGGAATAATGAACTTGAAAAAGGTTCTTAAGAAATAATAAATTAACTCAAGTTTATTATTCAGGACATTAACGAACGATCGAGTCATGTCGGACCCGAGGTAAGGGACTTCGTCTCATTCTCCTTTCATTGAGGCACATTTTTGTTTATACACCACTTTCTTTAATAAAGTGTATAAAACCATTTTACATTAACGTGTTTTCAAAAGGAATCTTTTTATACGAATCGTTTTACTAAAATACAAATGGGAATGTTTTTGTCGTACGTATGCGGCGACAACGACTTCGCCGCCACCGCGAGTATTATTTGGTCTTTGGCTTCCTCAACAAGACGTAATGTTTTTAAAATAAAATAAATACCATATACTATTTTATGTATTTTGGTATTGAAAATGGTTTTGATAAATGATTCTATTATGTCAATATATTTAAATGATATATTGTGATTGAAATGTGGAAATGTTATCATCCCTTTATATTGGTTTTATGTTTTATGATTTTATATTGGTACATGGACATTTGACGGGTGGTTACGTGATAAACCTTTTGACGGGTGGTTCCGTGAATACCAGGACGGGTGGTTACGTTATAACCTCTAATTCATTGGGTATGGAAGTCGTCCGTATGGCTATTCCATTATGTATGTATGGAAGTTGGCCGAATGGCTATTCCATTAAGTGATATGTGTGGAATTCGACCATATGGTTATTCCACTTAAGTATGTTTATGTCCCAAGTTACCTTTATATGTTATGTGATCCTATTATGGGTTTTATGGTAATCTTTTTATTACAAAAGGGTAGGTAATGATCTTTTATTAAGTGGAGAGTTTTTACTACTTCATATGGGTGAAAATTATTACTTTGATAAAGTATACATGGTTTACTTTTTGTTTTGATAAACTAACAAATTTCATTCTTTGTGTATCCCTTACTGATCTTTTTATGCTCACCCCAAGTTTTTTGAAATGTTTTTCCCAAGACCTAATGTGGAATATGGTCAAGGATGGGATCAAGGGAGAGTCATGCTATATAAAACTTGGAACTAGACATGTTTCTTTTTAAGAGTTTTTTTATTCTATGAAAGCTTAGAAGAAGTGTCTACTTTGTAATCTTTTGAGATGTAGTAGTTATGTTCTAATTCTCTAAAACTCTAAACCTGAAAAAATCCTCAATGTGAATTATTCATTTAATTCAATATTAAGAAAGGTTTAAGGTCGGGGCCTTATATCATTTCATGATGGATTCTATATATGAAACAACCTCTTTTTGAGTTCGCACATTTCATAATATAAATGGGCCACATCATTAAGGTTCCAAGCTGGTGTAGTCATTCCATAACCCTAATAGTCCCTTTTGTTGTGAGTCCATGTAAGGTATATCATATAGTGTGACCATTAGGGTTGTGTTTCAACTAAAAAAATTAGTTTATTTTTGAGGTATTTATCATAAATTAATGTGGGTTCATTATGAACCACCACCACTAGTCCCCATAATTTTTGTATATAAAAATATATTGTATAAACACTCTTTGTGTAATTATTCACATATATTTTGTCTCCCATTGATATAATGTTTTTGGAAGAGTCTCATCACATTGATTAATTGTAACATCATACCCACCATTATCCATATTATTCCCTCTATCTATATTCTAATATTACCCATTATTTGACAAGGTGTTCATGGAAACAATTCCATTAAAGCATGGTGGAATCATCCCTGTTCATGAGGATTTGTTGAATGGCTCATAGTGGAAGTCCCGGTAGGTTCTATGGATGAAACCTTTTATTTTATTCCATGAGTGATATTTCCCTAATAATTTATTTATAATTTCTAGGAAATTTTATTTCAATTACCAATTAAATCCAAATAATAAATTATGTCTTTAGTTTTTCTTATATCTTTGTCTAAATAGTTGATAGAACAGACAAATTTCTCAAGGATTAATTGTAATTGTTTCTCCTAGTGATTTTTCAATATATTATTTAAAATTTTTATTGGTTTTTGAAAAAAAAAATTTATATAAAATTCATGTTATTTATGTATTACATTGCCTCTCATGGAATTTGATGGGGATAATATTTGATTGGGATCAAATTTATATCATTAGTAAAGGTGTTTGGCCATTATATTATTTTCTCTTCTCTTCATTTCCTAATTTCTTTTTATTTAATTGTATTATTTTTATTCTACATTAAGTTTTTTCTTGAATTCTCTGATATCACCATATAAATTAATATGACCATTTATCATTGTAATATTCATAAAACAACTATATATCTTGTTATGTGGTTCATTGGTTGTGTATAGGCCGAATGAGTTATGGTGTAACTCTTAATGTATCTAATTGTAACATGAGGTTGATTATTAGAGTAAATTGGATTCTTTTATAAATTTTTTATTTATAATGGGTTAAAAATAATTAATAACTTCATCAAATGGGTTACAATGTATTTTCTAGGGAAATGATATGATTTCAAGTTATGTATTTTGAAATAGTATATGAAAAAATTATGTGGTTAAAATTAAAACATTTAATATGATCTAATATTTTTGAATCTCATCGATAAAAAGGATAAAAAACCTTATTTTCAATAATTTTAAATATTATTCAAATAAATGTTACATTCAATGGAAAAATATCATCTGTTGAAATGTATTATTATTTATAACATTATGTAAAAATTTCTTATCTTTAAATCAATAAATCCTATAAAGTGAACCTTGATTTTGATTTTTTTGGTTGTTGTTCCAATTTCATGAGGAATAAAGAATGTCTATAAACTTGATGATGTGTTCTAATTATATCATAATTCCAATATTTGTTATTGTAGAACAATTAATCACATAGTGGTGGATGTTGGTAGATGGATTTTTTGGATAGAACTGTGTGTGGTTCCATATGTATATGTAGGGTCATCCACATCAGTATGATTTGCCTTCAGTGAGTTTTTTATCTTTGGAAATGTTTCTGGTGGAACATTATGGTATTAATTGGGATTGGGTGATGAGTACCTTAAGTTTTTAAGGTGATAGTTGAATAGATATGGTTATATAGGTATCCTCAACTTTTTAGTGAGGGATAAGACAAAGACTTTCCATATGATGCTTTTATTCTTAAGATTTTTGTTGGGTTAGTGGAGGACTATGATGAAATGGTTATATATTTATTTCCAAATTGGATGATTGTTTATATGTGATATTAATTAACGAGAATCCTTGATTATGATGGTTTGGTCAATGACACACCAACTAGGGGTGTGATGGGAAATAATTTGAATGAATGGAATAATGATTTTGAGGTTATTTATAAACAACCATGAGTGTGAGGGTTTGGCCAAACTCATTTTGAGTTAGGTATGTTAGGTCCACAAGGATGAATACCCTGAGAGGGGGGGTGAATCAGGGTATGACTAATTTAAAATTAATGCCCGTTCTGATCTTGTTTCAATGTTATGAAAAACCCTCTTATCTCTCTTTCTTGTTGCACAATGTAAACAGAAAGTAAATCATGCAGAGGACACAATGATTTTTACTTGGTTCACCCTTAATGTGCTACGTCCAAGGAGCATACACCAACAAGTTTCCGGTCGTACCAAATTCCATTAAAATTCACTAGTTGTGGATACAAGGTTTGGGATAGATCACTTTTATTCCCAGGCTCAATGCCTTTACAAGGTTTAGGGTCAGCTCACTACTTTCTGAAGGGTCACTCCCTGTTTCTCCCTCTCTGGATCGCTGCCGGTGGAGAGGATCACCTTCTTCCACTTCCTTTGCTCACTACTCTAGAAGGAATCCACTCACAGTTTATAGACCTGTAGGTCTCTCCATTTGCATGAAGCAATTCATCCTCTGTTATATGTGGATTCTCTATTGAAGTCCAGCTTTCACCCGTAGTTGAATATATATTTGCACCAAAAGCATCGGGCAATCTTACATCTTTCTCACAGCCCTGATTCACTACTGGAAATCTACACTACATGGCACCCTTCTCTAAGGTAGCATGCAAGTCTCGGCATGAAAGTAAACACTAGAACACAATTATTTCTTAACACTTGCGCGACTCAAGCTTATGCTTATCCAAAATTAAGCGACACACTTCTTTTTTTACCCAAACCACCTTAGGCACACAACAAATAGATGGATCACAACTTCCACACTGGCGCGCAAGTACCTACTTGCGCGACCACACACCAATTGCGCGACTTCCACACCTACGTGACGGGAGCTCTGATTTTCCTAGTTATTGAACTCTGTTAAAAATGAGGAGGGATGGTCTAGTGTTTATAGGAATTTGATCCACCTGCGCGACAGCGTGCACTTTCCCCTATGACGTGCAAGTCTCGGTGCATAGCTCAACTGCCCTGGCCTCTGTCGCGCTACTCACTTGTGCGACCAAACCAGTATTTGCACGACCCACCTTCCTTTACCGTATTTTGAAGTTATGATCCCGAAAAAAAAACAGGTGCACAAGTTCCCAAGCCTTCTAGGCATCAGTGCGCAAGTCACTCCACGGCGCACAAGTCACTTGTGTGGCCAACTCAATACTTGAACGACCCTTGTCCCTTTTCCATATTTCGATGATCTGATCTTGAAAAACATATGGCGCACACGTTTCCAAGTCTTCAGGTACACAGCACGCAAGTCCCTTTATTAAAACCACTTTTCTTCATTTGTTGATTTTCACACCCAAAAATTTGGAAAACACTGGAAAATGGAACCACCTTATATCTGTTCTTTTTTTACCGCTTCCAGATCACCCATATCTTTGTCGACGTTCTTCAATCAAATTTGGATCATTAACCACGACTCTTGAACTCGAAATTATATCATGATACCCCCATTATCTACAAGTTTGTATGTCATTGTTATACATTGCCAACAATCACCACGGAGATGTCTAGTTTGTCAACAAACACAATCACCTCAAAAATGCTTCAATGATACCTTGAGGGATTTTTGACCAACAAGGTAAAAATGGGTTTTGATGTAATAATTATAGGATGTGAAGTCGATGAAATGTAAAACAACAATTAGTGAGTAGGATTTTTCAAATATATCTCGTGTGAGGGGAATATATGATTTAATGGGATGTTAAGTGTTCCTGATGTAAATGTGTTGAGTGTTTGAAAAATAGTAAAAAAAATATTGGTTTGGATCAAGATGTGCTATGTTATGGGACATGATATTGATAATTTTTCACAATATAACCATGAATATAACATTATAGGTTTGTACATGGTTTTATGTACCTATGATATGTGAGCTGCATATAAGGGATTTCATTATAAGATGACCCTTACACCCATGTTGTCTAAAGTAGGAGTGGTATGGTGTATAGTGACTTGGATAGAACATGATGGAATATCATGTATATGTGTATCTTAATTTTATTAATGTTTATAGGTTTATATATCTGGTTAAAATGATTAGGACAATTATTATATTTATTTCAAAAATATTCATTTGGTCACATTAGTATTTCATTTGACTTGGTGATAGTGATTACAACTGGGTCATGGGACTCACCCTATATCAACATACACATCATGGGATTTAAATTATTTGGTTAAGACATTATTATTCCTTTAATGATTATGTATTTCTTGGTGATTAGGGTATGGTGTATCTCTAACATTCTATAGAGGCTAATTATTTTCCAAGGATTATTATGTGTGTTCGATCAGTAGCCATTCTAGTTACATTCATGTTATTATTCAATATATATACTTTCCAATGTGAAAAAAATAGTTTTTTTGGAGATAAAAGATACATATTATATATAATTATATTATCAATGTGTTCTGATATATAAGGTTGAAATTTCATTGTCTTTCTAAATGGAACAACATGGCTCCCTATTAGATCTTAATTTGAGGCTATATTTTTTTCATGATGTAGAACATTTGGAAAAATCATACCAAACATTCACACTACATAGGAATGATCCATAATATTCATTTTGAGGGTATATTTTACAGATAATAAATTCAGACCCTCAATAATTGTTCCCATCATTTCGTATACGAAGATCCATGCATGTCGTATTGCATTGTATTACTCATGTGTAATTATATAAATACTAGAGGTGACATTAAAAATGGTTTTATATCTTATTTTGGGAGTGTATTATTTTAGATATTTAATTATTTTCGTTTTACTAACTCATTATATATAATATGATTATGCCAAACCAATAAAAAATCTAATGATACTCGGGATTTAAGGGATTATCCAGTTTTGGATGAGAAAATCATGATGAGTTATGTGTTTTAATGAGATTCCCATTATATGACAGATGAGAATTGGGATGTGATGTTTATCATGTCTAGAATATTTTGATATTGATTATTCATCACATTAGTTTATTTCCTATAGAATGATAAATGCAACTATTGGTGTTCTTTCCAAAAATTCCCATATTGGAATCCACTGTTAATAAAAGAAAATTTAAATATATTTTTTATAATTCAATAAAATAAAGGGTTTCAATAGATTATGATATTTTTTGAGTAATTTTCAATGATTATCAATAGAGAATGGTAGGTTTCAGTAGGATAATGTTTTTTGGAGTAAATTTTTTTATGATATCAAAATTGGGAAACCAATATGGACCCAAGGTGATCATGAAAAGGTTTTATGTGTTTGTTATTATTAAAATGTAATAGGGCCTAACACCCCAGTATTTTATAATAATTTTTTCTTTAAATAATATGTAAGTGTTTGGTAGCTTTTTTTACACACAAAACCGTGCCTATATAAACTATGATATAGTAACCCATAATTAGGTAACTGTTAAACAATATGGTCTGAATAGTAATTACCACATTCAGAAAATAATATATATTTATTCTAATAATTAAAATGAAATAATTAATTAATTATAAATTAGAACCCAATTTTTTGTTTCCTCATTTCACTCTACAGAAAATATGTTTTCCGCAAAAATATTTCAATTATTAAAACAATAAATCATCATTTCATAGTGATTTGTGGAGAAATTTTGACTAGGTACAAATGCCTTTTTCTTTAGAATCCTATTACATGGAATTTGTTCTTTATACAGATTTTTTATATCAATTTTTTTATACGATATTCAATATTATTTTAGGACCAAATTTATAACTCTGTATAACTTACCTCCTGGTATTTTTATGAATGAACTATATATCTTTTGAATATTATTTCTTCCAATAAATCATAAAATTAATATTTTTGTTTATTTCAAGTCATTTATTGATGATTTAAATTTATTACGAGGTAATGGTATTAGTATATATTTTGTTGTTGGAAATTATAATTCCATAATTAAAACTAGATTAATGTGGACCATTAATATCTTCCCAGCATATGTCCCATTATTTTGATATAGTACACACGGTCTAAAATCATGTTCATACACTATGATTGATAGTAGAATCTTTTTTATCATTAATGGAAGATAACCGTTGTTAGTTTCTATTTCGATCATATATTTCTTCCAATTTTTTATCCTTTTTGAAGTAATATAAAGTTTTTTTGAAATAGGTACAATTTGATGAGATATCCCTCTAATAATGATATCTTCAATTATTATAAAATATATTGTCTCTTAATTACCTCCCATTAAATTTGGTCCAACTATAAACCAGAGAAAATAGATGGATTTGGGGAAGATAAAAATTTCATAAAATATATTATTTATACCGATCTTCCATACTGGGACAATTTGATAGTCTATCACATATTATATTTCATGTGTATTGAGAAGAATAATTTTGATAATGTATTTAATAAAATTTTAGACACAACTAGTAAATCGAAAGATAATCTAAATCATTTATTAAATCATTCAAAAAACAATTGGTGACTATAACATGAGTTTTCTAAAAAATTAAGAGCAGAGAAGTTAATGAAACAAAAAGAGAATTATAGAGTTTCCATATAAAATCATTTATTATTGTTTCAATGTATTGTGTATTTTAGAAAAATATATCTTTATGTTTTTTATTTTTTTGGATGTATCATAAATAATCTGATTATAAGACTAAAAATTAATTACTAAAATGATATAATAAAAATAATTCTAACAATTTGATTTAGTTGCTTGTTGAATTCTTCGATTTGGGATATGCTATGCGAAAGATCAAATTTTTCAAGAGACATTATTATTGAGGAATAAAACAATGAATTTATTATTAGACTACCAGAATGATTTTTTAAATTTTATATACAATAGAAAAAATTATGATGGATTTCATAAATTATATTGAACATTTTATATTAATTTTTTCTATGTAAAAAATGTGGAGGGTCAACACAATTATGATTGACATACCCATATGAGAATCATGTTAAAATAGATGAAAATTATACATAATAAAGGATCAGTTGAGGGGTCAATTATAGAGTCTTATTTATTGGAAAAAATAATATATTAGTCCATTATTTCATACCTGAATATCCTTCAACTCATAGTTGAATGGGAAGTAATGTGGGAAATGATGTTGATGTAATTAATTTTCAATTATGAGTTCTTAATCCACATAATCATTCCTTTATACTTGTTTATATTTTATTTCATTCAAATTATGAACACAAATGAGAAAATATATTTTATACTCGACTATTATGAAATGAATAGATTTTTATAGTGACTTCTTTTATAACATATTCGTTAAAAAAATAAATTAAAATTAAAATTATTTTATTATAAATTATATGATGGACATATTACGAAATAGTTTTAACAAATTAAATTTGATTCTCTTTATATTTTTTAACATAATGTTATATACTATTTTAAAATGATTGTAAGGTAATTTTCATTATTATTTAACATATGAAAATAATTTATTATTTTTATATTTCAAATTGTTTTAAATTTTTTTAAGTAATGTAACATACTGAATAAATTAATAATTTATTATGTTTATTGAGTAACTCATTATCCAAAATCGTTAAATATTATAATTCATATGTGGTGAAATTTTTTATTTCATATTGATAAAAATGGTGAATAAAATAAAAATGAATAGTTTTGTTTTCTTGAGGGGATTCTAGCTAAGGGAAATTAATGTTTATATTTATGTAAATATGTATAAAGTAGTTTTATGGTGTTACATGGGAAAATATTAGGTAATTATGATTAGATATCATTTATTTGGTAGTTATAGAGACTATTGTATTCATTCATGCCATGGATTCATTTACATAAAATTTTAAATATATCTTGTATTAAATGAAAACATTTTTGGCACATGAGCTACATAAAATATATTATTAAAATAATTGTTTTGATTTAATTATCTTATTTTTTTGGAAGTGAATTACAAAAATGACAGTTCATGAAAATTAGTTTTTCCATGGTGATTTTTTTTTCATGATTAAGTAATTTAAATTTTTCATGAGAAAGCTCGGAATATGAATTTTTCTAGAAGAGAGATTAATGATGATGATAACTCTCCATTGGCATGGGACGATGTTCAAAGTAATGTTAATGATGTAATAAATGAATTTAATATATTAATAGATGATTAATCTCTTATATAAATTTATGACACTATGTAAGATGACAATGATATTGACACAATCAATTAAAAAGATGTGGATTATGATGAATAATGACACAAATATGTTCTTATTATAATAAATATATATATATTACAGATTTTTAATTATATTATGAAAAATTATTTCTATGTTTCAATTGGATGAAGATGTTTTAGCTGGGATAATTTACATCCTTAGGGATACTATGCTTACTGGTGATGATCTGAATGCTTGATCACGCAACCCTTAGATTTTTAGCACTTAATACTAGTTATGGAGGTGTTGTTGTCTTGAGATATTGATTATTTCTGACTCTATTCGTAAGCAATGTTCATATAATAATTTCCATCCATTCGTGTATATTTTTATTTTTTTTATTTTTTATTAATATTCAATAAATTTTTTTATGTATTTGTTGTTTTATAATTTCATCTATTTCCCCATTGTTTTAAAAAATAGATATTCAATGGTAAATAAATAAATAATAGTTATTTTAAAGTTATTTGAATTATAAAAAAATTACAATGTATTTTTAGGTATTATGGTATCCCATAGAATATTGAATGAGAATATCTATCTATGAAGCTTGGGATGCCTATATGTGTGAATGTTGTTCTTAGTTTATAGACAATCTGAGGAAGATATCCCTGACGAATGATATAGATAAATTTTCTTATCAATATTATCATAACCATATACCCAAATACATCTCACATTGTTTTTGGGATACATTATGATGATAACTGATGGGAGATTGTTTTTAGAGTATTTCATCATCAGTTCTGGAGAACATGGGGAGGCAGGAGTGAACACATAGAGTTGGTAGTTATACATTCAGTACTCATCCATGATATATTGTAACACCACATGATTTTAAAAATAAATTTTATATATAATGAATAAAACATTGAGTCTCTAAAAACACCAATTTTTTACAACCTCACTAGTAAACATAATTTCTCCTCCTCTAGGATTTGGATTTTGAAAAACCGACATACACAGTTGCATTTTGTCAGATATTTATAGTCTCCTAAGAAAAAATAATTTTTTCTTAAATAGTAGCATACCCATATGAATTGTAATTTTAATAGTAATGTGACCTTTATTAATAGTAAATCAATTTTTATTTTTTTGTCTAAGGGTTATACGATAATGAGACCTTGATAAATTTTTTAAGGTGATATAAAATTATTTATAATTTTAAAACTTTTATTTTTTTAATAAATTGTTATTTAATTTAACAACTAAATTAATAATATTTAGAAATTAATTCTCAAAAAATGGAGTTCATATTTTAATTCTAAAATTTGAAAATTGGTTAGGGTTAATATTTGTGATTTTTCTAAAATACTTGAATTTTTAGTGACTTGTGAAATTTGATAATTTACAAAATATATTGAATAATATAATTATCTTCATTATTATTGAGTCATGGATAATGTAAATGACCATTTATTATCTCTCATATACACATATTACTATTAATGGTCATAATAATTAAAACAATTGGTTGTATTTGGAAAAATAAGAAAATAATGAGTAAAATAATGGGAAGACCCTCCCCTTCTCCATTATAAAACCCCACGCACTTCAACTTCTCCCCACTCCTCTCAAGCCTTATTAATTGTCTAAATTATGATAAAATATATTCCCAATCTAGTCCCACACACCCATCATCCCTTTGTCTCTTAAAAAGACCAAAATATCTTCCTTAATGTGGCCATCAAGGAAGATTAATTCAAGAGGTAAATTCCTTTTTTCAATTCATTAAAATTCTTTTCAAATACCACTGTAATATTTTCTATCCTCGCATTTCATCTTTCAAATATTTTAAAGACTCATGTACCATTCACACACTATAATTTTGTTATGATAATGGAAAAATTATTCATCATCTCTCCATTCTGCATCTTTTATTCTAGAAATGAAAACACTATCCGAAATGTGTTAATTTATCACATTCAAGGACTATGAGTATTGTATATATTTTACCATATTCATTTCTGGTCATTAAACCATTTTTATGTTTGAAAAAGACAATAATATATTTATTATAAATTATTTAATTTTCTGTAATCCTTTCTTACATATGATAATAATTTATAAATCAAAATGAGTTCATTGTGATCAAGAACCACCAACTAACCAAAATAATTTTCGTTAATGTTTTATGTAATGATTTATCGTCACTCAAAATAACCAAATTAATTTATAACCATGTAATCTTATGATTTTTCACTAATAAAATAAAACTATTATTATGGAAATACATTATAATTCTACATGATTATCCTTACATTGATATATGTAAACTGATCTAAAAATATAAGGAAGAAAACTCTCCCAAATAATGAAATTGAGTTAATTAACCCATAAAATGTCCATGAATGAACCTAATAAATTTATACTTAATGAATAAATTGTATTATATATTATGGAATCATTAATATATGAACCTATATTTTATTATTCAAGTCATTAATATCAATTGAAGAACAACTTCACACTTAAGGAAAGGGTTTTATACCCTAACCATCTTTTTCATTCGGATTACTCTTATTGTCTACATACCTCAATTAAATTATTATTTATTCATATGTAATATTCATATATTTTTTGATAATGTCATATATATTTTAACCAACCAGATTTTTTCTTTTTTTTATATGGAGTTATACATTTTAGAAGAATCATTCGAAATTTCATCCTAAAATACAAGCCTTATTCTATGGAATTTCTAAAATCCATACATATTTTCAAGGAAAGTTTATAATTTTTTTTATAAACAATTATCTTTCTAAAATCAATAATTTTATTATGAATATAGTATTATACTTCACTTATGCTTTTATTCAAACATTTGTTTCCAAAAAAACTCTTCTTTTCAATAAAAAATAGTATTTATCTCATGAATTACGTGATTATATTATAAGTGTATCTTCATATATTTCTAAACTCTTGTTTATTCCAATTTATGATATCATATATCATATATACTTAAATATTTGTGATTATTTTGACTATAGATATACTATATTAAACCCATTTCCCAATTTACTCAGATTGGTTAGTGTTTATGATTACTTTTTGGGGAATGTTATTTACATTTAATATGTTTGTCACAATATGAATGTTTATGTTTTTTATATTTATCCTCACACTTATGAAGAATTCATTGGACTTTGTATGTTTTTGGTGAATCACGATATTTGCGCTTGGTGCATCAGTAGGTCACATCAGACAAACTATGGTCTTCGCATGAGGCCATGACAAAATTGATATTTATTGTCTTGGTTCAAGGCCTTTACAGTATGGTTATGATTTCTTGCATTATGCATTTCTTCATGATAAAAAATAGTATTTATGGTTTTTGTGGTTATTCAACATGTATAATACCCATGGTTATGTTTTATTATCACATTATTTATTTATCTTATATTCCTACCATAAAGTGTTCATGATTACTATTAAAGGGATGTGTTTTTGGTTATTCACCATGAATAATGTTATGTTTATGATATCATATACTATATTACTTACCCTTACTAAGAATTTGAGTTCACCCCTTTCTTATGTATCAATTTTTTAGGACATGAATAATTTTATTATAATTGACCTGAAGGTATAAAATTATATTTGTCGATGTTCCCTAAAAAACATAAATGTTATATTCCATTTCATGTCATAATGTTGATCTTATATATGTATCTTTTTTAAAAAGGTACTAAACTACTCAGTCCTTCGAGATGCATATTCCATGTAATAAAATAAAGCATCAAATATAAGGATCCAACCCCTTTTTCCCAGATCTTGTGCATTATTTTTTTACATTAGAATATAAACATGGAATATGCATCCCAAAGAACAAAGTTGTTTTTATATTTTCAAACAAACACACATAATTTCATCATTACAACTTGTAATGAAATACAACATAGAAGTTTTATTGGAATTTCCACAATAATAAGATTATCCCTACATGTCATTCATAAAAAACATCTTCATTTACTAAGAAAATAAAATATAAATAAGGGGTGATCTCAATCCCTTAGTAAGGTTAATCAATACCGAATATGATATTATAAATATAAACATGAGGTATGGTGAATATCTAAAAACACATTCAATTAAATATAAAATTGATCAGAACATAGAAGGAACAAGAGATGAATAAATAAATGCATAATAAAACATAATCATACGAAATCCACGAGTCAAATAATCACCTGAAATATCAATAATAGTTTCATAAATAAGTAATTCGTAATGTGGGACGTCATAACCATACTATCAAGACTTAATGCTAAGACCAGAAATATCCATTTTGTCAAGGACTCATTCCAAGACCATAGTTTGTTATATGAGACCTACCAATTCCCCAATGGTCTATATAGGGCCCCACCTAAAACATACTAAGAACAATTCATTCCTCAGATGAATGGGGATAAACATAAATAACATATACATTTATATTGAAACAAACATATGAAACGTAAATAACATTCCCAGAACATTAAGCACAAACAATAACCATTTGAAGTAAATTGGTGAGTGTTTTTAATATATAACATCCAAAATAAAACCATAGTTGATGATATAATAAAACATTCACCCCCATTTAAACATAATAATCAACAAGAGTGTTTAATTGGGGGAAAATACTTGTTTAAAATCACAGAGTAATCCTTGTTATAAAAAACTTATATTTTGTAAAAAAGAGTTCATTTGGAAAAATATCTATAATAACCAGAACTGATTTGAGTTATATTTCTCCTAATAATAATATTTTATTATGATAATTTTGTTTGTTAAAAATATATTATTGAGTGCTCTTGAAAATAGGTAATAATTGAAAAATTCACTATAATTAGGCTTGTATTTCGGTAAGAATTTTTTAATGTTCTTTTTAAAACATGTAAATCTCGATAAAATATAGAAGGATTCTGGCTGATAAATATATATAGAACACTCATATAGAATTTATGAGTGTTAAATTATAATACATAATAATTTCATTGTGGTATGTCGATAATAAAAGAAACTAATACCAAAACGCAAGTATAGGTGGAAAACCCTTAACATAAGTCCAAATGTGTTCATCCCTTGATCTTAATGACCTGAATAATAAAATTTAGGTTCATAAATTAATTATTATAGAATATCATATACATTTATTTTATTTATTAAAACTTTATTAGGTTCATTCATGGCCTTTTGATAGGTTAAGAGATTCAATTTCATTGTTTGGGAGCGTTTTCTCCCATGGTTTTCATGATTGGAAAACATATATTCATATACGGATAAACATGTAGAATGAGAATGGTTGCCTATAATTTAAGTTATATTTTATTAGTGAAGATACATAATATTATATTGTTATGAAATTCGTTTGGTTATTGACAGATAATATGAATCATTAAATACAATATTAATGATAATTATTTTAGTTAATTGGTGATTTTTGATTACATCAAACTTTTTTTATTTATATATTTTTATGAATTGTTGAAAAGGAATAAATATACTTAAATAAGTTGTAATACATATATTATAGTCTACATAGACAAAAAAATGGTTTCATGACCATAATTGAATATGGTAATAAAAACTGAAAACCCACCATCCTTTAATGAGATAAATTAACATATCTCAGATGGTGTTTTTATTTCTAGTATAAAATAAGGGGAAAGGAGATATGAAAAATAATTATTACTTTATCATACAAAAATTCTATTACATGTATGTTACTAGAGTCATCAGAACATTTTAATAAAAGAAAGTGTGTAAAGAAAATAAAGGAACATTAAATAAATGAAATGTAAACAGTAATTTACATCTTGAAATAATAATCCTTGGGAGCCTCTTTAAGGTAGAGGTTTTGGTCTCTTTATGATACCAAGGGATGCTGGACATGGGGGACGATCATGGGTTGATATTTGAAAAAAATAATTGTTGGAAAAATGTTTTATTGGAGTTAAGAGAAGAAGGACTGAGTGGGGGTTTTATAGTGGAGGAGATAAGGGTTTTCCCATTATTTTACTCATTGTTTTATTATTCTCCCAAACAAAACTAATAGTATTGATTCTTGTGACCAAGAATATTAATAATTGAATTTAATTCTAACCTAATGGGATTACACCATCCTTACATCACTTATGACCAAATAAATCAGTTATTTATCATTTATCGTAAATTATCGTATTTTACTAATCACCCAAAATTTATGTATTTTAGGAAAATCACAAAAATTCACCGCAAACATTTATAAATGTGTATAATTAAAAAATGAAATCCATTTTTGGAAAAAAAATTCTAAATTTTTTTAAATTAATGTTAAAATAAAATCATAATTTATTGGAAAAAATAACATTAAAACTATAACTCATTTTATAACACCTTGAAAAAATAATCCAGGTCGCATAAAATTATATTATAACAATAAGTAAATAAAATAAAAATTTAAGATTACATGTTATGAAAATAAATTTCCATTTTAGATTTTTAAATTTATTATAAAATTGTAATTAAAATATTTATAAAAAACTAAAATACCAATACTTATACTATAATAATTTTTTCACTTATAAGATGTCTAAATTTAAATTATATATTCATGGGTTAAGAATCTGTTTTTATTGGTCGATTTACTACTCATTTAAATTAATTAATTTTCATAAGGGTATGATACTATTTATTAGGGTATTTTATTATACATCAAATCCTATGTTGATTCTATCAGACTCTAAATATCATATTGAATGCAGTGGTGCAGTTCAGTTTTTCATAATTAAAAACACAGAGGTGAAAAAATTATGTTTAATATCTATGTTTTAACAAAGAGGTGTTTTGTTGGGACTATGTGTTTCATGCATTCAATATTAAATTTATTCTTAAAATATGGGGGTGTAACATTATCCCCTCCTTATGAAAATTTGATCCTCAAAATTAACATAATGTTACCTCACTAATTGGTTTAGGTAGTTCTGCAACATAATATCAACATGATCCCATGTTTCCTCTTTTATTTTATAGTTTCTCCAAAGTATATTTACTATTTGAGTCATACAATACGTAAAAACTTGTTTTTTAGTGTCCAAAACTTGGATATAAACATTATTGAAATATAGGTCAGGTTCTATTTCTATACCTTCTAATGTGAGTACATGCATCTATTTTGGCATGTATATTCCCATTAACGAGTCATGAAACACATTGTGTACTTTAGACAATATATGTGTAATTCCCAAATTATATTCAAAATCTCCAATTATTTCCATAATTTCAGTAGTTCATATGTACTTAGGTCTCAGTTTACCTTTCTTCCCGAGTCTTATAACACCCTTCTATTGGTATACTTCAAAGAAAACATGATCTCCCACATGAAACTCTAAATACTTCCATAAATTATCATTATAGATTTTTTTATTCTTTAAGATTCTTTTATATGGCCTCAAATAGTCCTTACCTTTATTTTTGTTTCCTCCACGATCTCTTGGACCACTATCTTCCTTCCACCAACCTCATCCCAACATGTTGGTGTATGACATCTCTTTCTTCACAATGCATCATATTATTCTATTTGAATACTGGAATGGAAACTATTAATGTAGGAAATCTTCAACAAGGGTTAATAATGATCCTACATAACATGATAGTCGATCAAAACAGATCTCAAAATGTCTTATAATGTTTGGATCATCCATTCTGATTTCCCATCATATTGAAGATGATAAACAGTAATCATTAGAAGCATAGAATCCAAATATTTCTAAATACTTTTCTAGAATTTTTATGTATATTGATGATCAAAATAAAAAAAACTGAGATAGGTGATCAATGAATTCTCAAAACTTCGTTGATATAGAGTATTGTTAGTATCTTAAATGGAAAATAATCACTTATAGTGAGGAAATGTCATGATTTCATAAGTCAATAAAAAATTAACAATATTGAATCATTCTTTTTCAGAGTTTTGGGTAACCCACTAAAAATATCCATGGTGATGTAATCCTATTTCCAAGTAGGAATAAGTAAAGGTTTCATGACACCACTAGTATATTGTCATTTAGCATTTACTTATTGATATATTAAACGTCTTGATACATAATCATCAATTTCGCTCTTTATTTTATACCACCAAAAATATTCCTTCAAATCTCTATGCATATTAGTGCTATGAATATATATTGAGTAATTCTAGTTATGAGTATCATTTAATAAATACCTTTTTCAACATGGATAGAGAGTGAAAACATAGCCTCTTCCCAAATTACATATTTTCATCTTCACACATGTAGTCATTCAACTTCCCATCTTCAAAATAATTAATTTACATTTGAAGATTCTCATCATTATATTGTTTATAGTTAATTCCTTTCAATAAATATGGTTGGGAGACCATTTTAAAAAGTATTTACGTTTCAACTTCTTCGATAATTAAAATATTCATCATCACTAGATCCAAGTACAAAGAAACTTTTCAATCCTCTATTTGTTGAGAACTCCATGATCCTTCCTTCTTAATACATACACTACCTTATTTTCCATTCCTCAGTGGTAGTGTATGTAACGATCATAATAATTGAGTTGTTAGAGCCATTTAATTTTACTTATGTTCAGTTCATTCTAAGAGAATATATTCTTTAGTCTTTTTTGATCCATATATATATCTCATCATTCTTCATAGTGATAGTGTTAATATATTTTTAGAGAAAATATCACAATAGATTACTCAATATCATTAGTATGATAGTTTTTTCATTAATTTTTTACTACATTTATGCATAGAAAATAACTCTATTATTCTACATAAGGACATAACCTAGTATTATCATTGATGAATCACTATAGATCACAAAACCATCATTCTCTGATGGTAGTGTTAGGATAAAAGCATTCAATAATACCCACTATAATTCTTTAAAATGGTCCTAATATTCTTTTTCCATACAAACATAATCCCTTTATGTATAAGATAAGACATTGGGTTGGATAAATGGTTGAGGTTCTAAACGAATCACTGATAATAACATTCTAAACCAATAAAACTACATACGTCAGTTATGTTCATTGGTATATGTCATTCTTGAAAATCATTTGTCTTCATAGGATCAATAGATATTCCATCAATAAAGACAATGTGGCCTAGAAAGGAAACATATTAAATCCAAAATTCATAGTTTCTAAACAACCCATCCAATTAATTTCTTCTAATAGTCATTAAAAAATTGCACTAGTGATTTTCATGATCTTAATAACTTTCGGAGTATAGAAAGATATAATCAATAAATACCACCATAATGTCATCAAGATATTCATTGACAACATTATTCATTAGATATTTGAAAATAGAGGGTGCATTAGTCAGCCAAAAAATAATTCATGTAAACTCGTAATGTCCATACCTAGTTCGAAATGTTGTTTTTGGATTCTCTTCATTCCTCTAAACAAACTGATGATATAAAAATTAAACTTAAATCATTAAAAAATATTTATCTTGATGAAGTTGATCAACTAAATCATCATTGTGATGTTGGGGATAATTGTTCTCTATTGTTATAAAATTGATCTACCTAGTGTTAATGAAAAACCTCATAGATCCATCATCTATATTAATGGAAAGAACAAGGTCTCACCTTAGAGAAACACTATGCCGAATAAATCCCTTATCACTAAATTACTCTAGTTGTTTCTTAAGTTCCACTAATTCCACAGTATACATTATATAAGGGGTATTTGATATGGGCATTGAATAATGAATTAAGTAAATGGAGAACTCAATTTTCCACTCTGGAGGATGTCCAGGTAAATGCTCTAAAAAACATCAACATAATCATAAAAATAGGTACATCCTCTATTTGAACATTCTTGTCCTCACCAATAGATATTTCGTTCACATCCACCCCAACAAATTAATTTAGTAGATCAACTAAAGGTTTATCTAGATATGAATTAACAGGAAATGATTCTTATCTAATGGTAAGGTATTCAACACCATTTTTAATTATCATAACATCCATCTTCATACAATATTCCTTCACATCATAATGTGGAAGCTAACTCATACCAAGGATAATATCAAATTAAATCAAGTTTATGATGACAAGGTTTGAAAAAAAACATGTTTATGTACCATTAGCGGGTCCAATCGACACATATTTATTGCAATGATACATCACCTATGAGTTTTTACTGAGATGTCCATTATTAAATCAAATTAGACATATCTAATTTTCCGGTTAAACTTGGAAGATATAAAAGATTGTGATGACCCAAAATCAAACAATTCATTGTCTATGTTCTAGGGAATGATAAAATTACCCGCCACACATCATTATAAAATTCAATTTCAACTGTTGTTTCTATATAAGCTTTCCCTTGATCCCTTTTCATTATTTGTGGAATGTTTCGAAGGTGCTTTGAAAATTCACATTCATAATGCACCATATCTTTACAACTAAAACATTGAACATTGTTTGTTTGTTTCTTCCCCTTGAAATCAAGATATTTGGGGCTTTTTTCGCACATGTAACAGAATCACATTCCCTTCAGGCATGTGTCAAGATTTTTATTCCAACAATTATTGCAGGGTGGAAGGTCAAATATTCCCTTGTTCCCCATTTCCTTATTCCATTTTCCATATTTTTCACCAGAACCCTTCTTCTCTTTTATTCCGTTAATGTTATAAGACGTAGAAAATTATTTTTATTTCTTGATAGCATAGTAAACAATATATTATGATAATGAGAAATGATAGGAGACTTGTACAATTCAGATGAATGGTGTTAAACCATAAAATATTTGATAAATCTTTCTCATTGGATTACATTTGTAGTCCGAAACATGCCTTTCTTACCTCGTGAAGTCAGCATCATAAATTTAAATATTCTCATCCTCTTTTTTCATCATATTTAGAGACTACATTTCAATATCTTCTCACTATTAATGAGGAAAGTATTTTTTAGGCAAATATCCTAAAAATCTCTCCATTCCATACATTCTATTTCTTAATCCTCCTTTTTGTTTTGGATTAATGACATCCATTATTCTGTATCTCCCAATATATGATAAACTACCATGACAACTTTCTCTCTTTCAGTGCATCCCAAAGTGAGAAATATTTTCTCTAGAGAAAATATCCACTGCTCCACTAAAATAATGCTTGTAGTCCCATTGAATGATGGAGGATTTCATCACATGAAGCTACCTAACATAGATTCTCCATGATTTAGTTCAAGATTCTCTATTCGGGTTAGGTTATTGTTCATAACACGAGTTTGTGTCCCCAGTATAGTTTTAGGATTATTTTCTGTAGGTGTAGCTCTACAGGCAACATCATTATATTGCATCGGAGGGGAATCCATATATGGGACACATGCATTCACATGGTTTCCATTCCTTCCACTGGACATAATTTCTATATAATGGAATACACTATATTAGGGTATAAACCGTATTGAATAATATCAATGTAGAAAAATACAAACAATGAATATATACTCTTGTAGTAATAAACACGATTCCTTTGAGGAAAAATTTATATTTATATACTGAATAATTTATTATAATGAATATGTGAATTTTCCTAATCATATCCACTAGGAGTTTCAAACTAGGTGCACAGAAAGGCTAGTTTTCGTGTAACAGGATACCTCAGTTAATGCTTAAAACCCTTTATTGGAGTTTTATCATCTAGGTAAAACACTTCAACAACCATGCAAACTTGTCGTATCAATACTTGTATATATTTTCTATAAAGATCAACATAATATATTCCTTACCAAAAATTTTAGGATGTTCTTGTATGTTTATCCTCAAAGGCAATCATTGGGTTTTCCCCCTAATCTACATTTACTAAATCTTATTTCTATGTTTCAAACTAATCATCCTTTGATAACCACTTTAAGGACCTGAACCCAGTTTCTCAAAGTTGGTACCTTACTTTATTACATTTTTATATTGACATGAAATATGAATCCTAATGTACCAAGTGGTTTAATAGATTTCAAATCAATATACATACATAAATTCATTATAACAAATGGTAATGAAATTGAACACATTAGTTTTATTGGGAACGTCCACAAATATATGTTTATCCATATAGGCCATTTATAATTAACTTTTTATCTCCTAAAAAAATGAAAAACTATAAAGGGGTTACCTCAAATTCCCAGTAAGGGTATGCAATATAGTGGGAGATATCATAAACATAAACATAAAACATAGTGTATAACTAAAAAAACATGATTTTAAAAATAAACATGAACATAATATGGTAATATTAAGTGATGAAAAAATAATCCATTATAAATAATATCATGGGTATCCTACTAGTAAAATTACCACATGAAATATTAATAATATTTTCATAATTATATAATTCATAATGTGGTACATGATAATCATATTATCTAGGGCTCATGTTAAGACCATAAATATCCAATTTGTAAAGGCCTTATGCCAAGGCCATATTTTGTCTCACGATACCTAATGATGCACTGTGGGGATATATTTGGCCCCAAAAAACACTAACTATGTCCAACATGTTCTTCATATTAATTTTGATAAACATAAAAACAAATACATTCATATTGAAACTAACATATGAAATGTAAATAACATTTCTTGAACATTAAGTACAAACACTAACCATTCGGAGTAAATTTTTGAATTGTTTTAAGATAGAACAACTAGAGTGAAAACATATGGATTATATCATAAAATATTATACCCATTAAAAAATCAACAAGAGTGTTGAAATGGGTGAAAATACTATTTTAAAATCCCTAAGTAATCTTTGTTATAAAACCAACATTATTTGTAATAGAAGAGTTATTTTGAAAAAAATATCTATATACGACTAGAAGTGATTTGAGGTAGATTTATCATAATAAAAAATGTGATTTTATTAGAATAATATTTAAAAATAATTGATTATAGAGTTCTCTTGAAAATAGTTAATAATTGATAAATTCTCTTGAACGGGCTTGTATTTATATGATAATTTTTGAATGTTCATTTTAAAATGTTTAACTCCCCATAAAATAGAGATGTATTATAGTTTTTAAACATATATAGAAAACTCATATAGAATTTATGGTGGTTATATAATAATAAATAATAATTTCATTGAGTTACGTAGACAATAAAGGTAACATAAATGTACATTTCATTATGGAAGAAAACCCTTACCTTAAGTCTGAAGGTGATCCTCAATTGATCTTAACTACCTAAATATTAAAATTTAAATTCATAAATTAATGATTCTAAAACATCCTCTACATGTAATTGATTTATTATAAACATATTAAGTTCATTCATGGCCTTTTGATGGGTTAAGAGATTCAATTTCATTTTTTGGGAGTGTTTTCTCCCATGGTTTTTATGATTGGATTACATATATTCATGTACAGATATACATGTAGAATTAGAATGGTTGTTGTCACATCCATGACTTATTTTAACTTATTTTTTCATATAATTTTTATCCTTTCTTTGTTATGGGGGTTTTCCATGCATTTTGGGTGAAATGTTGGGTTTTCAAAATGTGGGCCAAACCATGAGCTCATTTCCAAATATGAAAATAAATTTTGTTTCTTTTATAAATCCTTCATTTAAATACATTTTACACCCATTACACATCCCAATTTAAATACCCTGGTATATTAAAACAACCATATCCATTTTGACCTCATATTTATCCATAATAATGATGGATTTGGAATTTTTATTACGGTATTGGGCTAGCCCGAAATCCCATTTCTTACTTTAAATATGTTTTTTAATTATATAAAATCCAATTCAATATTAACATTTTTTCAATGATTTATACTCTCACACAAGCCTACATAGCCAAGGCACTCCCCCATTATATCTTCCCCCAATTTGGAGATCAATTGAATTGCGTATTTGGATGAATGATATCAGGATTTCACAAATCACCTGTATTTGAAGAGGAAAATTGTTCCTTTCATAACTCCTAATATTTTTAAGTTTTTTCTCCCATTGTAGTTCCGACATGAACTCCTAATCATTATTAAAACATCTCTTTCCTTTATGGTTGTTTTAAAATTTAGATACTGGTGTATTTGGGTCGTTTTCATCAATATTTATATGGGTAAGTGTTTCTCTATTCATTTCATTCCTTCTCATTTGGGTTTCCTCCTTCTTTAATGAATTTATAGAGTTTCTAGATGTTATATTTCTATAACTATGGTTTATTTGGTTTAATTGTGGTGAAATCTTATGGTTTATGGTTCGTTTTCACTTCCATGTGGTGTGGTGGAGGTGCGGTTGAGGTTTCACAGCAAGATTTAAGTGTTTTTGACTCAAAAGGTAGGTAATTCCATATTTATGTAATTTTTGATGAATTTTCATGCTTGATTTACTATTTTAATGTTCCTCATATGCCACTAGTGGTGAAAAACCTTTTATGATATATTTTATTTAACGTTTAATTTTCTAGTTCGATTATGGCTTGAAATTGGCTGCCTTTCATGGGTGATTTTAGGGGTATTGTTTGGGGGTATTTTATGAACCATGGAAGTGACTTATTAGTGTTAATGGGGCTCCAAATTCTAGTTTATTAATGTATTTGTGTCATGTGGGCATTGAAATATTGTTTTTAATGGGTTCAAGGTGTAAAACCATGTTGTACTTATTGGATGTGATTTATGAAAACATGAGTTTTTCAGGCTTGTATTTTATGGTGTTAATTGAGGTATTTTTATAACACATGGGAGTATATTAATAATATTGTTAGGGATTCCAATTATATTATGGATTGGAAATGTTGTGATTTTGAAATTGAAGGAGGGAATTTAAATGGGTTTTGTGTGAGAATCATTGTTACAGCCCTTTTGTTTGTTTTATGAAAATTCTGAATGTTCTGTTTGGTTAAACAATGTGGGAAAAAGGGTGTATACATACTGTCTGGGGGGTGTGTTAACCTAATATGGGGTTTTCAAAGGTAATGTGGTTATTTATGATAACAAATAATTTTCTATAATGTTTTATAACGTTCTCAAATGTTCTAGAAAATGGGAAGAGAGGTGTGAAACATAGTTGTGTGCTGTTTTGTGGGAGTGTGTTGTAAAAAATGAATATTATTGATGAAAGAAGTGTTATATGATTTTTAGTGGGTTTTTATGTGACTTATAATGTCTTGGAACTATTTTATAAAAAAATTTATAGAATTTTTGGATGTGTTAATGAAATGGGGTATGTGTTGTGGGCTATTTTTGGTGTGAATTTGATTTCAAAATGAATGTGAATAAAAAAGTGGATTTTGTGACTTGTGTGATGTAAATGTGGGATATTTGGTGAACTTGTGATGTGGAAATGATATTTTATTGTGAAAATTATATTTCATAACTTTTTGATCTTTTTTTGAGCACAAGGGGAAGCCCAGGTATCTAGGTGGGTGGACGTGTACTAGTATGCTAGTGAATCTGGGGGGTATGGACTCAGTTTCACATAGAAAGATTGACACATAAAACAAAATCTAAGTAGTGATGATGATGATTAGTGAACACTAGTTTATGACCATGATCCCGATAAGTAGAACCTGAACAGGAACTGATACTGTGGTGGTTACTCTAACCAAGATACAAGGTACCTGGGTCCCAGAATGAGCTAGTGCCTTGGGGTTATTTCCTATCGCTTGTGCTCATTAGTTACTTTGTGCATAACATCATCATATGGAATGGATGGATAGAAAATTCAGTGTTGTTGACATTATTTGTAAAAGTTTTTATTCATAATTATATCCCACATGAAAAGTGTTTTAATTTATATGTTTCATCTTTCAAAAACTGTAAGTACCATTTCCAGTTTATTGTAACATGCAATCTTTTCATCATTGAATTGTTTTCACATGGAATATATTAGTGGTAGTATCCTACTAGGAATTGTCTCACACCCTAATTAAATCATTGGGTTTATGTATACTTGGTTATTTTTGTTGTTGTAGGTTGGGTATAGTTTTTAGTTTCAGTGGTTCAGGATTCTAGCAGGTCAATGGAGATGAAGTCTTGTGGAGATGGATTGAGGAAATTTCCCCTTGAAATTAGGGTACTTGGGATGTTACCTTTTGGTATTGTATCTTTTTTATAGTATTGGTGAGTTTTTTAAACTATATAATTCGGTTCTAATTTTTTTGAAGATTGTTTGGTTTGAGAAATCCTGCTTCGTTTTATTGGATTAATTTGGGGTTTTATGTTTATAAACGTAGGTAAATCATTCCCAGTTCTCATTTTATGATACCCGAGAACATTTTCCAGCCCTTGGGGATCGGGAATTCCATTCAAGACTTGTCATGGTCTAGGTTTGGCATTAGTTTTGGTGGCAACCACAATTGGATCGTTACAAAATGGTATCAAAGGAGGTCCAAGCTATCTCTTTGGGCCATGTTATTTGGGGACAATTCGAGGCAGTTTGAAGTTAGGATTTTCAGGATGTGGTATTCAAGTTATGTGTAGTGTTCTTTAAAACCACACCTCATGACAAGATTCATGTTACCATGGGAAGTTGAGATTTATTTAGGTACATTGGTTTTCTTTGTTTGATTATGATTAGTGGAAATGAAAAGAATGTTGGGTTAATGGTATCAATGAGCTCTTAGGTCCTACCAAGCCATGTGGAGCCAATGATATTACTTAAAACACACTATGTGATAGTGATGTAATTAGAATATGGCCACCAACCATATTTCCATGTAACCCACTGAAACTAGATTCCTCTCTCGTTTTCTTATCTTCTTCAGTTTTGAAATACTGGATCTTTGGTTTCAATGTGACTTGGTTTTAAGAAGCGTAATGTTTCAGTGAAATGATTTTCAAATAAATAAGGGATGGTTTGATTTATGAAATGGTGGATCTAAATTTTCAGAATTTTTTGGAAATAGAAAATGGTGTTCTTACACCTATTTTGAAAACAGAAAATATATTGAATTTGGTTTTGAAAAAGTGTTTATACAAGAGTTTTGTAAAAAATAAAAGGTTGTTTTAATGGGTTGAGATGTTTCGTAATTTACATGAATAAAATTAAATTGAATTCTAATCTAAATTTTTGGGTCTTTCTGAATTGTTTTGTAAGATGTGAATTGTGATTTTGATCACATGGTTAGTGGTTTTGAGAAAAAGGATGTGTTGGGTGACCATTATGGTGTTCAATAGTGGAAATAATTATTATTTTAAACATTGGAATTTTTGATAGAGACAAAATGCATGGGGTTATATGGGACGATGGATGGCTGATGGCACAAATGGATAAGTGTTGGGACGGATATGAGGAGGGTGCTCGGTGTGGCATAGAAACGTGCATGCATGAGGCCCATGGGGTACTATTGGTGGATATTCTAACCAATGAACTATTTATTTACAAATAAATGTTTTTAATGAAATACATGATGTCTTGATGAATTGTTTGAGATTGTTTATATTATTTTTTTTATTAAATTTTGATGTTTTGTGGTGTTTTGAGTCTAAAAACTCCTCCTGTTCGAACTGTATTTTGGGTTTGTGTTTGGTCATTAAGCTGGGTAGATACACCAGTTAGTATTATATTCTAAGATATGTTTTGGGTAACCATTATGGTGGGTCCCATCATAATTTGGTTCTATTTTGTTACATTTTTTAACGAATGGACTAGATTGGTTGGTTCCTTGGGTTCTCTCATTGGATAAGTTAAGCCACCATTAAGGGCTAATGAACAACTGATGTGAAACCATCATTGTTTAACCATTGAAAAATCCAACATTTGATCTATTTAAGGAATTTTTTATCTATATTTGTTGATTGAGTATACACCCATTATTTTATTTTATTTTTTGGATCCTCTTGTAGTTTTAGAGTGCCCGTTGATGGTTAAAAGAACCATAGTTTCTTAAGATTCCTGATTCATCGAAGGTGGATGTGTTCGGGGGTTTATATTGTAGATGTGTGTATCAATGGTGTCAAAGATGGACTCTAGGTTCTTCATATTTTCTTTGAAGTATGAGTTCCTATTAAACCCATAGTTTTGGGAATCAAGTAACAATAGGCTATCGTGGACACTTTCTCGTCTTTTTTGTTGTTTAGGGACTTGGAATAAGGTCTCATTCCATGTTTTGTTTCTTTTAGTCACAATGATCTTGTTCAGTGAAAACATACGATGACACGTGGTTGATTGATTTTAAAGGTGAAGGTTGTGCAATCCTCTGAGAGTCTTGGTTAATTTTGGAGTATGAATCCCCTAAAAAAATGTCAAAATCATCTTATTCTGAGTAAGGTGTTTGTATGTTTCCTTTACTTATTTTTTTTTGCACCCAATGAAACATTATTTGATGTGTGTGCATATTTTGAGACCTCGTATCAGTAAAATGTTGGGTTTGGGAAAAGTGGTTTTAGAATGTGTTATTTCTTGGTGAACTTATCGGGGATTGCGGTTTAGTTGTTTGTATCACTGGATGAAGAAGTTTTGTTATGTGGTTTCTAAACCCTATCTAAGTGGCTGAAGATGCTTCAATCATTTGAGCTCAAGCCATTTGTCCTGGATAGAAGTTGGCATGTCGTCAGGGAAAATCACAGGGTCGTTCAAACCGTTTTATAAAGTCATATCTTCTATATGAATGATCTGAAGATTTTAAACCATGGTGTCATCATCGTATTCCAGTTTTTATTATTTGGTTGTATAGGTGGGAGGAACTTGTTTCCATGTTGTAGAATGAGTTCATACTTTCCCCCTTTAGTTTTTACTAGGTATTTGGAAAAAGGATTGAATTTTTGATACAAAGGTTGAGTGCATGGTTTTCGCATAATTAGTAGTGACCATGCCCAAGAAAACCATGTAGATAAAATGATCCCCATATTTAGAGCATGGTTTTCCAAACTATACGGAAAAACCGTGCGACTATACCAAATCATTAAATTCATGGGACATTATGTATCAGCCTATGCTGGTCAGTTAAGATGGTTGGTTCTTATGGTGGAGAGACCCACTATGAGTCTAATATATGTTATTTTGTAAAGGAACTATGTAAGTCTACCCCCATGAACTTGGGATTCCATTCTGGCCTCCCCTTCATATTGCCTATAATCTATCTCGAGAAATTTTAAGTAGACTCTTATGGTGGAGAGACAATTTTTGTCTCCCCAAACCAATAACTCAGATTGGTCCTTGGACTTGGCCTAGAGAGAGGTAATATCATTTGGAGATATCTAACTACCAACATCTTCTTGGGGTAAACATTGGGATTAGAGTGTTCCCACTAGTTTAGATAAAGCAAAGTAAGTGTAACCATGTTCATTGTTGTTCTTCGTCTAGGTAGATTACTTGAGTCTTGTTCATATAGTGTTTTAGGAGTTACCTTTTGGGGATAAAGTCTATATGTTCTTGATCATTTCTGTAAATTGATTTATTTTTTACATTTTAAGATTATTCCATCCTTAATTGATCACTATAGGTGTTTAGGCCTTTCGGGGGTAAACCAAACATGGTGAAGGAGTACATTTCTATTCTATCAGTTGGGTTTGGATTTTTATCATGGCCTTGTTGTGGTATTCTAGGAGAGGAAAGATTTATAGTGAGGATAATTTTCACCTACATGACATATTTTAATGTCGGATTTCATTTAATTTCCATCTTTTCTTTGTTATGGGGGTTTTTCATGCATTTTGGTGGAAATGATGGTCTTTCAAAATTTTGGCTAAACTGTAAGGTCATTTCCAAATTTAAAAATATATTTTGTTTCTTTTATAACCGCTTCATTTTTCAAAATTTTACACCGATTCCACTTCCCAATTGAAATAACATAGTATATTAAAACCCCCATATCCATTTGGATCTCATATGAATCCATAACAATGATGGATTTCGTTTTTTTATTATGTTGTTGGTCGAGCCTGAAATCCCGTATCTTTATTTAAATATTTGTTTTTAAAATTTTAATATCTCATTCTTTTTTTTTTGATTTTTCATTGATTCCAACTCTCACCCAAGTCCACATACCCATGGTGTAACCCCATTCTATCTTTACCCAATTTGAAGCTCAATTGAATCACAAATTTGGGCAATACCTCTTTGGATTTCACAAATCACCCACATTTGAAGAGTTAAATTTATCTTATAATAACTCCTATTTTTACACATTTTATCTCATTCTAGTGCCTAAATGACCTCCTCAGCCTTATTCGAACCTAAATTTCATTTATCATTGTTTTGAAATTCTGATACTGGTGTATAAGGTTCACTTTATTCAGGATTTATTTGGTTAAGTGTTTGTCTCTAAATTTCGTTCCATTTTATTAGGGTTTCCTGCCACTTTCAGGAATTTATAGTGTGTCCAAAATATAGGGTTCATACCTAGGGTTTTATTTGGGGTCTTTTTGGTGATATTTTATGGTTTAGTGTTTGTTTTCACTTCTCTATGGTACGGTAGAGATGCAGTTGAGTTTTCCCACCAAGAATCAAGGGTTTTGACTCAAAAGGTAGGTGGTTCCATGTGTAAATTTTTTTTGATGAGTTAGATTGATTGATTTTCTATTTTTAATGTTCCTCATATTCTTGTTGTGGTGTTAAACCAGTTTTATATGGATTTTCTTATGCGTTTAACTTTATAGTTGCATTACGGCAGGAAATTGGGTGCTTTTCATGTGTGACTTTTGGGGTAATGTTTGAGTGTATTTTATAACACATGAAAGTGACTTATTGGTGTTTAAAGGGGTTTCCAATTCTAGTTTGTTAATTACTTAGTGTCATGTGGGCCTTAAAATGGTGTTTTTGATTGGGTTCAAGGTGTAAAACCATGTTTTACTTCTTGGAAGTGATTTATGAAAATGATTGTTATTCATTTGTTTCTTTTGTGGTGTTAATTGATGTATTTTTATAACTCATGGGGGTAGATTAATAAATTTATTTGGGGATCCTAATTCTATTATGGGATATTAATGTTATGATTTCGTAGTTGAATGAGGTATTTGAATTGTGATTTCTGTGTGAAGCATAGTTACACCCCTTTTGTTTGTTTTATAAAAATTGTGAATGTTTTGTTTGGTTAAACAAAGCGGGAAAAAGTTTATATATACTATTTGGTTGGTGTGTTCACCTAATATGGGTTATATGAAAATAAAGGTGGTTTTTTAAGATATCAGATATGTTTTTTATAATGTTTTATAATGTTCTTAAATGTTTTAGCAAAATGGAATGACAGCTACAAAACATGGTTGTGGGCTATTTTGTGCGAGTGTCTTGTGAAAAATGAATTTTTTTATGAAATAAGTATTATAAGATATTTGTGTGGGATTTTATGTGAGTTATAATTTGATTGAATGGTTTTATAATATCTATTAAAGAATTTTTGTAAGTGTTAAAGAAATGTGAATAGTGTTGTGGGCTATTTTTGGTCTGAGAATGATTTCAAAATGCATTGGACAGAAAAAGTAGATTTTGTGACTTCTGCATTGTACATGTGGGATGTTTGGTGAACTTGTGAGGTTTAAATGATATTTTCATTTGAAAAGTATATTTTTTAACATGTTGAACTTGATTGAGCATTAGGGGAAACCTGGGTATCTAGGTGGGTGGACGTGTACTAGTATGCCAGTGAATCCGTGGGGTTTGGACTCAAATTCACATAGAAATATTTATTCTTAAAACACAAAATAAACTATGATGATGATGATTGGGGACAAATAGGTTATTTTTATTTTCCTTACTAGGGGATAATGCATGAGAATAAATATTTTGATGGTTACTCTCACCAAGATACGAGGTACATGGGACCCAAAACGAGCAAGTGCCTAGAGGTTATTTCCTATTGCTTGTATCATTAGTTACATTGTGATTTCCATCGACATATAGTATTGTTTCTTGGTAAATTTTTTATTGTAGAAATTATTTTTTAAAGTTCTGATTCTTAATGATATCCCACTTGAAAGCTATATTAAATTTTATGTTCAAAATTTTAGAAATTGTAACTATCATTTCATGTTTATGATAACTTGCAAGATTTTCAATTTTTGAATGTTTATCACATAGAATCTATTAGAGGTATTACCCTACTAGGAATTGGATCAAACCATAATTACAACTTTGGGTGTAAGTAGACAAGGTTATTTTTTGTCGCAGGTTGGGTATTGTTTTTAATGCTAGTGGTTCTGGTTTCTAGTAGGTCCTTGGTGGTGATGTATTATGAAGATTACTTGGGGGCAGTGCCCCTTTCCATAAAGGTTATTGGGATATTTATTTTTGGTTTTGTTCCTTTTTTATAGAATTGGCGAGTTTATTTAAACTATGTATTTCAGTTCTGAATTTTTCTAACAAATTTTTTTGTTTGAAAATCCAGATTTATTTTATAGTAATCATTTATTGTTTCATGTTTATAAACTCAGCTAAATTGTTCCCACTCCTCATTTTATGATACCTGGGAACATGTGTCTTCCCGTGGGGATCGGGAATTCCCTTTGGGCCTTGTCACAGGCTGAGTTTGGCACCAGTTTTGGTGGTGACTAGATTTGGTTTGTGACAGTTGTCCAGAATTGAAGATATATGTTATTAGAAAAAATCTAGAAGATTACATCGTTATAAAATTTATTTATTTTATTGGGAGTGAAGACAACTCATTATATTAAAGTTTAATGATAATTGATTGGGTGAATTGGAGATTTTTGTTCACAAAAAACACATATTGATATAAAAATAATTATCATATGTAGAAAAGATTTCTATAAACTTAAATATGTTATAGTACATATAATATTGTCTAGTTCAACAATAAAAGTGGGTTAATGACCATAATTGAAGATGAAAATAGAAATAAAAAACCCGTTTTCCTTGAATGAGGCAAATTAACACATCTCATATGGTGATTTCATTTGTAGTCCAAAATAAGTTGAAATGAGAGATGATGAAGAGTTCTTACTTTATCATAAATTTTTTTATTTAATTTAATTTACATGGGTCATAACAAAATTTGGATGAATTTAGGTGAGGAAAGAAATGATATGAACTTGAAATAAAATAAATGAAAAGAGGAATTTACCTATTGAAGTAATCATCCGCGAGAGAATCTTTAGGGGATACGATTTGGTCTCTTTTGAGACCAAGGAATGTTGGAAATAGGGGATCATACTGGGAGATATTTTATAATAATTTGTACAATGAAAAAGTCTTGAGAGTAGTGAATAAGAGAACGAGTGAGTGGGGGTTTTATAGTGTAAGAGAAGAGGGTTTTCCTATTATTTTACTCATTATTTTATTATTTTTTCAAGGACCAACAATTGTATTATTTCTTATGAAAACTAATAGTAATATGTGCATGTGATTTCGAACCTAACGGGATTACATCATCCTCACATCACTTATGCCTAAATAAATGATGTATTTGGCATTCATCATAAATAAATATATTTTATTATTCAGCCAAAATTCATGTATATTAGAAAATTTCCATATATTTACCCCCAAACATTTTTTGACATGTGTAATTAAAAAATTAAATCCATTTTTTTAAAATAATTCTCTAATTATTTATAATATCATTTTAAATAAAATAATAATTTATTAAATAAATAGCATTAAAAATATAACTTGTTTTATAACACCATGAAAAATAAATCAAGGTCCCATAAAATTATCTTATAACCATGAGACAATAAAATAATAATTTAAGATTACATTTTAGGAAAATAAATGTCCATTTTAAATTATTAAATTAATCATAAAATCATACTTAAATTATTTATGACATAAAAAAATACAAATACTTTAACTATGACCGTTTTTCACATATATGGTTTTTAAATTGAATTTATACATTCATTTCTAAAGTTTATAATTATTTGGTCGATTTACTATTCATTTCTATTAATAATGGTATGGTACTATTTATAAGGGTATGTTACTATTAATAATGGTATATTTCTATTTATATGGGTATGCTACTATTCATAAAAAAACTAAATTGATTCTATCAGACTCTATATATCATTAAAAAAATTATGTATGTCAATTTTTTGAAATAAAATATGATGATGTGGAAAAGTATGTATACTGGGTAGGTTATAACAATGTTTTCTTTTTTAGAGATTCATTGTTTCTAAAATTCAATATTAGATTTATTTTTAAAATATTAGGGTATAAAATTATTTTGAAAATAGAATTGATAGTTCATGTGGTTATTCGATAAGTAGAATACTTATGTTTATATTTTATTATGGAATTATTTATTCGGCTCTTATTCCTACCATAATGTGATCATATTTATTTTTAATGGAATGTGTTTTTAGATATTTACCGTGCCTAATGATTATGTTTGTGATGTCTTATGCTATATTTCGTACCCTTTCTAAGAGTTTTAGTTCACCCCATTCTTATATTTCATTTTCCCAGGACATGAAGAGGTATAATATTAAGGGCATATAGAAATAACTGTTGAGTTACAGATGTTTTCAAAGGAGTGCTTTTTTTATTTTCAAGTTGTAATATCGAACTTATGTATGCATGTTTCTTCCAAATATATTAAACTACTCAGTCCTTCAGGATTTATATTCCTTGTTTATATGCCAATGTAGTTAAATAAGTCTATGGATCTGGGTACTTATGTATTATATCATCTTCCATATTTAATTAATTGTTTTATGATTATTTTCTCTATGAATTTACTATCTTAATATCATTCACCAGTTTTTATTGAATGGTTAGTGATTATGCTTATTTTTTGGGGAAACTTATTTACATTTCATACGTTAGTTTCAATATAAATATATATTCTTTTATATATATACTTTTTTATATGAGGAATGCATTGTAATTAGTAAGATTTAGGTGGGGACCATTATATCCCCTCAGTGCATCGGTAGGTCTCTTGATAAAAACTATAGTATGGGCACGAGGCATTGAAAAAATAGATATTTATGGTCTAGACACGAGGAGTTGGTGGTTTTGTTATGATATCCAACATTATGAATTACCTCATTGTGAAAATATTAGTTATAGTTTTTGTGGTCATTTGACTAGTATAATAGCCATGATTATATTTTATTATGGAATGATTTATTCATCTTTTAATTATTCCAAATTGTGATCATGTTTATTTTTAATGGAATTTGTTTTTATTTATTAACCAAGCCTAATGTTTATTTTTGTGATATATCTTGTGGTATTAATTACACTTACTGAGAGTTTGATCTCACAAATTTTTTATATTTCATTTTCCAAGGACATGAGGAGGTATGTTATGAATCAAATGGAGAAATAACCTAGGCATTATGTATTTTATAGAATGAGTGATGTATTTTATTTCAAGTTGAAATGATGAACATTTTTATGTATCTTTTTTCCAAATCTACTAAACTAATCAGTATTTTGGGATGAATATTCTTTGTTTACATGTTAATGTAATTAAATGAGGCATTGGATCTGGGAAACTGGGTTTGGGTCCTTACATATATGGTAAGTATTTTTATTTAATAATTTATAAAATATTTAATGAAAAATATTTATTTCATATTCAAAAAGGTCATTTAGAATCGTTATTTTATGATATTTATTGTTTATAAGACAATTCACACTAATAGGACCAATAGAAATATTGCAATTGGTTTTCATTATGAGATTATTTTCAACCTATTTTTTTACTTCAAAATTAAACTAAAATTAATATATTAATATATTTAATTTCAAATTAATTTGTAAGGATCCATATGAGGCATCAACTTCTCACACACATGATGAGTGTTAGGACAAGACTAAGGGTCATTCCACCTGGGTGTTATGATTTATGACATAGCAAAGATGTATGTAAATTAGTATCACTCCACGAAATGAAGAGTTGTAGGAATTATCCTCTATTGACTAAAATAAATTTTAATTGTACTTTTGTGTGGTCTACATCTAGCTCTATGGGAGCTTTTGGGGGGTTTCCATAATTAGTTGTAGAGTATGATGAGAAGATAGGATATCATAATGAGTTTATGGAGACAATACATAGGTATTTATAATAGGTTCATACAAACCATAAGTATTATAGGGAGGATTAACATATATTCTAGGAGTATAAGAGTGAGAGAATGATGGAGTAAATATTTTGACTGCCATATGTTATAGGGATGGTGTTCTCTCTAATACCTCATTATGATGACTCTCCCCATCCATGGTGATTGATCTATTTTGTTGATACACTTATTATAATATTATTGAATGAAAAAACTTTGAATAATGTTGATCATAATCCACATTTCTATATTTTTATATATTTAATTTTTTGAATCATTTTTAGTTTTTATATTTTTATATATTTATATTGTTTTCATTATTTAATTTTTTTTAATAGTATGATATTATTATTTTAAATTTATATTCATTTATGACAGTGTTTTTACATTAAAATTATCATGTTAATTTAATTTATGTAACTTTTTTGTGATGGAGGAAAACCTATAATGAAAATTATATTTTTTTATTGTATTTTAAAGAAACATAAAATTTTTGATCGGAGATCATCACAAATAAATATTTTTCCTATAAAGACAGTGGACTGTTAATAAATGAGTATTGAAATTATATAAGTTATAATACTTCATATTGTATTTATATATATTATTATTAATATAATTTTAATAAACATAAAATTTTTATATAGTAAGTTAGATAACTTATTATTCAAGATGGATATAAGGTAAGGGTATCATCTCAATTTCTCTACATTGAGACATGATTTATTTATATGTAAAATTTTAAATATTTATATGGTGTATATGCATTATAGGAATTTTTATTATAATACTGTAGGATTTAATTCCTGATATTTTACCAAATCATGTGATTTTCTTACTTGGAATAACTTTCATTTCAAAAATTTATAAACACTCATGATTTCTTATTCTCATTTTTTTTTATTATGAAAGTTTGGTTTTCTTACACCTTTATTTTTTAATGAGGTGTACATAGTACAACATTGTTAGGTTGTTCCATAATTATCCTTGTGTTATTGGTATATAAAATTTTATTTAATTTTATTTCTTTCATTGGGGGGATGATTCAAATGTTCCCACAATAATAAGGGTTTAATGACACAATGTCATTTTTTACTGGTCATGCAAGATTAATGATTAAACAACACTTTTATTTCATATATAATTAGGTTGAGAAAAACTTACACCTTATTAAGAAAATAAATATCATTGATTAATAGGATATGGTTACTATATGTCTTGATCATGTTCTCAATCCCATATGTTTACCTAATTCTCACAAGTGATCATTTAATGACATCACTTTTTCCCCATTATTTATAATCTATCCACAACAATTCAGTGAACTGTATTCCCTAGGTTATTAAGAACAATTTTATGTCTTATATTTATGATAACATTAATAGTTTTGAGTAAGTTATTTAAAAACTATATATAAATTTTATAGATATGTTTTTGATGAATCCATGTTTTTGAATACACTAATACTCTATGATCCTATAGAGTGTACTATTGTGAAATGTGTTGAATTTTCATTTATAATAATGTAATATTTTTTTTGAAAAGTATTGATCGCTGTTGATTTTATCATAGTAATAGTTTAGTATATTATGGAAACATATAAGATGAAACATTAGTGATAACCTTCAATATATGAAAAGGTATAAAATAATACTTTATTTTATGGTATTGAATGGAGTGTGTCTCCCTTAAAAAATACATCCACGTATGGATCATAAATGTGGATGTTGTTTTGGAAAATATATATCTTATTTTGATAGCTCAAAAAATATTTTCTTAAGGTTATCTTACCAATCATGATTTTTCTTGATGAGTGGGAATTTACTCCACACCTGGTTCGACACTCCATGTGGATATTCCTTGGTAAATTAACATTTTTATTTTGATACACCATCAATTATTTAGATATATAATTACCATGGATAACCTAGTTCATAACTCATATTATATAGTTTTAAAATATGTTGTCATGATTTAGACATCCTGTGAATGATTATTGAAGATTATATGATTACTCATTACTATTTTAGGAAATATTATATTAGTTTTGTTTAATTGTTTCAACTAAGAACAATCATATTGATAATGAATGTTATGAAACATTAAATGATTATCCTAATAGTAAACAAA
The DNA here is from genome assembly GCA_963277665.1 of Viscum album. NCBI lineage: Eukaryota > Viridiplantae > Streptophyta > Magnoliopsida > Santalales > Viscaceae > Viscum > Viscum album. The sequence goes on from OY728150.1 coordinate 2,084,044,666, forward strand.
ATCATATGGGGATGAGATGTGGAATATTGATATTATTCTTAATTATTAACATTATTATATTCCTAAAAATAAAATACAGTTAATTTTTTATTGATCTATGTATGGAAAAAATAGAGTATTTAATGATTTTGGAGGAAATAATATTCTTCATTTAATATGTCAATAATTCAAGTATAATCACCCAATGAAATGTATCATTAGAGTGGAATGATGTTTCTACATGTAGAAATGAAGGATATATAGAATGCAATTTCCATGTGAAAATACTATTTTTTATTTAAATTGATTGGAATAAAGGGTTTAATACTATACTAGCTATATTTAAAATATATAAATGTAAAATTCCTGAGAATTGTATATATAAATTTCCTTTGTGGAAAAAATTATTAGTGGATCTACAATGTTGTATAAATAAATTATTTTATGATAAAGAGACAATGATTGACATATAAAAGGTATGAACTGTTATTACTATATTACTTATGTTAAAATTAACAAACACTAATATATTTATGTTGATGAATCATATGAATTGATTAATATTATCTATTTTGAGAATAATATATCATGGATAAATATTTTGAATATGGACTAATGTTTTGTAATTGGATTCAAATAAATAAAGTATTTAAGTATATGGATTTAGGAGTTACAATAGTAATAGGGATTCTAAAACTTCGTAGGATTATTATATTGTATTTTTTATTTATTTATTTGAAATAATACATCAAATTTTATGGATAATATAGATATTCAAATTTTTTTAAGGTGATATTTTTATAAAAAACATGATAGAGAGACTTATAATCCATAATATATGACTATAGTTGACATAATAATTATAATATTTGATAATGAGCTGGTTAAATTTTATAATAGAAATTTAATAGTGTCGGTAACATTATAATTAACTTGTGATTTTATAGAAAAAAATTATGTACGTTATTCGTAATGAATTTTATATGATTTTGTAACTTATATAATATTTTTGATGGTTTATGGTTTAATATCGGGACTAAGAATTGAGTTTTGATTTTTTTAAGAATATACATTTTCACAGGATTCATATCATCATTTAGGTTATTAGCATGTCTAGGAGAATATATGATCATGGTAATCATATGATTAGTTGGTTATATTTGGTTATAAATAATGTTGTTTTGATATGAATGCTATTTTGATTTTGTAATGTTAGCGACTTATTTTTAATTATAACTTCATCACCTAGAATACCCTCAAAATGGTAGCCCGACCAGTCACCACATGACCTCAAGTGAATATCCTCGTACACCTGAAACTATGAACTAGTATTGAGGGTCTATGGATAGTTAGTGGGGAGAATATACTCTTATATCTAGAGTGGACATCTGAAATTGATAACAAACTCAGACAAAAACCGAATCAAATATATGGAAATAATCAACTCCGTAATGAAAATGACAAATGATTGTTTATACAATGCATGTATGTCTTGGTGATACATAATTGAAAGAAGTAAATAAAATAGCATGATTTTCATCTTAATATAGAATTATGGAAAGACTCTAAGACCTAGGGGAATTCTCCAAGAAAACCCCAAAGTCCTACTCAGTCCTTTACTCCTAACATTCCTGTATAATGAAACATCAACAAGAAAGATCCAAGGTCCTACAAATATGTAGAGTCTACTCATGTACCCCAGTGAAATGGAGGCCTAAGTAGTGTGTGAGAAATAAATCTCAATAGGTTGGGATCACTGGAGTCTAGCTCAATCTTGAAAATAAAATACAAATAAATAGTTTTTAGGTATAACAAAGCAACAACTAAAATGAATAAATAAACTACAACCCATCAAGGTTCCTAAGGGACACCTTTTGAATATACCTACATTTCCTTGTATCTGGAAATAAGATTCCAAACTGGAACTCAATGTATATAATTCATAAAATAATGATTAACACATTATTTAAAATTCATTATTTAACCTCATAAATACCCATGTTCCTCTAGAAAACTATATCTCAATTCCAATCTCAATTGTGTTGGAGTATGAACTATTTCACATATTCAATTCACAAATCATTACATCACATCGTCGTTCATTAACCATTTAATTTCGTTCATTATGACCAATTGGACCCATTGTTCAAGGCAAAATAATAGGTGTAAAATGACAAGTCTAGAACCATCATGAGTATTTGGAGTATCAGTCCTTTTCTCACCACCCAAGGGAATTAGGAGCATCAGTCCACATCCCATAAAAGAATATTTCTATGCTTTATGGTTTTAGAATGCAAGGTATAACACCCCATTAGTATTTATGTAATCAGTCCGTATCTCGTAAGATATTTATCAATTATACATATATATTTATCTTTGGTGTAAAAATTTGTGTTTAGAACCCCATGATCTCGTCAATTAATTACATCATAAATTAATTAATCATGTATGTTACTTAATTAACTTACTAATTAACAACATCACATTCACTACTAATTCAACAATTAGTTAAATACATAAATTTCATTCATTAACATAATAATTTACTAATCCTATCTATAATAATTCAACCATTAATTAATCTCATCAATTTCTCTAGTAAAATTAACAATTAGCTAATAAAAATAGAAAACTGTCTAAATCATTTAATAAATTTTACAATTAATTATCGCACAACAACCATCTCAAAATTATATAACTAATTCACAAAATTATTATCTCATAGAAACCATCCTAATATCACATAATCAAATCACTAGTTAATAATCTCTAAAGAAACCATTTCAATATAACATATAATAATTCACAAATTATTTATATCAAGAAAGCCATTCCAATATCACATAAACAAATTAAAAATTAATTATCTCTAAAGAAACCATATAAATATCAGATAACTAATTGAAAAATTAATTATCTCAAGGCAGTCATTTAAATATAACAAAATTAATTCACAATTTATTTATCTCAACTTAGCCCAAATAAATATCTCATAATTAACCCTTGATTATTTATCTATATTATAATATCAAAACATATAATTAAATAACAATTAATTATGTCAACTGAACTAATTTAATATCTCATTATTAAATCTCTGATTAATTATCATTCCAAAGAACTTAATTAATTAATAATTAATTATTTCAACTTAAAAAAGTTAATTTATAATAATTAATTCCCTGTTTAATTATCATCGCAAAGCACATAATTAATTAGTAAATTATTAACTCAACATAACCCAGTTAATTAGGCGTAAATAATCCCTCGAATAATTATCATCTCAAAGAACATAATTAATTAATAATTAATTATCTCAACTTAACCGATGTAATTATTCATAATCAATCCCTTGATTAATTATACTTTTAAATAAAAATATAATTTCATAATTAATTATTTCTACATAAAAAAATTAATATTTTATAATTAATTTCTTGAAAAATCATAATCTCAATTCACATAATAATTTTTTAATTAATTATCTCAACATAAAGAAATTTATTACTCATAATTAATCCCAAGATTAATTATCATTTCAAAGAACATAATTAATTCATAATTAATTATCTCAATATAACTAAATTAATTACTCATATATAATTGTATGATTAATTATCTATTTCACAACCTCCGAGCATAAAATTAATTCGTCATTAATCATTTCATCCCCCCAACAAACAATTTAATCCAACATTACAATCCAATTTATCAATATCATTAATCCACACGTGAACTTTGAAATGACCTCATCACCATAAAATAATAATTTGAAACCAAAATTAGTGTGCAGAGGACCAACACACCTCCAATTAATTCACCACAACTAAAATAAACAATAAAAATTTAATTTTAATATTGTGAAACAAATTATTGGGTCAATACTCTTACAGAAAAATGACAGCGGTGAACCAAATCAAGAAGAACTACTACAAATTCAGCAATGGTTGTCGAAATAAAACCCAATGGGTCGTGAGACATCTTTTTCACCACATAGTATCAGATGAAACAAGAAATCTGGATTAATCAAGAACCTAATGTTTCACCCCAATGGATCCTGGGTGAAGGAGAGCCGAGGCAGCCAATGCGAAGAACGAAACATGTGTAGAAGAATAAAACTTGATGATACAACCAACATTCATTAATATTCCAGGAGCAGATACCGATCTGAAGAGGGACCTTGGGAGGTAGGAGGTTTTGACACCCATGTGTGTTGAATCATTGGTTTTTCGTGACCCCAATAGGAGGAGGGAGGGATAAACCTCCCTCATCTTTTCCCCATTAAATTAATTAAAATCCTAATTTACATAACAATAATAATAATAATAATAATATCCATCATATTCTTAATATTACCCTAAAATATTATACACTATTGATAAACTCCAAACACCAATTTACACATCATTTAATTAATTTTTCCTCAAACAAATTTAATTAAATGAATTCTCCAACATATAAAATTTAATTAAATTCTCTCAAAATTTAATTTAATTAAATTAAAATCCTCTTTTTTAATTAATGAACTAAATTTTTATTATCCATGAATTTAATTAAATAAAATCCTCATTTTACATAAATTTTTTAAATTCTATTTAAATCAATGTAAATAAATAAAACTCTTCATGTCAACTCCGGTAATTAAATTTCTAATCCACAATTTAATTAAATATGACCTCTATAATATTAGTAATTAATAATATCATCATTTAAAAAACACTAATTTGAGAAAACACAAAACTCCCTATTTAAATATAATTTAATTAAATTTTTCTTAAAAATTTTAAATAAATAAACCCCCACATCACATCATTAAATTAAATTCTATTTAACTTAATTCAACTAAATAAAAATCTCTCTCTCACCACAATTAATTAAAATTTTCAACATCAATTTAAATAAATAAGGCCATCATAATAATAACCATTATTATTATTATAATTTAATAAATACTTCATTGATACACCCAATACTCTTTAATTAAACATCATTTAATTAAATTCTTCCCTAATGAATTTAATTAAACGAATTATTCAACACATCATTATATAATTAAATTATCTCAATAAAATTTAATTAAATAAATCCCACATTTTTCATCAAATAATTAAATTCATATTAACCTTGAATTTAATTAGATAAATCCCCAACACAACATATAACACATAATTTAATGAAATTATTCTCTAATAAATTCAATTAAATAAATTCTCACAAACATCATTATTTAATGAAATTCACTCAATAAAATTAAATTAATTAAAACCACAATTTTTCATCAAATAATTAAATTCATCATAACATTGAATTAAAATTGATAAAACTCCAACTCCACATTTTACACATCATTTAACTAAATTACTTTGCAGAAAAATTCAATTAAATAATTTTTCTAATTCATTATTAATTAATTAAATTCTCTCCACACAATTTAATTTTAAACAACTATAGACACCACATTAATAATAATTTATTTAAATTCATTCCAAATTATTTTAATTAAATAATTTCTCCATTTCATGTTTTTTAATTAAATTCTTTTCACATAATTTTATTAATTTAAAAACTCTAACTCTTCAACATTTTTTAGAAAAATTATCTCAACTGCAATTTAATTTAATAATAAACTATCATTTCATAAATGAAAAATTAATATGAAAATAATTAAATAACACCTCCATTTTTCATTAATTAATTAAAATTTTATTTTATTTGAATTTAATTATATAAAACTCCATCTATTCATTTCAATATCATTTAAATTTTACCATTTAATAATTCCCTTCTCAAATAGCCTCCGACTTCTCATATAAAGCTATTTTAATTAAATTGATCAAATATCAATTTAATTAAATAATGATTATAACTCATCATTATTTAAACAAAATATAATTTTATTCATCTTAAATTAATTAATTGACATCACTATCTCAACGTCATTTAATAAAATTCACTCAAAATTAATATAATTAAATGAAACCCCCACCATCTCGTTTAATTAAATTCCATTCACCCATTATTTTAATTAAATTAATTTAACTCGAAAATCAAAACAATATAGATCAGATGGTTTGACTTGAACATTCTGAAAGACTATGTGCACATCGTGCATCCAATACTAGACAAATACGTTATTATGCAGAAAAAAACCTGCACGTTTTTGACTAACCATGCACAGCTTGTGAGAATGTCACTTTTTTGTCTAGTTCTCTTGAAACACATCCTACCGTCTGAGAAACTCCTCGATCCTTTACCCATTCTTATTATCAACACCTTAAAGGAGCCCAACTCGTGAAACTTCTTTACAAATCTTGAATATAAAACTGAAACGTTGTGAAAATGAAAAGGTTCAAAAACCATCATATTTTAGCCCATTCCAAAACATGGTTCTATATAATTTACCACCTTAAAAACATATCATCCTCGAGAATATTTTTGGAGCTACTACAACACTATAATACCCACCATGATCAAGAAGTATTGTTTGATCGATTGTGTTGCAATTACAAATGCCCAATGCATCTTTAAGGTGTCCATACACTGTACCGCTGGAATTTGGTTCCCATTTATCACATAAAATCTCAATTTAAATTTTTTTACATTAGAAACCCTTTTTCATTAGATTGAAAACATAGGATACCCTTTTACCAATAATAAGTTCCATGTACACCTTACAACTGAAACTGAGTCTTTTTATGAATGCATCAAATAAATATTCCACTCATGGTGCCATTTACATATTAAAATATCTCTCGCACGTTTTCATAAATAGTAACACACCAACATGTTATAAAAATGAATCCGAGAAAATAGAAATACATGATAATAAATAGGTTTTATGGAATCTAGACACCCAAGATTGTTATATCTATCACTGGAACATGCTATCTAAAGGGTCGTGCTAATGAAAATCAAACCATGGAATTTCATCCAAGGAACAAAGTCAAAATTAGAAAGAATCCTACTTGTGCAACTACATTGATTGTCATATACATTGATTTGTATCTATATGTGCCTAAGATGATTCATGTAATGAATTTTGTATCTGTATTAGGCCAGTGTAAATATTCTAAATTCTCAAATATATAACCAATAAGAAATACACTAGTCACTCGAGGTGAAATATTAACAACTATAACCCCAAAATTAATCCTCATTTCTCATACTAAGACACGTGGTCACTTCACATACATGGGGTGATCAATCATGGGCATGGATATTAACCAAACACATCTACATTACTATTCTTGTATCTAATAAGATAAAATACAAAGACAAAAAACTTGAATCCTTTGATACCACTTTGTAGCACCTCGACACAACATAGCCTCAAACCGGTATCCAGAATGGTCACCACAAGAACTCAAACGCGTCTCCCCATACGCCTGAGGCTGCCGACTAGTAACAAGGGTCTACGGATTTTCATTCGGGAGACTATACCCTCACATTCATAGTAAAAAATAGAAATATATAATAAACATACACAACATCAAAAAGAAATATAAGGAAATAATCAACTGAATAATGATAATATGCAATGCCAGTTTATACGATGCATGCATGTCATGGTTATACATGACCGAAATTATTATGCCAAGAAGCATGATTTATAACTCAGTGTGTAAATAAGGAATTAATCAAAAAACCAACGGTCTTCTCCATGATCATCTTGAAATCCTGCTTATTAATTTTCTCTTAACACCCAATTACAATCAAACAACAAATACCAAGATCCAAGGTCCAAAAAAAAGTAGAATCATCTCAAGTACCCTAGTGCAATGACATCTCATGTATGGTGTGAGATATAAATCAAAGTAGGCTGGTACCACAGGCAACTAGATAAATCTAGAAAATGTAATATAAATAAACAATGTAGATGTACAACTAATTAACGAGCCAATTGAATAAATAAAATACAACCCCTCCAGGTTTTAATGGACACGAGACAAAGATATCGGTTTCATATCACAGCTATAAATAAGGGTATGAATAGAAACTGTATATATATATATATTTCATTAATAATCTATTTAACACATTATTTAATATTCTTCATTAAACAACATAAATCCCAAGGTTCCTCTAGACCCCAGTATTTGAATACCTGTCTCGGAGGTTTCTGAGTTTCAACTATTTCCCATATTCAATTCACAAATCATTACATCACATCATATTTCATTAACCATTTAATTCAATTCATGTACATCCAATTTGACCCACAATACAATGTTAATTAATGGGTGTAGAACGCCATGTCTATCATCTCTCGATTATTTGGAGCATAAGTCTTTGTCTCACAACCCAAGGATATTTAGAGCATTTGTTTTTTTTCCATAAAAGAATATTCGCATGCATGCTCGGTATAGAATGCCATGTCTAGCACCCAGTGAGTATTGGGAGAATCATTCCATATCTCACAACATATTTATCAATCATACACATATATTTTACATTGGTGTAGATATTCATGTCTAGAAACCTGAGATCTTTTCCATTAATTAATTCATAAACTCATTTATTGACTCTTTTAATTAATTCAATAACAAATTAACAATATAAAATTCACTACTATCTCAACAATTAGAGAAACACATCAATTCAATTCGTAAAAACAACAATTAAATATTAATAACTATATTATTAATTAATTTGACCATTAGTGAACATTATCAATTTTTTTAGTTATTTTAACAATTAAATAATACAAATAAAACTCTCTCAAAATCATATTTTTATTTTATAATTAATTGTCACACGACAACCAGCTCAAAATTGAATAATTCATTAACAAAATAATTATCTCATAGAAAAAATCCTAATATCAATTAATCAATTAAAAAATTAATTATCTCTAATGAAACTATTTCAATTTCACATAATCAATTGAAAAATTATTTATCTCAAGGAATCCAACCCAGTATCACATAATCAATTCACAGATTAATTATATCTGAAGAAACTGTTTCAATATCACATAATTAATTCACAAATTAATTATCTCAATGCATCTATGTAACACCACGCCCCTACCTCATTGTCTTGAGGAGGCGGTGAGGGTTACTTGGCCTTAAGCAAATTTCCCAAGGCGCCAAAGGCTGGAAATAAAGGCAGAGAGAAACCAGAACAAGTTGGGGAATGATTTTACCTGAAGACGAAGACAACCAAACCATCCACTATCAATCACTATACGATGCATGCACTTTCAATCCCAAAAAAATTAATTCCCAAAAGAAAACCAAGGTGTTCCATAATAAAACCCAAAACCAATACAAACAACCATATCAGAGTACAAGCGGAAACTAAAAAAACCACTACGAGCAATGACACCACCATAGCTCCACGCCAAGCTCCAAGCTCCAAGCTCCACCGAGACATCACAATGCACCACTAAAGTAGGGAGATGCCTGACTTTTCCAACGTCATGATACACAACATCAGCAAAGACACCAATATTCCAAAGCATGGGGTGAGTACTAAAACACAGTAGGTTTCCCCCAAATGACATCCCTACACACACCACTATGATAAAAACGTTAGCACATTTATATAAAAAAGTTTATTTAAAATAATCACAAGTGCTACCATTACCATAAGCCAACCATGCTCTTATCAAGACATCACACCCAACCCAAGAAACCAAAGGAAATACAACCAAACAAGGCACAACCATTCCAACATTTACCGATTAGCCCAACTGTTCCATCTTGCAAAGAAATTCACAACATAACAACCATACAACCAAACAGTGGAGCTACCGTCCAACATGTTCACCCATTCACACTAAGCAGGACTTCTCGTCCACTCATCCTCGATGGTGGCCCTTTCTTCCACTTTCCATCCCATTTTATAGTGGTACTTCTCACCACTTCCACAAAAAATTCAATCAAACCAAACCAAGCATAAACCCACCAAGGTTACAACAACATGCAATCAACCAATTCCATTGCATATCAATCCACTTCAATAAATCACCCATTTATTGAAAACCATTTTCCATGCCAAACCACATTTCAACAGAACAACTTCTTTATTGAGAACCCTTTACATCAAACATTTTCACAAACCCACCATATCATCCCATTTTAAAATATTTAATTTAAAATCCACAACAATATCATTTGACCACAAAACCCCCTTTTCCCCAAAAACCCCCAAAAGATCACCGAAGGGATTTTCAAAAAATTTCACACATAAAAATACAATTAAATTCAAAAACAGAAAATTAATTGTAACCAAAACCATTAGCTCTAACCAAGTGGAGTTTAGAGAGAAGCCACACACCTTTAGGGTTCCCGAAAAATCGGCCCATTACCAACCGCGCCTCAAATCTGGCGAACGCACCACCGAAACCTCTCTAGATACCTTCCCCTAGCATCCATAAGCCATAAAAACATCATTCAAAGAAACCAAAACCCTAGATCAATAAAAAAAATGTATATCTAGAAAACAAATAAAGAGGCAAGAGAAGATCTAGAGGAAACCACAAGAGAAACAAGAGTAGAGACTTACCCGGGAGAAACCAACACGAAACCTCTTCAAAACCCTTCCAAAATCAGTGCCAAAGCTCCTCCACCCCTAAGAACCGATGAACCCACATGGGGATTGAGTGGGAGGAAGAGAGGAGTGAAACAGGTTAAGCCTAAGGGAGCCCGAAATCTATAACACTAATTTTATGTGACCGCACGGTTAGCCCACATGGTTTGGAAAGTTGTGCTCTAACCGTGCGCATGCTACTGCCCCGAGAGTAAGGGTCTGCACGGTTTCATCGCATGGTTTGGAAAACTATGCGCAGGTCGTGCGAAGCCAACTACCTCCCTTACATGGTTTTTTGGGGAATCTGCATGGTTTCTACTAAACGTGCTCAAACCATGCACCCCTTTAAAAATCTTGTAACTCTTCCAAAACCATTCCAAAATCTCCCAACCTATTATCAACTCATCCCATGCACTTTAAACACATAAAAATTCATAAAGAAAAGCCACATACCTCAAACCGGGGGTACTACATTCTCCCCACCATTTGACATTCCATCCTTGGAAAGTAGTGAACCCGCCATTTGTAGAAAGAGTACGGGCCACTACTCGACCATCTCTTTCTCCCACTTCCAAGTCTCCTCTTGAATCTGACCATGTTGCTACAAAACACGAAAAAAACCAATTCTTTAACCATGCAAGATTTCTCTTGCCTATCCACAACCCGTAATGGAACATGCACCAACAAAGCATCCGGTTCTAGCTCAACATGATCCCATCGAATCAGATGGTCACAATTCGGCTGATACTTTTTCAACTGTGAGACCTGAAACACATTGTGCACCGCACTAAACCGTGGTGGTAGAGCCAAAGGATACGCCACCTCACCAACACGCTAAGGAATATCAAAAGGCCTAATATACATCAGTGCTAGCTTTCCTTTCTTCCCAAACCGATGATGTCCCAACCTAGGAGAGATCCTGAAAAACACATGATCACTCACCTAGAACGACAATGGTCGTCAACGATGATCCGCATACGATTTCTGGCGACTTTGAGCCGTCTCCATTCTATTCCTGATCAACTTGATCTTCTCTGTAGTCTCCTGGATGAGACTTGTTCCAACCATCGAGGACTCACCCATTTCCACCCAACATAGTGGAGAACGACACGGCCACCCATACAATGCTTCAAACAGAGCCATCTTTATGGATGCCTGATAACTATTATTGTACGAGAACTCAACCAATGAAAAGTTCTCCTCCCACAAGCCACCAAAATCCATGACACAAGCCGGAAAAATATCCTCTAGAGTTTGTATCATCTTCTCAGATTGACCATACATCTGAGGATGATATGCCGTACTCATCGTCAACTGCATCCCAAGGGATTGCTGCAAGGATTTACAAAAACGAGATGTAAACCCCGTATCTCTATCTGATACAATCGAAAATGGAACACCATTCCTCTTTACCACCTCCCAGATATAGATTTTTGACAGATCCTCCACCGTATGAAATTCCCGAATCGTGATGAAATGGGCCGACTTCGTTAGCAGATCCACTCTCACCTAGATGGAATCATTATTTATGACCGTTCTTGGGATACCTGTGAAAAAATCCATCGCTATCTACTTCCACTTCCAAATAGGGATTGGTAAAGACTGCAACATTCCTGCTGGCCTCTGTTGCTCTGCCTTGATCTACTGACAAGTCAAGCCTGTCGAAACAAACTCAGGCACACTTATTTTCATACCATCCAACCAGAACTACACCTTCAGTGCCTTATACATTTTCTGAATTCGAGGATGAACAACCCTCCTGGAATGATGATTTTCCCTAAGAAGATCCTCTTAAAAATCAACTGGTACAACCATATCATTCCGAAAACACAAAACGGTATCTCTCTTTAGTTGACAGACCTCAATGGTCTCCCACAACTAAGTCTCGACCCCATGGCCATATATCTGTGCCTCTTTAACCAGACCTTCCATGTCAGGAATCAACAAAACCAGAAAGAAGACTGCTCTATCGCTCTGGTCCTCACATTCCAACTGCATATCATCTATAACCGACATCAAATACCACTGTTCTTATGCCTGCTTCACCACCTGAGCATATGATTTTCTACTTAATTCATATTCCACCGAATTTCCCTTACACGGTGTGTACATTACGTCAAAATCAAAAATATGGAGATATTCCATCAATCTCCTTTTCCTCAAGTTCAAATCCCTTTGTTATAAAATGTGATTCAAGCTCTTATGATCTGTACATACTGTGAATTTCTCACCAAAGAGATATTGACGCCACACTTTCAAAGCATGGACCACTACTGCCAACTCCAAATCATGAGTTGGGTAGTTCTTCTCACACACTCTCAGCATCCGTGAGCTATATGAAACCACATGATTCCCTTGCATGAGAACCCACCCCGACCCTGATCTTGATGCATCGCAATACACCACGTACCCTTTTCCTGATTCTGGAAAAACCAAAATTTTCACTGATGAAATATGAACCTTTTTCTCTTCGAAACAATACAGAAATTGTTCATTCATTTGGAATGGATCGTTCTTTCTTGTCAAAGTTTTCATTGGGGAAGCCAAATGTGAAAAATCATGAACAAAACACTGATAATACCCAGCTATACCAAGGAAAATCTATATCTCAAACACATTATTTAGCGGTTGCCACGAGAGAATAGCCTCTCTCTTTTCTGGTGCTACTGAAACTCCACTTTCAGAAATCACATGGACAAGAAAACGAACATGTTGTATCCAAAATTCACACATTGGCAATTATGAAAACAACCGATGATCTCTCATGATTCCCAGAACTGTCGCCAAGTACTGATCAATCTCCATCCATGTCTTTGAATACACCAGTATATCATCGACAAAAATCACCAAAAATGAATCATGATATCTCTGAAATATCTGATTCATCAATTCCATAAACACCTATAGTGCATTCGTTAGACGAAAGGGCCTAAAAACGTATTCATAATGGCTATATCTACTTCTAAAATCTGTTTTAGAAATATCCTCTTTCTTCACCCGAAATTGATGATATCTCGACCTCAGGTTGATCATGGAGAACCACTATACACCCCTCAAATGGTCGAACAAATCATCAATTCGTGGATGTGGATATCTATTCTTTATCATAAATTTTTTATGTCTATGATAATCAACACATAGCCTAAAGTTTCCCTCCAATTTTTTCACAAACAACACTAGCGCTGCCCATGGAAACATGCTAGGCCAGATAAACCCTTTGTTTTATAACTCTTCCCAACTGGATTTTCAATTCTCACATTTCAACCAGTGCCATCTGATAAGATGGAAGTGAGATAGGACTGGTCCCCAGAATGAGATCAATCATAAACTCAACTTTTGTTACGGGAGGTAACCTAAGGAATTCATCAAGAAAAACATCCATGAACTGATCCACCACTGCCGGAGGAACACTCTGCTCAACACCCTCTATTGATTCCAATGACAACACCATCAACTGATACGATAACGTACCCACTGATGGTGCCAAAAAACCTGTTTCACCCTGCCTTTCTTGCATCTCTCACTTAAATAGATGTCTAACACCATCATGTGTCGTAAAAGCCACTGTCCACGCATCACAATCGTTGTGTGTCATAAAATCAACCATCCAATCCATTCCAAGGATTACATCATAAACATCCATCTCAAGAATTGAGAAGTTCCACACTACCTCATCCTCGCCCACAATGATATAACATTCTCTACAAAAGAAAGCTAGACACTCTCTCTGACCCAGAGGAGTTTGATGTTTCAAAAATGAGGGCATCATTTCTACCCTTAAACCCAAGAAATAAACCACACATGCCGCAATAAATGAGTGTGAAGCACCCGTATCATACAACACTTGCGTCAATGTAGAATTTAAAAGAATAGTGCCTTGTACCGTGGATGGTCTCGACTGATCATCCACCACAACGTGCTCAGCTCCACACACATGTTTGCTTTCCACACTCTGTTCTATATTTCCCTGCTGAGGCGTCGTGGTATTCTGAGAAACACTATGACCCGCTTTACCCTGCTGCTGAGGGGTATGCTGATGTCCCATCCCGTCAAAGCATACGACGTTTTCAATCCCTGAGAAGTGTCACACGCACCCGACCTTCGAGCATTCCGACAATAACGCTGCAGATGCCCCATCTACTTACAATTATGACATGCTCGAGGTTGTGTCGTACAATCCGGCTTTATGTGGCTCGTTGACCCACATTGAAAACATCCTGGCTTGATCTAGGGCATTAGAGAAAGATTTACTGATCCTTCCGTCAGATTACATGTCAAATTCCCACCTTGGGAATAAGTGTCCCTCTTCAGTTTGAAGCCAGCATTTGAATTCCCACTATTCCCCATGGATACATCAATGCTCCCCCTTTCCAGAGCGCCCAAAAAATACCACTCATCCACCAAGGCTCTATTCACCATCTCTATGTAATCATCTATACATAGTACTGCTACCTTGGAACAGATTTCTTAGCTTAACCCACCTTCAAATATCCTTTCCTAAAACGACGCGCTACCCTCCAACTCGGGCGCAAACCTCACTAAGTTCATAACATAGTTCCATACTCTGTAAAAGCCATAAGCACTTACTTAAAATAGAAGAAATCTGTCATACTCTGAATTCTATATGTATGTGGGTAAATTTTTTGTTAATCAATTCCTCAAAGCCTTCCAACATCATACCTAGGTCCTTCTCATCTTGGACTATCAACTCCCACCACTGAAGGGAAATATATTCCAACAAATACGTGTCCAAGATCACTTTCAGCTCTACCGACATCCCCAAAAACTCAAAGATCATGTTCATTCTTTTCAACCAAGCTTATACCCTTCCCGGCCCTAAATTACCCCTGAAGATGGGTGGATTCTGCTTTTGAAAATGAACTGCATGATCCACATGCCTTGATTCATCCACTCTATTTCCACTTCCCATAGCTTGGAAAGCTTGCATTATACTTTGCACTAGCTGCTAATTCACCTGAGGCTCAGGTGCAACCACATTCATAGTAGCCTCCTCTGGTTGGTCTCTATGATGCCTACATGGTTCCAATTCTATCAACAGAAAACAAACAACCATGAGTCTCAATTCCGTATACATCACAAAATCCCATTTCAAATCACAATAAACAACACTATCACAATAAGGCTTTCCACCAGTTCACATTTTTCCACATGTGACATGTTTCACCATTTTGAAAACCAGACCATTTTCAAAATACCAGTTTATTCACATTACAATTTCACATATTCAAATCACATCATAAATAATTATACACCAATGAAATATTCATCATATAGGGAAGTCATTTCTACCATGTGTGTCAAGCTCATCTCATTGGCTACACCCACGACAATGAGATATCCAATGCCTCTAAGTATCTATAAAACACTTATGTACCCAACTCCATGGTAACCTGAATTTCAGCATAAAAGGGTTAGCTACGTCCTTTTATGCTATAAATTCTATGTTCCAACAATCCTAAGCCTTACTACCATCCCGACTCAAGGAATATAATAGAACGAATGTCAACACCAAATCTGAGAATCATCTCCAAAGGACAGAACACACTGATACCACTTGTAACACCCCACCCCTACCTCATTGGCATGTGGAGGTGGTGAGGGTTACGTGGCCTTAAGAGACATTCCCAAGGTGCCAAAGGATGGGAATA
Source organism: Viscum album (assembly GCA_963277665.1). Classification (NCBI taxonomy): domain Eukaryota; kingdom Viridiplantae; phylum Streptophyta; class Magnoliopsida; order Santalales; family Viscaceae; genus Viscum; species Viscum album. The sequence goes on from OY728150.1 coordinate 2,084,060,847, forward strand.
AATGCCAAGGGATTACATAACATGTTGTGGAACAATTCTCCCTTAAGACGAAACCAACCAAACCATCCACTATTAATCACTATATGATGAATGCCCTTTCAAACCCAAAAAATAAATTCCCAAAAGACAACCAAGTTGTTCCACAATACAACCAAAACCAATACAAACAATCATATCAAAGTACAAGCTGAAACTAGAAAACAACCACTATAATCCATGACACCACCACAACTCCACACCAAGCTCCAAGCTCCATGCTCCACCGAGACATCACAATTCACCACTAAAGGAGGGATATGTCTTACCTTTTCCCATGTCACGATACACAACATCTTCAAAGAAACCAACATTACAAAGCAGGGGGTGATTACTATAACTAAGTAGGTTTTCCCCCAATAAATTCCATACACACGCCACTAGGATAAAACCGTTAGCACATTTATATAAAACAGTTTATATAAGATAATCACAAGTGCAACCATTACCATAAGCCAACCATGATTTTATCAAGCCATCACACCCATCCCAAGCAACCAAAGTAATGCCAACCAAACAAGCCTCAACCATTCCATAATTTACCCATTAGCACAACAATTCCATATTTCAAAGTAATGCACAACATAACAACCATACAACCAAACGGTGGAGCTATCGTCCAACCCGTTCAACCATTCACACTAAGCGGAACTTCCCATCCACTCATCCTTGATAGTGGCCATTCCATCCACTATCTATCCCCTTTTTATAGTGGTACATCTCACCAAATCCACACAACATTCAATCAAACCAAACCCAGAATAAACACACCAAGGTCACAACAACATGAAATCAACCAATTCCATTGCATATCAATCCACTTCAATAAATCACCCATTTATTGAAAACCATTTTCCATGACAAACCGCATTTCAATAATACAACCCTTTTATTGAAAACCCTTTCCATCAATAATTTTCACAAATCCACCATATCATCCCATTTTAAAATCTTCATTCTAAAATCCACAACAATAGCATTTCACCACAAAACCCTCTTTTTCCCAAATATCCCCAAAAGATCACCCAAGGGATTTTCAACCAATTTCTCACAACAAAACACAATTAAATTCAAACACAACAAATTAATTATAACCAAAACAATTAGTTCTAACCATGTGGAGTCAAGATAAAATCCACATACCTTTAGGGCTCCTGAGAAATTGACCCACGAACAACCGCACCTCAAATCTGGAGAACGCACCACCAAAACCTCTCTAGATCCCTTCCCCTAGAATCCATAAGCCTTAAAAACATCATTCAAGGAAATCACAACCCTAGATCTACACATAAAATGTGTAGATATCAAAAACCAAGAAAGTGGGTAGACCAGATCTAGAAGAAAACACTAGAGACACAAGAGTAGAGACATACACTGTAGAAACCACCATCAAACCACAACGAAACCTCTTCAAAACCCTTCCAAAATGAGTGGGAAAGCTCCTCCACCCCCTGAGAACCGAAGAACCCGCATGAGGCTCAAGTGGGAGGAAGAGAGGAGTGAAATAGTTTAAGCCTGAGAGAGCCCAGAACTTATATCAATAATTTTATGTGGCTGCACGGTTAGCCCGCACAGTTTGGAAAACCGTGTGCTAACTGTGCGCATGCTACTGCCTCAGGAGAAAGGGTCCACACGGTTTCCTTGCACAGTTTGGAAAATCGTGTATAGGACATGTGAAGCCTACTACCTCCCTTGCACTATTTCCTGCGGAATCTGCATGGTTTCCACTAACCGTGCTTAAACCGTGCACCCCTTTAAATGTCTCCAAACTCATCCAAAACCATTACAAACTCTCCCAACCACTTCCCAAATCATCCCATGAACCTTAGACAAATAAAAATGCATAAAAAATGTCCACATACCTCCAACCGGGGGTATTTCAATCTATTTCAATATAACATAATTAATTCTCAGTTTATTTATCTTAATTTATCCCTAATAAATACCTCATAATTAACTACCAAATAATATTATATATTATAATCTATTATCACATTATTAATTCACAATTCATTCTCTTAATTTAACTAGTTTAATATGTCATAATTAATCTTATGATTAATTATCATTTCAAATCACTTAATTAATTCATAAATATTTATTTCAACTTAAAAAAATTAATATCTCATAATTAATTATATGATTAATTATTATCTCAAAGAATATAATTAAATAATAATTAATTATCTCAATTTAACCAAATTAATTACTCATAATTAATCCCTAGATTAATTATCATCTCAAAGAACATAATTAATTAGAAATTATTTATCCCAAATGAAAGAGATTAATTTATCATAATTAAACCCCCAATTAATTATCATTTCAAAGACCATAATTAATTCATAATTAATTATTTGAACTTAACCAATTTATTATCTCATAATTAGTTCCTTGATTAATTTTCATCACACAGTATATAATTAATTCATAATTAATTATCTAATCTTAACCAAATTAATTACTCATAATCAATCCCCTAATTAATTTTCACTTGAAATCACATAATTAATTCATATTTAACAATTTCAACATAACCTAATTAATTATTCATAGTTAATCACTCAATTAATTATCGATTTCACTAAATCAAAACATATAATTAATTCATCATTAAATATTTCATTACCATAATAAAAAAAATTATCCAAAATTGCAGTTAAATTTATAAAAAGCTATAAATTAAAAAAACAACATTATATTATTTATATAAATTTTATAAACCTACCTCGTTGAATTTAGTGAAGAAAAATATTACTAAACCAAACTGTAACATGTTTGTTCATACACACATCCACATTAATGTCTGTGCATACTTTGAATTGATCACATCACCTTATAATGATAATTGTCACTGAAAATTAGTGGGATGAGGACTATCTCACTTCCAATTAAATCACCAAACCTCAAATACACCATAATAATCTATGTTATATAATGGGAAATCAAATATTGGGTTTGTAACATTACCAAAATATGATGGCAGAGAACAAAATCAAGCCAAATTTCCTTGACTTCAGCAGTGGTTGTCAAAATACAACACAATCAGTCCTAATACATCTACCCTTACACCTAGGATGGGAAGAAAAAAAGAAATCTGAGTTAATCCCAAACCTAGGGTTTTGGCCTAACAAAACCCGAGTGAAAGAGATCCGAGACAGCTGATGTAAAGATTGAAATATGTGGAGAAGGAAATTCCATGACAATATAGACAACTTTTGTGACGAATCGTGGAAGAGATAGCTATGTAGAGATGGATCCAGAGTGGAAGGTGGTGTGCCACTCATTGGTGATGAACCATGGGTCCATCGCGCCCCCTGTAGGAGGAGGGAGAGGTGCTCCGCCCTCTTCTTTTCTCCCATAAATATCTTAATATTCCAATTTAAAATATTTTAATTAATATAATAATAATAGTAATAGCCATCATATTTTTATTATTACATTTAACTCAATTTAATTAAATAAAACTATTCATATCACCTCATTTAATTAAATTCCTCAACCTCAATTTAATTAAATAAAATATCCATGATAATAATAAAAATAATTAGTATTATTATAATTTAATGAAGTTATTATTTGATAAAATCCAAAACACTCCATTTAAACAACATTTTTTTAAATTATTGTCAGCAATTTTAATAACAAAAACCCCCACTTCACATCATTTAATTAACTTACGTTTAAATTAATTTAATTAAATAAAATTCTTCATTTCAACTCATTTAATTAAATTAGTCAAAAATAATTTAATTATATAAGATCATCATAATAATAAAAATTTTATTATTATAATTTAATAAATTATTCTTTGATAAAACCCAAAACTCTCTCCAATTTCATATCATTTAATTAAATTCTTCTCTAATGAATTCAGTTAAATAAATTCTCCACCACATCATTATTTAATTAAATTATCTCAACACAATTTATGTAAATCAAACACAAATTTATAATAAAATTATTAAATTTATCACAACCGTGAATTTAATTAGATAAAACCACAACTCCCCATTTAACACATCATTTAATTAAATTATTCTCTAATGAATTTAATTAAATTAATTTTTCCACAAATTATTATTTTCCTAAATTATATTAATGAAATTTAATTTCATAATACCCTAATTTTTAATTAAACAATTAAATTTATCTTACCTTGATTTTAAATAGATTAAACCCCAAATCCATATTTAACCTATCATTTAATAAAAATATTTTCCACTAAAATTTATCTATAAAAATTTAAAACCATTATTATTTTATTGAATTTTCTCCACTTAATTTAATTGAAAAAACCTTGAGAACCCATTAATTATCATTTAATTAAATTTGATCCAACTAAATTTAATTAAATAATTTAATTAAATAATTTTATTTAATAAACCAATCTACACACAATGTAATTAAATTAAAACATATAACTCATCAAAATTATGTAGTTAAATTCTCAATGCCTAATTTTTATTAAATAATAAACTCTCATTTCGAAAACGAATAATGAAATTGTTTTTAACCTTGAATGTAATTAAATAAAACCTCTATTTCACATTAATTAATTAAATTCCTATTTTCTTATATTTTAATTAAATGAAACCCCAACTCCTCATTTAAACATCATTTAAATTTAACAATTTCATATTTCCCTTCTTTGATAACCCCAAACTCAACTTTTACATGTATTTTAACTAAATCAATCTCATCTAAATTTAATTTAATAAAGACTCCATATCATCATAATTTAAAATTAATCCAATTCTTCTCATATCAATATATTTTAATAACATATCAAACTAATCATAATTTAATTATATTCTCTTAACATTAATTTAATTAAATGAATCCCCCAATAGCACATTTAATTAAATTACTTTCAACGATGAATTTCATTGAATTAATTTAACTTGAATCTCAAAAATGGGTAGACTGTATGGTTTGAAATTTATGGTCTAATAGACTGTGTGCAGACTATGCACCCAATACTAGACACCTTATTTATTATGTACAGCTGACCTGCATGGTTTTGATTGACTCTGTGAAGCCCATGCGAACATCACTGCCTGGTCTAGTTCTCCCGGAACCCAGCCTATCATCTGGTAAACACCTCAAGTCGTTACCCAATCCTATTATCAATACATTAAAAAAATAAACTCAAGAAACGTCTTTCCAAATACTAGTTTTATAACTGAACCATTAATAAAACATAAAAGTTCAAAACCCATCACATTTTAGCCTAGTCCAAAATCATGTGACATTACAATTTACCCACCTTAAAAACTTCTCATCCCCAAGAATTCACGAGGAGCTACTCTAACACTATAAAACCCACCATGATTATGATGTCTCGTATGAACAATATTGTTGCATTCCCAAATTTCCAATGTACCTTTAAGATGCCCATACACCTTACCGTTGGTATTTTTCTCCCATTAATCACATCAAATTTCCATTAAAACTTTTAACATTAGTATACATTTTAATTTTTTTTTAAAAACTGTTAACCCATTTCCCATTTATAAGGCACCCGTACAACTTACAACCGAAACTTGGTCCCATTATAAATGAAAAAAATGCATGTTCCACTCATATAACCATTTACAAATTAAAATATCTCTATCATGTTTTCATAAATAGTAACATCACATCCTGTTATAACACAACGTCCTAGAACAACAAAAAAATCTTTTTAATAAATAGGTTTTACCATATTTAAACACCCAAGCATTTTATATCTATAAATGAAACATGCTATCTAAAGGGGCATTCTAAAGAAAATCAAAACATGTCATTTCATCCATAGAACACAATAAAAAATAGAAGGAATCATAATAATTAAACAGCATGGCATGTAATATGCAATGCATGTGGGAATATAAGTGCATATGATGATGCATGTAATGAAATTTCCTTACCATGCCAGGGCATGATATTTTTTTAAATTCTTAAATAAATTAACAGCAAATGATACACCAGTCAATTGAGGTAAAATCATATCAACTATAACCAGAATTATTTTAAATATCAATTCTCATCCATGGACACTTGGTTATTTACCATATGTGGGTTGATCAGTCCCAGTCACATATATTAATCAAGCAACAAAAAATTCCATGTCTCCTATCTACCAACCCAATGTAGAAAGGAAAAAAGAAAAAAATAATGAAAACATTAATCCTATGATACCAATTTGTGACATCACGGACCATATTACCCTCGAATATGTAGCTGAACCGGTCACCACATGACCTCAAGAACATCTCCCCAGATGCCTAAGGATTATGACTAGAAACGAGGTTCTTTGGACAGTATTTGGGGAAACTATACCTACATATTCAGAGTGAATAGTGGAAATAGATAATAAACTCAGACAATGGTAGAAGAAAATATAATGTGATAATCAAATAAATAATGAAAATGGTTAGTGCCAGATTAAACCATGAATGCATGTCATGTTTATACATAATTGAAATAAGTAAACAAAAAAACATGATTTACATATCAGTACAGAAATAATGAAGGACTCAAATCCCCATGTGTGCTCTCCACGAGCATCTGGATCTCCTACTCGGTTCTTTTCTCCTAACTCCCAAGTAAATACAAACAACAAATAGAAAGATCTAAGGTGCCGCAAAAAATTAGAGTCTATATGTGTACCCTAGTGAAATGGATGCATGAGTAGGGTGTGGGATATAAATCTCAGTATGTCAGGACTATCAATGTCTAGCTCAATCTAGAAAATTCTATATAAATAAATAGTTTACATGTACAACGAAGAGAAAGACAAATTGAACAAATAAACTATAACATGTCCAGGTTTTTAAGGGACACCTGATGAAGATATATATATCGACTAATAGCCGGAAATAAGAGTCTTAAAAGTAACTATATATATAATTATTAAATAATATTTTTAACACAATATTTAATATACTTTATTTAACAGCATAAATCCCCAGGTTCCCATAGACACCCATATCTCAATGCATGTCTCAGTCATTGTGAAGTATAAACCATTTCCCATACTCAATTCACAAATCATTACATCACATCAGATATCATAATCTATTTAATTTAGATCATATATGACCAATATTACACACATTCCAATTTTAATTAATGGGTGTAAAAAGTTATGTCTAGAACCATCGTGTGTATTTTGAGCAACAGTCCTTGTCTCACCACCTAGGGGTATTTGGAGAATTAGTCCATGTCCCATAAAACAATATTTGCATGCATGCTGGGTGTAGACCATCATGTATAGCACACCGTGAGTATTTGAAGCATTAGTCTCTGTCTCACAACCCTTTTATCAATCATACATTTATATATTAATCATTGGTGTATAAATTCAGGTATATCAGCCCCAAATCTAGTCCATTAATTAATTCATAAATTAATTAATCATGTTTGTTAATTAAATCAATAGCTAATTAACATCATCACATTCACATATAACTAAAAAATTAGTTAAACACATCAATTCAATTATTTAACTTTATGATTAACTAAGATTAACTTTAAAAATAAATAATTCGAACATTTATTAATCTCATCAATCCCCTAGTTAATTTAACAATTAACTCAAAAATGAAACCCTTTGAAAACCATGTAGTTAATTCTACCATGAATTATCACATGGATACTATATCAAAATTAGATATTTAATTCAGAAAATAATTATCACAAGGAAACCATCCTAGTATCATATAATCGATTCACAAATTAATTATCTATATACCATTCGTTTCAATATCACATAATTAACTCACAAGTTAAATAACTCAAGGAATCCATCCCAATATCACATAATCAATTCCTAAATTAATTATCTATAAATCAACAATTTCAATTTCACAAAATTAATTCTAAAAATAATTATGTCAAGGTAGTTATTTCAATATAAGATAATTAATTCCAAAATTATTTATGTTAACAAAGCCTAAATCAATATCTATTAATAAACCCCTGATTAATTACCTATATGATAATATCATAAAACACAATTAATTCACTATTAATAAAATCCACTTACCTAGTTTAATATCTTATAATTAATCATTTGATTAATTATCATTTCAAAGAATCTAATTAATTCATAAATATTTATTTCAAATTAAAAATATTAATATCTCATAACTAATTCTTTGATTATTTATCATATTAAATAATATAATTAATTCGTAATTAATTATCTCATCATAACCAAGTTAGATAATGATAATCAATATCTCGATTAATTATCATCTCAATGAACATAATTTATTAATAATTAATTATCTTAACATAACCAAATTAATTAACCATAAGTAATCCCCCGGTTAATTATCATTTCAAATCACATAATTAATTCATAATTACTTATAATTACTTATCCAAATTAATATCTCATAATAAATTTCCTAATTAATAATCTTCTCAAAACACATAATCAATTCATAATTTATTATCTTAACTTAATTAAAGTAATCCCTCATAAATAATCCCATAATTAATTATCATTTCAAAGCACAGAATTAATTTACAATTAATTATGTCACCTTAACCAAATTATTCACTCAAAATTAATTGCCCGATTAATTATCTATTTTAAAACCTCAAATCATAAAAATAATTCATCATTAATAATTTCATTCCTCCTATAAAAAATTTAACCCAACACTGTATTAAACGTTATCAAAAGAAATAAATCAACAAAATTACATTTTATTAATTAGACATAGCTTAGAACACTACCTAAAAAAATTTGGCTGAGCCAAAGCTTCCTAACTCAAACTGTGACCTTCTCATGGATACAAAATTACACATTAATGTGTTCGCATACTTGGAATTGTTCCCATCACCCTACAATGGTCATTTTCACTCAAAATAAGTGTGGTGAGGACAAATTCACCTCCAATTAATTAATCACAACTCAAATACACCATAAGAATCTAATTTAAATTGTGTGAAACCAATTATCATGTTTATTGAATTTTCCAAAAAAATGTGGCAATGAACCATATTAAGCTGAACCGGAATGAGTTCAGCAGTGGTTGTCAAAATACAACCCAACCGCTCGAAAGACATCTTTTGTGTCACCAATGATTAGATGAAACATGAAATACAACTTAATCATGAACCTATGGTTCCAGTCCAAAGGAACCTGAGTAAAGGAGAAATGATAAGACTTATGCAAAGAACAAAACATGCAAAGAAGTACATACCATGATTAGAAAGAAAACATCCATGAAGACATTGGGATGAGATAGTTGCACGATGTGGGTGTCATGGAGGAGGGTGGTGCGCCACCCATGGGTGATGCACCCTGGGTGCATCGCGCCCCATGTAAGAGGAAGGAGGGGTTTGCCTACCTCTTTATTTCTCCCTTAAATGTATTAAAATTCTTATTTAAAATATTATAATTAATATATTATTATTATTATTATTAGGCTTTAATATTATACCTATTTGATAATGTCCAAACTCCCATTTACACTTTATTTAATTAAATTCTCTACAAGATTTAATTAAATAACTCCTCCAACTCATGATATTTAATAAAAAATTATCAACATTATATTTAATTAAATTAAAACCCCTATTTCGGATCAATTAATAAAAATTTTCCTAACCTTGAATTTAATAAAATTAATCCCCCATTTCACATCATTTAACTTAATTTTATTTAACTCAATTTAATTAAATAAAAATTTTCATCTCACCTCAATTGAATTCTATAAACTCCTCATAATAATATTAATTAAAATTATTTCTATATAATAGAACACTTCTATGATAAAACGCAAAACTCCCCATTTAAATATCATTTAGTTACATTCTTCTCAGAAGTTTAAATTAAATAAAACTCCCACATTAGGTGATTTAATTAAATTCTGTTTAGCATAATTAAATTAAATAAAATTCCCCATATGACCTTATATAATTAAATTCCGCGACATCAATTTAATTAAATAATACCATCATAATAAGAATCATTATTATCAATTAATAAATTCTTCTTTGATAAAACCCAAAACTCCCTAATTAAAAATCATTTAATTAAATTATTCTCCAATAAATTTAATTACACAGAGTCTCCAACATATCATTATTTAAATAAATTTTCTTAATAAAATTTAATTAAAAAAACCCACATTTTTTATCATATAATCTAATTCATCATAACCTTGGATTTAATAAGAGAAAACCGGAACTCCACATTTAAAACATTATTTAATTAAATTATTCTCTGATGAATTTAATTAAATAAATGCTCCCACAAAACATTATTTAATTAAATTATATTAATAAAATTTAATTAAATTTACCCACCATTTTTCATAAGATAATTCAATTTTTCATAACCATTAATTTATATTGGTAAAACAAAAACTACACAACTAATAGATCATTTATTAAAATTCTTTCCCAATAGAATTTAATTAAAAATATTTGCTAACAAATAATATTTTAATTTAATTTTCTCTATATAATATAATAAAAATACGAAAAACACCTCATTTATCATCATTTAATTAAAATACTTCCATATAAAATTAATTAAATAATTTATCTAATTTATATTATTTAATTAAATTTTATGAGAACAATTTAATTGAATTAAAAATTCCAAATCATCAAAATTATTTAGTTAAATTATCTAAACCTCAAATAAATTAAATTATAAACTCCCATTTTTCAAATGAATAATCAAATTTTAATTAACCGTGAATTTAATTAAATAAATCTTCTATTTCTCATTAATTAATTAAATTTATCTTTCCCTTGAATTGTATTAAATAAAACCCCAAATCCTCATTTACGCAACATTTTAATTTTTCCATTTAATATTTCCTTTCTTTAATAACCCCTAACTCCTCATTTACATATACTTTAATTAAATTTTTCTCATCTAAATTTTAATAAATATAGACTCCAACTCTTCATAATTTTGAATAAATTTAATTTTTTTATCAAAATTTAATTAAATAACTTCTCCATCTCCACATTATTTAATTATATTATCTCTAATTTATTTTATTTAAAAGAAACCCACATGACCTTATTTAATTAAATTCATTTCAACCATGAATTCAACAATATTATTTTTACTCGAAACAACAAACTGGGAAGACCATATGGTTTGACACTCATGGTCTGATAGACTGTGTGAAGACTGTTCATCAAATACTTGACACCTGGATTATTATGCACAGATGATCCCCAACTGTTTTGGATAACTGTGTGCATCCCATGTAAATGTAACTACTAGGACTAGTTCTCAAAAAACCCATCTTGACATTCCGAAAACTCCTCGAGCCTTTACCCAAGTCCGACATCAACACTTTAAAAGAACTAATGTTTTGGAACATTATTCCGATTCCTGGTTTTAAAACAAAACCGTATAGAAAATGAAAAATTTCCAAAACCCTAATATTTTATCCCGGTCCAAAAATATGGGAATTAATATATAAATTTTAGGATTTTATTTTTTGGGATCTTTTTTAGGGGATTTTCAGATCAATATTCATGGACCAAATTATGTTTATAATCGTCTGTAATTTTATTTTTTTATGAGAATAATATATTATGTATTTGTATGAAAGGTTATACATATTATATAACATGTTCTATTTAATTTAGTATTGGTAAATATCTCTATATAGATGGAATGACTTGACATTAATTCAAGGATCTTATGATCCTTTAAAAGGCAATTTTAATTCTTTTAGAATGAAAAATACATATTGTTCATTCATTATTTTTTACACGGAATAAATAAAGAAGATAATTTAAACACATGGTCAACTAATCAAATTATATTTATGGTTTTGATGAAATCAAATATGGTTATTTTCATTTATTGCAATGTGAAATAATTCCTCATCTATAAAGAATGTAATTATAAAAATAGAAATGTTTTCTCCCATTTTAATTTTTTTAGGAGTTGATGGTCATTTTCATCCTTCCCTAATTTTTGGTTTTATGTTCATTAAGGTTTTCATGGCCTTTTTAACTATAACACTCTATTATTATTCAACCATTTTTCGCCAATATCTCTATATATTCACATCCTAATAATTTTATCTTGATCGAGAAACCCGATTATGTATTGTTTAAAGAAATCCTTATGTTTCCAAGATTATTTATTCAAATTTGCTTTTACAATACCATTAGGTAATTTAATTTTTTAAATCCTAACATAAAACATTTAAAAATTGATTATCGGGAAAAAAATTGTGAGGTAACAATTTATTTAAGGGAGGGAGAATGAATCACCCTATGATATTAATATATATATATATATATATATTAACTATATGTTATTGTTCAGTAGCTTTTGTTATAACCATTCCAAATCCCTATAAAAAAAATATAGTAATATATTATAATAGAGAAATAAAAATTATAGGTGAAAATAGTATTAAATAAATTATAGAAAATATATATTAATGTTTTTAATAATTAAAAATTATCAATCAATACAAAAAATATATATATATATACTAAATTTTTAATTTATTCATTTTACACTAAAAAATGTCCATTCATAAAAAATGGGATTCATCATATTTATCAATGAGAGGATTATAATTAATTTTAAAATATTGATTTTTTAAATTAACATAATTTTATAATAATAATTTCATTATAGGATTAGGGTTATTTTTAACGATTATTCTAAAAATGTTACTTTTTTTATCAATGAAAAATAATATTTTTTTAAATATTGTGTTAAATTAAATGACACGTTATATTTTTATTGTAATATTAAATTACCAAATTTATTATATTTTACAAAATAAAATTAATTAGATAAGAGTCATCACTATACTTGATTTTTATATAATTATTTTTTTGTGCTAAAACACATTTTTCTAACAACTTTTTTTATGCATGAAATTTATTTTTAACATTTGAAAATAATTTTATACTTATTTAATAATCGGTTTAATGATATATTTATATAAAATAATAAATATTATTATTACAAATTAATGTTTTTTTTAAGAAAATCAATAGTAGTAATTTTATTTTTATTCTTAAAAAATTATTTTCCAAAATTGGGATTTGGGTCTGGTTTTAACATATAATTAAAATTTAATTATAACAAATATAAAATATAAATACATTAAAATTGAATAAATATTTGGAATCATCATAATTATTATTTTATAAAAGGTTAAAAAAAAATTTTACATAGTAAATAGCAGAAAATGTAAAACAAATTAAATATGGTTTGGATTAAAATGGGTTTATTGGGAATCAAACCATGAGATAATGGTATGATTTCCAATCATGCCAATAAAATTTTTAATGGTTAAAGATATATCAATATTATATTTTTAATAATAATCATAATGTCCCATTTTTAGGAACATTCCTATGAATGTGAGCACATATAATTTAAATATGTTATGTAATTCAATGTGTGTCAATCCACTGCAATTAAAATAAAACCCATGTACTCCCAGTATTCACATCATTAGAGCCTTCTATTTAACGAATTAAATAATAATGTAATAATATAGTTCTTACCATAATCTATGTTCTTATGGTAATAACTGTAGACTAATCCTTTATATTTTCTTGTGTAAGTCAAAGGATATCTCTCAACGAAGAGGTACAAAACTTAACCAATATTTTTAAATTTTATTTCTTCTTAAACCATATATAAATATGTTTTATCCATAGGAATTGGATATATATAGCTTCATAAATAAATATATATATATATATATATATATTTATGTAATATCCATTTTCCAACTCTTTTCAATAAAATTCGAGATGAAAGAATAATTTGTATGAACACGTTGACTACCAACTCCATGTAGTGGTACCCTATGTTTTACATCCCCATAAATAATGGATGTTTATTATATGGGGTTTAATATTTATTTCCAATAACTATGAAAATATAATTATTTTTTAATTATAATATCATTTCTACCTTTGTACCTTTTGATCCATTGGTATGCCATAAGGTCACTTGTGTGTACATGTGTACAACCACCTCCATGAAGCGATGTGATTGGGTTATCATTTCTTCATTACATGGATGTTAAAAAATTATGCAATAAATTAATAAGAATTATATTTATAATATATAAATAAGTAATTATAATTTAATTTTCATTTACCTTTTTTATTCTATATAATGAATAACAGAAACACAATGCAAGGGTATGTACAGACTATATTCTCTATGTTGGGATGTAATTAATTTTTCATCCCTATATTATATGAAATGTTATATATATATATATATAATGATTATATATGATAATTATATCATTTATAAAATTATGGATATAGAGTAATGTGGATCAATTTTATAGGACTATAACATCTGAACTAAAATATATCTGAATAATAAAGAAATTGACACACCAAATAAAGACATTCACAAAGAATTATTAATAAATGACTATTGAAATGATATCTGTGGATCATATAAAATATTGTTTTTCTTATTAAAAAACAATTAAAGATTATTAATAAATATGTATTTAGTTTTATATGAAGTTAAATTTTCTATAGATCAAGTAAGATATATGGTAAGGGTTTCACTTAAATTTTTCTTCATTGAGATATAATTTAATGTTATTAATTAATTAATTAATTATATGGTTTACATACTACCCAATAATTTTTTTTAGTATAAAACATGATATTATATAATATATATATATATATTGAACCATTTTTTTAATTAATTTAATTACATTCATTCTAAAAATTAATAATGTTATAATGGTTCTACATCTCAATTTTGTATCATTTAGATATATTTGATGTTATACTAATAAATTATTTTCGGTGGTGTATCTACTACCGCACATAATATATGAACTATTAATATAATATTTATCACTATATTTAATATTTAATTTAATTTAATTTTCAATGGGTTTATGAAACAAAATTAACCATAGGTATATGTGTTTTATATTAAATACTCATTTTTATAGGTAAAATTTGTTTTTGAATTTTCATTGATGAAATTGTATGACATATAATTCCACAGTAATATATATATTATTATACTCAATTTAATTTTATATATTTCATTTTTTTCTTTTATTTTACTCTATTTATGTACATCAGTTATTAGCATAATGTTTTTTTTCGAAAACTTGCCATGTTTTTCCCTTTGATCAGATATCTTTTCATCTATGTCCATATTTTCTTTACAATGATTTAATTATTGTTTTATATATCTAAAAATATTTAATTACATTAATTTTAACAATGAAATAATTTCAATAATGATTATTTAGTATATATCATTGAAATTTTATTAACAAAGTGCTCCATACTTTTTGCTGAAAATGTAAAAGGATTTTTTGTTTAAACATAAACTAAATGAATGACTTTATCTACCATCAGTAATAATATTTTGTTTTATGATTCGATTATATTTATTAATTTTTATTTTCATGTAAAATTTTTCATTTATATTTGGGAAAATTTTATATTATTAATAATTTATTTCAAATAAGGTTTTTTCCCCAAAAATTAGTTCTACGTATGTCATAAATGCAATTTCATCGATAAATATATCTTATGATTTGTTTTATGATTTAATGGTAATATAATCAAATGTTACCATATTTTATCTTTATATTATTATGTTAGGATATTTATTATGATTTTTTTTAAAACCCATATCATTTCCATGAGTGATGACAAAATGATATGATAGGAATGTTTTTATCTTGTTGCTCATAAATTTATTTTTTTCGTTATGTGATGCGTTGTTCCATTTTAAGATAAGGATAAAAGACCATATATGAAATTATTTAGTGGATTGTGAACCCGATATAATATTATAGTCTTTTTAGTGATAATTTAATAATGAAATGATTTTTTCTTCTTATTTTTACCCCAAACATATTTATTTTTATGATATAGTCTCATGGATCATTGTTAAATGTATCTGATGTTTCACTCTTATGTCTTTTTTCATTTGTTTTAATAATAAATATCATGTTTCATGATTAAATATCTTTGAATAATTGGTAATGATTAATTAAAGTGATCATAGTGTTATCAAACACTTATATATATTATCCTTACCTATGATCATTAATTGCTATATCTTATGTCTACTCTTTAGGATTATCTCTATCCATCCTTTCTTATGTTTACCTCCCCTAGGTTAAAAGGTAATATTTTTTGTATCAATTTTCTATGAATATTGATATTGTGGTAGGACATTATTGAATGTCTTTCAAATCGACTATGTACACATTGTAATCAAATACATTTTTCAAATGAAACTAAACCTCCATAGTCTTTAAGAATGTATAACTATGAAATTTGATTGATATTATTCTAAAATTATGTAAAAATTTTGTATAAAATTAATGATTCATAGTGAAGGGATACCATAATTTGAAAATAAATTAAATCTTAATGATGATTAAATTAGTTATATTTCTTTAAAATATGTATTATGAGTTTTGTTTTTAAAATCGGATTAGTTTTACTAGAAATAAGCACCTAAAATTAGGGTTTTATTTTATATTTTTTATTGAATACCCTAGGATGCTGAGGGGTATATTAAAATCTATACAAAATATATCTCGAGTAATGTGATTTAAACAAATTATTAAATAATTAATTTCTCCCCTTTAAAAATAAACTTAATAGATATCAATTTTTGGATGTTAGTTATAAGATTATTGAATTGAGTGTTGGCATGTGTGGTGCGTATGATAGAATGAGAAAAATGATGTTTAAGACAATTAATATGGTTTTATTTTTTATCCAAATATTAATTTAAGTTCCAATGATGACTTTTTATTCATTGTTATCAATAGTTTTTTATAATTGTGATGAGCTATTTTTTTGTATATGTGGTGGGTACCAGAAAAACAGATATTTCATGCCTAGTTTAAAGAGTTTTCTAATGATTTTTTTGATGGATTCAAATTAATAATTCCATGAAAAGAAATTTTTTTGAGATAATGAGTAATTTTAAAGAAAAATAAAAATGTTTTTAAATGATGGTTGTAATTATTTAATAATTTAATATTTGAAATATTATTTTTAGCGGAATTTTAAATATAATTTATTTTCTCACTTTTAGGTGGAAAATAAAAATTACTAAAAAACATTTTCATCCATCAACCATGTATTCCCAAGACTCATATATTTCACTTAAAGTGGTAGTCGATTGTGGACCCATGTGAATGCCAACAACTAGCCAACCAGCATGATCATGGTGGATCAGTCCCATGAATGAGTGGCCCATATGGGATCAAGCTATCATAAAATAGTGGTTGGCATAAATCCCAGCTGGCTCATACAACCTGGGTGACTACATGTGTGTGAGGGAGATCATACCCTCCATAGGCATCTGATCTAGGTATCACATATATTTTTTCTTAAATGATAGTTATCCATGTTTTTTTCTCTATTTTTGGAATGGTTCCACATTTTTTATGTTTTTTATTAGTTAATTGACTTTGTTTCTCCTTGACCCCATGCTTGTCTTTCTCAGCCAGATCCACTACCCTCCTCTTCTAATCTCCACCACTCGAAGTTGTTATCAAATGATGAATCACCTAATAACTGCCTTGTATTTCCACTAAGTAGATCTATCTCGAGCACTTTCTATATGCTACCACACTATACTAACTTAGATCACTCATTTTACCTTGTACCGGCCCCATGAAGATCAATTTATGATTTCTCAGACCTCCTCAATGGTCATAGGGTTTGATGAAGATATGACCACAAATGTGCCCCTTCCATGCAATATAACCACTACTCTTGCACATCAATCACCAATTACACATCTCCAAAATCAGAAACACGAATGATGGAGGCTTCCCCTTCCGAATTCCATTTTCAATGCAGAAATTGAGATGGGTTGAGATATAAGGCATTAAAATTTTAATATTTTTCATATCCTTATTCAAACTCAATCACATATATTGGGAAAAACATTAAGTGATGGTGAGACCAATAAATAATACACTTTCCTATAAACTATGAAGCCCGGGCACTGTGAATAGTGTTTATACCTCTATGGGTTGCATTGTTTCTTGATTAGTGAACCATTTTCTTAAATATTTTATTTTTTTATGAAATTTTACAAAAATATACTACGAAATGATATAAAAAAATATTTTATTGATAATTTCTATGAAAATGGTTCCAGTAATGATTCATTCTCATCTTAAGGTGTGGAAAAAGAAAATTTATTTTTCTAATGCAATATAATTTTTTAAAAGGGTATTCTAACTTGTGTACCATCACACTCTCTCACCTACTTAAAATATTTCACCTAATCTACATATTTTTTTATATTTAATTATGATATGAATTGATTTGTATTTAAATGAAAAGGGATAAAAATTTAATACTGAAGTACAATCATAGAGTGAGGTATGTGAAGAATTAACTTTTCTTTTTTTGCTTGGTTTATCAGTTCCATCATTCAAATTATTTTTGTTTAAATTTAGTTTCATAGTTTGATTTTATGAAATCCCAAATGAATTACTATTATTTTATTTATTTTGGTGAAATATTCAATTCGTGTAACGGTCTATATTCTACCTCCTACTATAATCAAGGTTGATGGAAAACCTCAATAGATAGCATGACATCTTCGAAGTCATGGCTCCATAATTTTCTATTCCATCCACTAAATGGATCAACTCCATATTATGGTGTTCTTGTATCCAACAAAAAGAATGGATTACATTTACTAAATGTATAAAAATATGTTTTATTTTAGATGATTTGCGAGAAACCACCATAATATTTAAATTTTCAATCTATCCCCTCAAACAGCAATTAAAAATATAAAATTTCATGAAAAAAGGAATGGAAAACACCACTTACCAACCCTATTGAACCCTTGGGTGAGCCCATCATTTTTCATGTAAGAGGGCACTGTTGAATGAAGAGAAAAGTGAATAAAAAGAACAAATAAAATAAAAAATGTTACAGATGGAGAGAGAGATAGAAATGATAATAACAATAATAAAATAAAAATTGAATATAGAATATGAATAAAATAATAAATTTTAAAAACACGAAATAATTAAAATAATAAAGAATAAGAAAAATGATAGAATAAAAAATTACAAATATAATAATAAAGATACGTTAGTGATTACTCAGTTGAGGAAAATATTCAATAATTATATTTATAAAATAAAAATATTTTAATTTATATATAATATAAACAAAAGAAAAAATATATATGAAAACATAGAATATAGATAAAAATGGTGCAACAAACCGGAAAGTGAGTTTATTCTTGAAATCAAATTAAGAGGAGTAGGAATTTTAAGATCAAATAGATATAATGTTGGAGTTAATGAGGTTACATGTTGTTGAATCCATGTCTTGGGAACTAACTGTGTTCTCCCTCTAATTTTTTGAGTATATTCATGTTGCTATGGAAGAAGATGATTCACCCTTATTTTTACTTTGTTTTTAGGAGGAGATTCAAGAAGTTTGAGACATACATAATGATTATCTACAACCCACCCACCTAATATATCATATCAAATATCAGAATAATGAACCTGAGTGGATTCAGGATGAGGAATACTTCCCTGTAAAGTTATGTGTGGGGTATCAATAAGATATAGATAAATTATGAAATTAATATTAGGTATAATTTTATCTCCCCACTCTCTAAAATGTATAAGATACATCACCATTCCACACATCTCTATCTATAGAGGAATAAACCACCCATATTGTGGAATTTGAGGAAAATATGGAGTATCTCAAAAAAATTACTTTACTTGCTACTATCCAATGTCAAGAAGCACTCTACGCTAATGAAGAGATTGGAAATAAAAAAAATTAAGTATTTGATCTAATAAAATACTCTATTTTATTAAAAATAATACAATATTAATTGCCACTAATATTATTTTGAATATTCAAACAATCCATGATATACCTTATAGGAATATGAAAAAACAATATAGACCCATCTGGAGGAACACATACTGCTCCCTGACTTTATTGAACAAGAAATTAATAAATCACCTGAAAAAGTCCAAGTATTTAAGAATTATGAAATTAGAATATACCCAGATCATATTTAAAATAAAATATTTATTATTAATAATTCAAAATTTTAATTTATTCAAATGAATTTAACATCATGAATTACATTTTATCATTAAATTTATGTTTCCCATTTTGATCTATCACTAGGAAAATAAGTTAATGTTGAGAAATTTGAAACTAGGAAAGGCTCTAATTCATACTTAATCATTCCTTCTCCATGTAAGATGCAATTAATTGTGAGGGGGATGAGTTTAATACATTTTCCTTTAATCATTCCTCAACACCATAAATGAAAAAGATCACTGAAAAAACTAAATGTTGTACATCAAATCCAAGAAGATCCATCCACAATATAAATTTTGATAACAGTTGGTACTACACTCTACAGGTAGAAAACATCTAGGGCCTATTTAGGGGATAATTCAAAGGATATTCCTTTAGATTATTTTAGATAATTTTAATTTTATTCTTAGTAATTAATTTAGCATGAATCCAACTTCCTCAATTCATTTTGAACTGAAATGACATGATCCTTATACAAAATTAGGTAATTATATTTTATAATATCATGATCGAATAATAAATCCCCAATGTAAAAGTAGAGTAAGGTGTCTTCACATTCATTAGAAAAGGGAGTTCCCTTTTAAATAATTATCTTTTATTATCCTTTTATTTTTAAAAATAATATTTTATTGGGCTTTAAACATTAAATTGCATGGGTATTCTCTAAATTTATTCTTTAAAGGACTTATTTAGGTCACATGAGTCTCCTATTAATATCTTGATGAATTGTTTTTTATTTCAACGATAATGAGATTAAATGATTAAAATATATAATTGGGTGATTAAATTAAATCATGTAAATTCAATTAAGGACCATTGGTTTGAAAAAATTATATGATTAATGTAAATGAAATTTTCATATCACTTTTTTATAATTAGAATTTCTCAAATCATTTCGAATTTATTTTTTATTAATTAGAATTACTTTTTTGATTGTTCACTATCATATTTTCCATTGTTAAGATAATTTATAGTCCAAATATCTCATATTTATTCATTAAAATATTTCTGGATTGATATTGGTACATTCCACCCACTATTACTTGATTGGAAATATTTCAATCCTATTGACCTTGCAAAAATAAATTTAAAAATATTAAGTCAACTTTTAGAGGATATTATTCATTAAAACAACCTTAAAAACAAAACTATTTTAAGTCAAAGGGTACATTAATGACCATTTTAGTAGATACACATTATTAAATTCAATTTTAACCATTCTTACAATACTCTTAGTTTTGTATGATATTATTATTTTGAACTGCGTGGGTGAAGGGATTCCTAGTGAAAGGGATGTTTTACACTGTATGGAGGATGTTTTATGGTTCTATATAAGATGATTGCAAATTTTTTAAATCTATTTTACTCTATATTTTTTATATAAAAATGAATAAAAAATTTGAAAATGAAAAAAAGAAGAAAAAAATTAAAAAAATGGTTATCTGATTATTTTTACATATGTATTATGTTGATGGATTTGGGGTTTATTCCAATCATAACATTCAAAAAAATTGGGAATTAAAAAAATAATCAAAATAGGGGAATGAAATATATATATATATATATATATATCAAAGAGAATTCCCAATTTATTCGTTATTATTTATTTTTATCTTTTCCATACATTGAGTTTTGGGGGAATTGGCAGTTTCTACATTGAATTGGATAATTTCACTACAAATTAAAATTTTACATCATTCATTATTCTTTAAATTAAAAACCTCCACCATCAGAAATACTTTTTAAAAAATAAATTCCTACGAACTAAAATAATCTTATTTATAAGAACCATGAATGAAAAGTCATGATGATTTTATGTCCCTTATTATTTTCATTGCAAAGAATGATGTTTCATTACAAGAATATGAATAAGGATCATGTTTAAGCATTATTATCATAAATATTCGTGAATTTGAACAATATGTGCTATGTTAAAATATTCAAGGTGGGGTATATCGTGATTTGAAAATTATAATAACAATATATCAAGGATCTTTAATGAAGATGAAGTGGAGGATAATCATTTTCAAATGGGAAATAGAAAACTAGTTGAGTTATTTATTTCAATGAAAATTTAGAAATCAAATTGACATTTTATATAGATTATAAATTATGGATTTTAAATAAATATATTTTTTATTTTATTTCATTTAGATTTGAATATTGGTAACCATGGTACCCTTTTATATTATATTTTGAGATTTTATTATAGCAAAAAAGCATGCTTCAAGTATACATGTATCTAAAAGACTTGTATTTCATTAATAATTAAATGACTTTTCTTATGATTTTTTTATCGATTAAAAAAAATCACATGGAATGAAATTATTTATGAGAGTATGATAAATCTATTGAAAATAATGAAAAACTTATTTTATGAAAAGTTGTAATTATTTATTTCATTAATTTTGTAAATATTATTTTTAGCGGAATTTGAAATAAATATTTTGTTATTTTTTTGTTTTAACTAAAAAATATTTTAAAGCATTTCTAGAACTCATACAAGTAGTTCAAATTCCCTTATTCATTTGTTACAAAGAGGGATGACCATGAAATAATGGGAAGTCCAACAACGAGTTGGCCATCATATGTATGAGGGATCAGTCCTGTGTCAGAGTGTCCCTAAGGGGTCTATGTCCACAGGGAGTATATGTTGGGGAAAAGCCCATGTGAGTCGTGCGGCCTAGGTGTGTGAAAGTATATGTGACAACATATCCATACCATGGGTGTTTGATATTGGTATAAAAAATCATGTCATATAAAATATAGTCCTCTCCTTGTTTTTTCATCTGTTTGAAAATTTCAATAGAGTTACTATTAAGATTAATTTAAGCATCACCATTTTCCTTTGAACCCATGCTTACCTCACACATATTAACTCTATTACCCACATCCACCATTATTTTTCAATTAAAGGAATCAACTACCATTATAGCACCCAAGAACAACCATGTCCTTCCACTAAGGACATTATGCTTGACCCCTTGAACTCTATTTCCTCCTTTCGAAACCTTTGATCACATCCTTCAACTTATAGGAACCCCGTAACTTTTATTTTGATCACCATTTGTCTATTTTGATGTATGGAGCACATTAAGAAGAGGAAATCAGCACTAAACCTCTTTTAATCACGTTCACCTCAACATATACATTTCAATTTCCAATTCCATGTCCCCATGAGAAGATGTTTGTATGATGGATTCTTTCCCAATCTATTTCATTTATATACACTACAATCCAGAAAGACCCAGATTCTGGGGTTCGAAATTTATATATTTTTCTTATCCTCATTCAAATAAAATAATGGGTCTCAGGGATACAATTAAGTGAAGAGGATGGTGATCCGTAATACCATTTCTTATTAATGATCATGTTTTTCATATGATAAGGGAGTTCAAACTATGAGGATAGGTATGTATCTTGATTAGTGAACCATTTTCTTATCTATTTTATTTTTCTTCTTTCTTTTTTGAATTATTTTATGCTTTATGTTATTTTAATGAATATTATATTATTAATAAAATTCCTGTGTTTTTTACATCAATTGTGTACCACAAAATTACTCTACTCATTAACTACATTTTATTATTCTTATATGCTTATTCTTCTATTTTTTATATTTAATTACTTTTTGTGTTTAAATTTGATTAATTTAATGTTATTCAATTTTCTATATTTATTTTACTATTATTCTTATTTTCTGTCTATATCTTTTATATATATATGTTTGTATTACATTTATCTCATTTATCACATTTCCATAATGACACCATACCCTAAAATCTGGGGGGTTAACCTGAGGAATAGACTAGGTGAGGTAGGTTTTGTTTTCCATTCATTATATTTGAATATTCAAATGTTTTATTTATGTTTGTGGTGAGTGAGAGAGAAGTGAGTGAGTTTGGTTGTTTCACAACAAGGAGAATGAACATGCCAAAAAATGAAACTAGGGTAGATATGTTCATTATTCACAACTCACATTATTTCATTTCTTGTTTGATTAATTTTTTCATTCTCTTATTTAATTAAAATTCCATTTCATTAAAATATAAAATAAAATCAATCAGAAAGAAGAATATTTAGTGAATTAGGTTATTTAATTTAACAACTATGAAGCTCCTCAAGTGAGACGACCCATGTCATCAATTATGTGCTTTATAAAAATAATCATTCATTCTCCCCACTCTACGATAATAATGAGTCTATACGCCATGGATATTTACAATGATATGATTGGGATGAGATTGGTGGATGTATTTTTTTTGTTTTTTATGATGTGTCACAATAAAAATATTAGGTGGTTTCATTTTTTAGAATAATTTTTTTCTTCAGTATGTTATTTTTCTGGCATTGAGAACTATTATAAAACATCAACCATGAGTTAATTTTTATATTAGTTAGAACCAAAATCACATAGATGATTTAGTGTTTGGGTATTTTATATAGACATGGCCTTCAATAATACATATTATTCTATCTTTAAACTATAATCTAAATTATTGTATTCCCAAATATCATTACTACTTATAGTTTTATAGAGATAGGTCATAGACCATAAATAACGAACACATTCATCACATGTGGACACTTCTAATCAGTATCCATTCGGTAAATATATAAAGTTTCAAATGAAATCAGTAATAAATTCATGTCAAAGAATCATTCTATTCAACATGACTTTGTTAACTATTTATAAAAATCGTTAAACCTGGCCAAAAAAATTAAACAAGCAATGACTATAAATTTTTTAGTAAGGGTTATAAATATATTAAATTTTTTAGTCTATTTAAAAACATGAAAATTCATTAAATGTTTTCCTATAATTCATTTTTCATTATGAAAATAAAATATATTAATTAATGATGAAAAATTATGATTTTTTCTTAAATAAAACCATTAAAAACATTAAAAAGTAAATAACAAATTAGTTTAAAAAAATAAAGAATCACATTCATAACATGTATTAATCCAATGATATAAATAACTATTTCATAGTTACTTAATTATGATAAACTCTATGGTAACTTCCTCCTTCAGTCCTATTAAGACAAATACCATTACCCATTTCATTGGATAGAAATATTGATGCAGCAATCATATGAGAAATATTAGGATCACAAAATCGTTATAATCTATAATGGGGATCATCACTTTTTATATGATCTATAACTCTCCAAATTGTATTATAATTAAAAATTAACATATCATGAATAAAACATTTTATATTTTTAGTTTTCATTTTAAAACCATTTAAAATACTTATAAACCCATAATCCAAACACTCTCAGATATTTAAATTCACTTTTTGTTTCTAAATCAATGATCGTGAAAAAAATGAACCAAAATGGAAGGAATGATTTTCATGGAATAAAACATGAAATATTAGGATGTTATCCAAACATCAAATAATTGCTATAGAAGTGTTAAAATCCAATGATGTTTTATATGCTAAAATATAACATTCTGTTATAATTTTGTAAAGATATAGAAAAATATTAAATAAAAATATTCCTTTTGAAAAACATTGAAAAAACTAGAAAATAACATAATAATATAAATTTTAATTCTATTATTCACATATAAAATAAAAATAATATATTTTTAAAATGCATTTACATGGATGAAAAATGGTTTAGTGAAGAACTTTAAAAAATGAATTTTTCTAAACATAATGTACCTTACCTTGATCCCGACTCATCACATGTGTTCCTTGTCTTCCTGAATAAAAAATATATGATAAATATTAGAATTATAGATAATCTTTTAATCATTACTAGTCATTTTACTACACTTATTACCATCTTATACACAGTTTTTCATTTATTTATGGTCAAATAGAAAATTTTAACAATTTTCAGAAGATTTTTCCAAATTTACTTTGGTTGGATAAAAATGGTCAAATATTCCATTATTACATCATATCTAGAATAATAAATAAATAAATTATTATTAATATTTGATATGAATTATAATATTTTATCCAACCATGCTTTACGGTTACAAAAGTGTCCTATTATAAAACTGTCGATACTATCTGTTGTACATGCACTTGTGTAATGTTTTCAATTTTCAACAACTATTATAGAAAGATGTTAAATGTTATTTCATCATCCTATAATGATCACAATGTCATATTTATTGTTCAATATATTTAATTTTACTTATATTAATGATCAATTTTATTTCTAGACGAAAAATGAAGTAAATCAATTTTTA
The DNA here is from genome assembly GCA_963277665.1 of Viscum album. Classification (NCBI taxonomy): domain Eukaryota; kingdom Viridiplantae; phylum Streptophyta; class Magnoliopsida; order Santalales; family Viscaceae; genus Viscum; species Viscum album. Next base: position 2,084,087,193 of record OY728150.1, read on the forward strand.
TATGCGGCATTCCACATGTATAGATAAATAACATTATCATTTATCAGTGAATAAAAATTTAATAATGTTAAGTGTAATTTTTTCTTTTAAAAATGATAAATATTACATGAATATAATATATAAAAACTCATTCCATTATTATAACTAGTAGTGATTGGTAGTGGCGGAAAACAATTTACATTGGATAGTCTAGTTATAGTATAATGTATATATAAATGATAGAGTATATTCCCATTTGATAGATATTATAGAGGGATATAGGTTATAACAAAAACATATTATTATTCATATATATGTGTGATGTTTCTTTATTATATAATCATTGATATTTAAGACTTTTTGTGGTGGAAGAATAAATGAAATAAAAATTCTTGGTTAAGAACTATAGCACTTGTTGGGAAATAATCCCTTACAACACACCTTAAGAAAAATTTATTACGTATTATAATATAAATAAGACCTTGACTGCTTGATCAAGGATTATGGATTGTATTTTCCAAGGTAGTGTTAAAACAAAGTGTTTTTTAACTATAAAAAATGAATATTATATGTTCCCTTTTATATGAGAGGGGGAGGCACTCTTATAATATCATCAAATATTAAATTAATGTAAATTATTTTTAATGTACTAATTTCTCCAAAATTGATAAAATTTATATAAAAAGAAGATAATTATTCAAGATAATCTCATACAATAATATTCTGAATTGTTTTGATCATATATTTACCCTTTCCAATTTAGTTTATCCCTCGGTTATCCCTTTGGAAAATTATAATAAAATCAATTTTTTTGAATTTAAGGGGTTAATATAGTTACTAGAAGTGGAAAACATCCCACACATATGATAAGGTGAATTTCATCAACCTTATATACTTTAATTGGATGATTTTGTTTAGTCATTTTTATTAAATTTATTAAATATTATTTATTATAGAACCATTTTAATGTCACTTTCTTAACAAATCATTTAATTACATGTCTAAAACTAAAATAATTTTTTAGAATCCAGTTCTATAAAATAATTCAAATATATAATTTTTATATAAAACAATCTTGGTATGAAATTTTTTATTCAAATAATATTATTGATAACATGTTATATATCCATTTTTATTTATCTATTAATCAAATAACAGCTCCACCTAGGTTAGTATGTTCATAAGGTAATTTTATCGTAATTAAAAAATTAAAATAAATTATAATGATAAGATATGATTTATATTTTAAAGAATAATATCACTTAAAATATCCTGGGATTATCCCCCTATTAAAATTATTATTGTTATAAAAAACAAATGTATTTATTTGGCCTTATATTCACTTAAATATTATAATGATAAAAATGATGTCCAAATGGATAAAATTTGATATGTTCAACCTTTTAATGAATTCGGATGATATACTCAATGAAAAAAATTAACTCAAGGGTTGTCATTTTTTATTACATAACATTTCATTTTTACCCTTAATTTCACAATTTACCATTTTCCATGGAAGAAATCATATTCTTTGTATTCTTATCAACGAAAAAATAACTATTAAAAAATAAACCTAATTATTAAAAATATTAAATATATTTTTTATTATTAAAAAACATTTTTTCTAAAATTGAATTTGAAATTAATCCGTAAAACACTATGAATAATCATTTTTTTAAAATGAAATTTTATGTTTTGTATATTAATAAAATAAATTAAATAATATAATTTCTTTTTAAATTCCAAAATTGGATAATTTTAAATAAAAATGACTTATTAAAATTTAAAAAGTAACCAAATATATATTATCATTTTTAAAATAATTTACGAGAAAAAAAATATCAATGTTTATCATCATTCATTGAAAATAAATATTTTCCAAAAAATTATCAATAATTATTCTTAAGATAATTAAATACCACTAAATAAGATAATAAAATAAATAGTTTCAAATTTAAATTATATAATTTTAAAAGTATTATTTTGAATAAAACCTAATGAAAATTTGTTCAATAAAAAATATTTCAATTTTTATTTAGAAAAATTAACAAACATTTTTATAATGAATGTAAATAAATAATTTAAGTATAATGATAAATATAAAAAAATATTTATTCTATCATTAACTAGTTTTATTGTAACAAACTTACCCAAGTTACCCTCAAACTTCTCACCTGAGCAGCTCTATCACATTCCCAATGGGCATTCCTGATCCTTACAGTTTGGCGAAAAGCACTCAGGAAGCGAAAAACACCATAAAGGGAACAATTTTGGAAAACATGAATAACTACATGCCATATATATATATATATATATATATATATAAGTGACAAGGGATGACAAAAAATATATATATTCAATAACATTATGAAAATAGTGGAAGCAAACTACTATAAAAGTAGCAAAAAACGTCATGAAAAGTCCAAAAATGATAACTAACAACCAAACACCTAATCAAAATAAATGTATTTACGTACTCCCACCATCTCACCAACCCCTATACAACCAGGTGATATGAGTCTCACTGGCTCACAACGGCGCCTCTCCTTTCCTTTCACTAGAAGAAATAAATGTTCTACACACCATAGAAGTGGTTCTTAGTGTCTAAGCTAACAGGCACAATAGGATCCTAATAAGGTGTTCTATAACAATCCTTTATGTAACAATTCTTTTATGCTCATATTAAGTAAAAATGTGGATTGATAACCAATAAATATTTTTTATAAAAAACATGGTAAACATTTCTCTTTTTCTACAGTTTCTAGAATAAGTAGGTTTGTCAATTTGAATGATAATTTTCCATATAAATTTTCACCTGAATAAACAGTCATATCAATTCTAACTCAAAATTACATGGAATAAAAAAATAGTATCATAGGTATCAGAACATGATAGAGTATTACCGGTCTATGCTCCATACTACTTGTAACACAATCAATCAAGTGTAAAAAACTGATCATAGAATAGATTACTGGGATGAAGAGGAATACCCCATGAGTAACCCCCGGTAAATATTTGTTCCCTAAAACAACAGGCCAAAGAAATAGAGGAATTCTGCAACACAATCCTCCTTGTTAATAAAAAAAATGGATGATGTCCCCAAGAAAAACCTTCGACCTAAGTACCCCCTGAATCCCATGTGATCTTTTTTCAAAATTCATTATAATTCTTTGAATACAATTTCAAAACCATTTCATAAATTTTATTTCAATTATTAGAAAATACATATTTTCTATCCATTTTTAATATTCAGTGCAAGCCCAATTTTTTAAAACATTTTCATCAAATAAGAAATAACCATTTAAATTTCAATATGAATTTGTTTCTAAATAAAAACAATAAGTCCCATTATCATAGTCTATATATGGAATTAGCTACCAAAAATCACAGGATGTGGACACATGCAATGGAATATATAATTAGTGAAACCCAAAAACATAATTTAAGGATCTAGAAACAAATCCACTTCAAGATTGATTCAATTTTAAGGATAACAGGTCAGTGGAATAGTGGAAACTCACATACCTAAAATATGAAAGCCCAACACACAATTAGAAATATAATATAAGGCCTAAAAAATGAGATAACATAAAGGATCTTGGAACAAACAAAGAAGAATGTCCAACCATGGATTAAAAATTCCAATGAAGCCATCCAATGGTGAAACTGTGATCGAATTTACTAAACCAAGGAAAAGGTTACTCACGGAGAGATTCAACTCAATAAAAACTTATTTTGAGTGTTTAAATAATTTATTTAAAAGGGTTTGATACTTTTAAAAACAACCAGGTACTTTTTTAGGTTAAGAACCATGATGAACAGATAAAGGAACTGAAACAAAACAGCCACACATAATTTTTAAAAACTATATGTGGGAAGTTACATGGTGTGTAACCCTATTTTATGATGTGTTTCCCCCAAAATCTGCATATGAAAAAAATATATCACGTTAGTTTATAAAAAGAAATTTTAATAAATCACAACATGTATGTCACGTTTACAATTTGTAACCATTCAATGTGTGAAGTCGTCTTTCACGACTTACATTTAGTAACCATTACATGATGTGTATCATATTTATGTGGTGTGTAACATCTCTTCAACATTCAAAAAAAAACTATTCTTACTTAATATACAAATAATATTTTAAATCACCATTATAGGTATCCCCCCAATATAATAGGGGTAAATCCATGATGAGTTTAAGGAATTACATGACAAAATGTTAACTGGATGTTAAAAAATACCAACTATAAAGATTTTACATCCCTGTGAAGTCATGTAATATATGTAAACCCATAAATAGATGAGGCCATGACTCCCTCATCAACAATTCACATTCCCGTTTCACATGATACTTTGACCCTTGTTTTAACATAACTCTAATAAACAAAATCAACGTCCCACGAATGAAATTATTTGATGGTCAATAATCTGAATCGTTTTCACAAGAACCTCGAGGTAATCCTATGATCTATATCTAGGAAAAAGGAAGAAGGACTCCATTGTAATATCACAATATATTGGACATACAGCTTAACCAGATCATCAGTATTAGTGGTGTCCTTTATTGGAAATAAATTAGCATAATTTTCCAACTGATCAACAACCACCCAGATAGCATTCATCCCTCAGAGAGACAATAGTAATCATACATCATAATAAATAGATACTCCATCCCATTTACTGATCAATACCTAAAATGGCTGAAGCATCCCATAAGGTTTCATGTGATATGCCTTTATATATTGGTAGGTGTAACAATGAGACACAAAGTCAATAATGTTTTGCTTAAAACCTGGCCACCAGAATTGCCTACTCCGGTCATAATACATCTTTATTGTGCCTATATGTATAGACCATGATGACTTGTGACAATAGAATGTGACTAAAGTCCACACATATTGTGGTGAGACAATCCTTTTACAAAAATTAAGTATACCATCTGAAGAGAGAGACCAACCCGAAACAATCTCCCCACAATAAAGGCATTATAAAATCTTCTAAAACTCATCATCTTACTTGTGACTCTACAAAATATACTCCAGTAGAGGTGATGATAAATAGAAACTCATTAAAACTATAATGAAACATCCTCTTGAGCATCCAGATGCTTTTGAGTGAAAATCCACATAAGGTTCTACACTTCCTCAAATTTATGAATAGCATGTGATGGCACATTTCATTTAAGAGTGTCTGCAATAACATTTCCCTTCCCTAGGGTGTAAAAAATACCGATGTCAAAATTATTATGTTATTCTACCCATTTTCTCTATCTGAGATTCAAATCAATATGAGAAAAGATATAACACAATAACTTATGATTAGAAAAGATAATGAACCTTTACCCAAATAGATAGTTCTTCCATCATTTAAAAACATGGATGACTCCAACAAACTCTAAATCTTGAGTGGGGTAATTATACTCTCGTTTTCAAAGCCGAAGAGAGATATAAGAAACCAAATTGCCTTCCTTCATATTCATACATCCCAATACAGCAGTATATGCATCTCAAAGCACCACATTTCCCTTACTAGGATCATGTAATATTATGATCGAAGCTGATGTAAGAATCCTTTTCAGTTCATCAAATTAATTCTTAAACATTGAAACCCAAATAAATTTCACAGATTTTAATGTAATTGTAGTCAAAGTTGATGCTATCATGGGTAATTCCTTGAAAACACCATCGGTAGTATCCTAAATTACCAAGGAAGCTTCGTATCCGAATGACATTTTGTGGTTCATTCTATGAAAAATAGCATTTACCATCTTTGGATCAACTGGCAGGCCATGTTAATAAATTATTTTCTCCATGAACGTCGCTTCCTGAAACCAAAAACTAAATTTTGAAATATCTCTATAAAAATAGTGACTTTTCTAAATTTCTATAATCAAACTCAGATTATCATGGTGCTCACGCTTGGATTTTGAATAAACCCTAATATTATCCACAAATAGTACCACAAAAGTTTCAAGATATTGATGAAATATATGATTCATCAATGTCATAAAAACATTAGGTGTCTTAGTCTGACCAAAAGGAATCGTAAGATATTCATAATCTCCGAACATTCTCATGAAATATATCTTCGATATATCAGACTCTGAAAATCTAAGATGATGATAACATGATTGAAGATCGATCATTGAAACCCACATTTACTCCTTTAACTGATCAAATAGATCATCCACATGGGGTAATGGATATTTTTTCTTAACTCTTACCTGGTTAAAATATATATATTCCACACAAAGACAATGTGAACCATCTATTTTCCTAGTAAAGAGCATAGTGGATGCTGAAGGAAAAAATTCAAGGGACAATGAAACCTTTTTCCAACAGGTTGCATAACTGAATCATGAACTCCTTCACCTCCTTTAGTGCCATATGATATGAGGGTATTGTTATATTTTTTTGCATACCTAGATCCAAATAAATCATTATCTCTTCCTCAGTCCCTCTATAGGTATACTAGATAAATTAATTAGGATGATGTTAGAAAAGTCTCCCTCAAATATAATAAGATCAATAATAGAAGAAATTTTATCATTCTCAAATGGAATAGAAACCAACAAACTCTTGAGACTTGGGTAGGAAGGTCCTGCATGACCTCACATCATGTCCCATTCCCCTAAAACATATGAGTTCATCCATTTATAGAAATAAAAAAACATGCCTATGATAATAATCAATCTCTACTTGATAAGAGAAAATCCAATCCATATCAATGATGAAGTCAAATAAATCAAGATCAATAAGGAGAAAACCCCCCAGACCAAATCTAACAAGAACGAAGGAAACCTAAACTCTTTAACTTTCCTCGAACCAAGATTTTTTTGTAACACCATTTAAAAGAACATATGTTCTATTTGATATTTCAAAAAATAAACAAAATGTGAAGATGTAAACATGTGAGAGGCAATAGTATCAAATGACGAAATTTTTTTTTTTGATGTAATAAGAATAATACCTATCACTTTTGTCAGAACGTCATCATATTCTACATAACACTCATCTACTATATGAAAATTCTTCACTCTTGAAGCCATTTTTTTGATCCCAATAGTCCTTGATTTTTTTACAACGCCACAGTATCCATTGGAGCTGACATACCATAAACATATTAATTCATAGCCATAGCATGGAAAAAGAATTGTATGTGAACGACATGCCCAAAAATTATTCAATTCATTTTCGGCATATGAGAGAAATATATAATGTTTCCTCCCATTCCATTATGATATAATTTCATAAGAACATTACCATCTATAATAGATTTTTCATAGTTGTCTCGCTTCAAAGACCCACCTCCACTACTGTTGTGATGATCATGCCATGTCCTATTTTTCCAAGGTGTTCAACTAAAGAATCCACATAATGGAAGATAAGATGTGTAAAATCCAACTGTGTATGGAAAATTAATTTCTTCCATTATTTAAAATTCTAAAATCTCTACTTCATTTTGATGATTTAATATAAACACCTATTGTACGATATATAGTCGGAAACCCTTCAGGTACTTCTATGCCTACTTCTTTCCTTTCTTTATCACATCCAGTGAAAAAATTGACAAGCTCAGAAAAATGATTGTTGTATGCCAAAACCAAACCCTCTACATTTTGTAAAGATAATAACTCCAGAGACTTCTCCCGCATTATTGACTCTGGAATGAATTGCTGATAAAAAAAGTATATTAAAACCCTTCTAATCGATGTCTATATTCCTAACATCATAGAATATTGAATTACACCATCTCTTGTCACCACTTAAGTCTAAATGTTTCACAATTTTTCCTGACGTTCTCAGGTATCTCTATATTGTTGAATATTTGATCGATCATATCCATATAGTCCTACACCTATTGTGGTTCAGTCATCCATTTTATGGGGGGTGGGTACTCACACATAAATTGTTGTGGTCGATCTTCCTATCCTGCAGCTTCTGGATGTACCTCAACAACTTCATTTTTAACTCATGATATATCTTGATCGATAGCATAGACTACCGGTATGATCGTCTTGATTACATTCTGATCTATTGGTGGGTTCCCTTGTGGAAAATCAACTACACCTTCCTAAAGAACTCATGTAGGATGTGTTAGAGATGTATTGCTACTCAATAAAATATAAGAATGAATAGACAATAGAAAAAAACTATCATAAAACTTGAAAACACATTATTTTTTAAAACAAAAACCAAACACTTGATACACACATCCAAACATCCCAGGAAAACATGATTCTCAATACAAAATGAGATATCTAGACAATTATCAAAACATACATCTGATGTCCCTAAAATACTATCTTCAGTATAATTGATGTCATAAGATATGGACTCTTGAGGAAATACCTTCTTTGAAACCATTTGTGATGGACAATATCCATCCCACGATCATGATTTTTTCTTCTTTGGGAATATCCCACATGTTTATTAGTCCACTGGGATTTGTCCCTCAAACATCTCCTAGTAAAAGGCCTCATGATTGTAGATTTTTCCACACAAACATAAAAAGGGGTTCTTTGATCACTCTCCCTTCTATGTGGGATTACAATAATCCACCCCTAGAATATCACAGTTTCCTCACTGGAACATCAAATGGACACTGGCAATGATACCAAATTATAATAAACCAACCCGAGTTACTATTAAACCTGACACCCAACCCAATTTGTAAAATACCCAATGGGGGTCCCCGATCCCAATTGGATGGGAAAAATCTCATGGGCATCTAAAAACATAATAGGGCGACTAATTAATCCCATCCAAAACAAAAATATAGAATATATATATATATATATATATATATATATATATTACAAGAATCATCAGTGGAAGATGAACAAGATAGATATTCCATTACTGAAAGAAAATAGTTGAAATAAACAAGTAAAAAAGTAGGATATACTCCATGAAATGTCCAATAGAAGAGGACTAAATACCAAACAAGTACTCGAAGTTACGTTAGGGATGGAATACCACCATATCACCACCAGCTAACATGAAACTCGCCACATCACTATGCCAACTTATCATTCCTTGCACTAGATGATAAAAAATGTTTTACACACCACTGAAGTGGTGTGCAGGGTGTAAGGGAACAAGGTCAATAAGATCCAACCCAGGTAATCCAATATAATCCTATGTGCAACAATTATTGTATGCTCATTTTAAATAAAAACATGGAATTATAAGAAGACAAGAAGATTTATAGAAAATAAAATAATCATTTTCTTTTTTCGTGGTTATGAACATAAGAAGTTATATCAATTTCAAATTATATTTTCCGTATCATTTCCCAAAATGATAAACATGCATATCAAGTCTAACGCATAATGATATTCATTACAAAAAATATGTACATGTATCACAACACCAAGTAATATTACTGATCTTAACTGAAAACTACTCATACAATAATCAATCAGCTAAATAAATATGATCCTAGAACATAGTCCTTGTAATAAAAGGAATACCCCATGTGTAAACCCCAAAAAATTTCAATATTTGTCCCCTAGAACTATGGGCCTTAAGAATACAGGAAGGCCCCAAGATAAACATCCTATATTAGTAATTTTTTCATCATAACCTCAAAGATATAAATATAATAAGTTGAATGTTTTTTTAATAACAATTTAATAAAATTATGATATAATATATTTATGTCATAATATATAAACCACAAAAATTAAATATGTGGTTATATGGAATATGTCTCATAAAGAGTAATAGTGAGATGAGAAAAACCCTAATTCAGGTTCAACATCTCTCACATGTGACTGAAACACCAATATACAAAAATAGATTTACTATATATCTATTAAATAACCCTAATAATACATATAATAACATTTATTATTTACTTTTAATATTTTTTCACCCTTTTATTAACAAGTCTTTGATAAAATCGCTATTCTAGGTAATAACTACTTAAATTTTCATGTGTGTTTTGGTTTCATAGTTTCAATCCTATTACTTTTATCACGGTTCCAACAAATATAGAATTTTGAACATCTAATAAAAATCATATATATTCATAATATATATTTTTATATTAATCCATAGAATATAGAGATAGAAAATAGAATTACATTGATCAAGGATATAGTAAGTCATATGTATGCAAGAAACCTATTTTCACATTTCAAATTCAAGAACAAAGGAAACGTAAATAATATTTCACCTTTAAATTATAATTATTATAATATATTCATCATATATCTTCATTTAATCAATAATTATTACCATACATATAAAATATAAATGATAATGGATCACATCACATCAATTAAGAGAGGTGGTAGACCACACGTATTTTTGAGCGATGTTTCCATATTCAAACAGATTGAATGGTAAAGAGGTATATACAATATTATAATTTTGAAATCGTATTTATTTCATGAATATCATATATATTCATTATTACTATTATTATTACAATCATTATAATCGTACCTCAAAAATAGTTATAAAAAGAATTACACGGCTATTTGGAGTGATGTTGTCACTTTAAATAGGACTGAAAAGATATTGAATATGGTGGTACCAAAATAGTTATAACATCTCAACATATAGAAGATATTTTTGTTTATATGTTATTACTAAATAGAATATGGTTAGTCTATAAAAGGTTTTGATATTGTCAAGTTTTATGATTTGGGGATTATATGGGCATGTGCATATTCATTGTTGCTAGAGCTCATAATGCTATTGATAGGACATACAGTTCAACTATATCATTTATTAGTGGTTTGAAATTAAAGGTATTTTTTGCACCTGTATTTTTTCCAAATTTATTTTCATTTATTTTTGTTATGTTATTAGGATAATTGTCATTCTCCAATGAATATTATTTACAAAAAAATATTTATATTCATTTCCATTGTTATATATATTTTAATATAGATGAATGGATGAAAAAAAATATATAATAAGGCCTTACAAGTTTGTTATAAGACTTCTTGGTGTTTTTGTAGAATCTATAGCCTATTTGATGAGGTGTTAAGGTTGAACACTGATATTAATGCTAACTATAGAGGATCCTTGGTTAGTAGGTTCATTTTACATAGTATCATCTTGGTTAATGCTCTAAGGATAGATTTTTTTAGTTAGTGGTATTGTGATGATTGTTTTGGGATTTATATGTTTTTGATCTTATAAGACATCATTTTCAGTTAACATATATGGGTAAAAATAATTTCATGTGGTAATTCAATGTATTATTTTACCAGAACTATATTAAGCTTTTAGTGAACAAGATTCTCTAGAGAAACAGTTTTTAGAATAAAAAGGAGCATATATAAAACATAAAGTGTATCAATTATTTTTTATTTACTTTTATCCTTAAATATTATTCACTAGTTATGTTATAATATATATGAGTTCATTAATTCAAATATATGATTTCATATTGGTTATATCAAGATCGTCATATAATATATGATTTTATGGATAACATTATAAGAATCCATTTTTTAGACATTGACTAGTTGAGGGACAATTATTTTACACTATGACTATATATAGAGCTGTATCTTATACTAATAAATAATTATTTTATCCAATTCCTATAGTAAAAATAGAATACACACCCTAATGATTATGGTATCCCCTATCGGGTCTTATTAAATCATACACATGTTTTTTCTTCTTCATAGGTTTTAGATATATTTACATATCATCTTCTAATGAAATTCTGAATATCAAGAGGAGGTGTACTACTAAATTTTGGTTTTAGATATTTTATATCTAAATAAAGACAACCTAGACTATATTGTGGTTATTTACAAGATCATTCATCATAGAGTATTTTTCATTGGTGGTTGATGATTGACCGAGCTCAAAATGAGTTTATTATTCCCTTGTAATATTTTTATAATCTGTTATAATAACAATACAATCTATAATGGTGTGGATGGTAGGATTCATGGAGGAACTATACATATATCAAGGAATTTTGATGGTGTCTCAGCATAATCTGATATTCATATAACTCATGAAGAATTATTAGGATATTAACCATAATGGTTATAAATGGGGTAAATGTTTTGTGAATCTATATTGGTGATAGATTTTTAAGGAAACCATACCCTTATATATGAAAACATATTCCATTTTTGTTGGTTCATAATTTGGTGATCATGAGTCTTATGAGCCTAATATATATATATGTGTGTGGGTGTGTATGTGTGTGTTGTGGATAGAGAAAAAATTGGATTGTATATTTATCAGTAGAGTATATTAAATGGAAACAAATAGAATTAAATCATTAGTAATAGGTACATTAATGATACCTTCACTGATGTAAGGTTACATAGAGATATCATATATTACCCACACAACACTATGATCATAATTAAATTAATTATGGATGTACAATACACCACGAACATGATTTTCGCACCATGTGGTGAATATAATATATATTGGTAGGTACTGGGGATAGTACTCATAAATAGATAAAGGGTAGAGATTGGGGACCTCATCAAGGTGGATAGTGTGTCCCTCCAAAAGCTGTAGATATTGCACAATCCAATGATATGGGTACAAATAGGGCAGATATAAATTCCAACCACATCTATACACCCTTCAACTTTATAAAAAATTGTAAACATATAGTATATGAGTTCAATATGGTAACTAGATGTTTTAATCATTTAAATTAATACTATCTTCAATAGATTCTGTGACATGAATCACTGAATTATTACATCACCCATCTGAAATAAACCACAAATTATTAAAATAACATTAATAATTAAATCATTTGAAAACAAAAAGGATAATAATGAATTTTAATATTTATAAGTTTTTATTTTTCTTGGATTAATATTATATATTAATAAATCCTTTTCGAAGAACCATTTATAAAATAGAATTATAGTAAACCATAAAAAATTAATTTCATTCATTGATAAAAGTTAATAATAATAATAAATATTTAAATTTAGAAAAAAATTCAATATTAAATTATCTAGATACATTATATGATATAAAATTAAAAACAAATAAATTTTCTGAAGAACTTATTTTAATAAAATAGTTTTTTCTTAATATATTTAATATTCACGTAAAAACGTTTTTTTCAATTTTTCAAATTTTAATTAAGAAAATTATCTTAAATTTGTGTTTAAATGTGTCAATATTATATTATGATGATTTTTTTATATTTTACAAAAATAAATAATTTTTAAGTGAATAGTGGAATATAATATTTTTGAAATACCATTGTTTTCATAACATCAATTAGAAGCCATAATAACCAAACACAAATAAATATTTTGTTGAAATAATATATCTCAATTATGTGAAATTATATATTTAAAAATATCATGATTTATTTATAATAATATATTTTATATTTTATATGATAATTAATATTTTTTAATAAATTGATATCATATAATTATAGATTAGTATTTCAAAATTAATTTTGATCAATTGAATTAAATGGAATTGATTTAAAATATATATTTAGTGGTTGTAAATTATATATTAATGGAAAATTTATTTTATATAATATTTAATATGTTTCCTTCTGTAAATATTACTTTCCTTGGTAAAATGGTTATTTTGTTCAAATAATAAGACATTTCTAAATATCATGTATCACTAAAATATAATGAATTTATTTAAAATTGCATTTATAATATAATTTTGAAAAATATATATATATAATGTAACACTCATTTTTGTCATAATCAATAACATATAAGATTGAGGATACATAATGATGAAAATTAATTTTTATATAATGATAGTTTTTAAAATATGTTATCATTATAATAAAAGATAATTTTCTAATACATATATATTTAAAAAGTATATATGGAACAAAAATTCATATTAAGTGTTTCAAAATTTTCCAATAAAGGTAAACATATATTTTTAGAGATAATTTAATTTATAATTTAAAAAAATAGTAATATGTATTTTAATAAATAATCTCTGGTGGCTTAAATTTTTATGAATTTACATTATCTTTAAACAAGATAATAATATTTTGTTATGTTTAAATGCCATACCTACATGTATTGGAAATCTTAAATCACCTAAATTACCTAAATTTTATTCCATTTTATTCTTACCATGATATATTTTGAATATTCTTTTAAATTATCCCAACATTTTCTCTCCATTAAAGTACTATACATTCCTTAATTCTGTTGTTCACCAAATATTTTATTAAGTCCCTTAATTCTAAGGATTTCATCATGTTGATGTTCAAGTCCTAAATGTATTTAACATATATTTTTTGTTTGTTATTTATTATTATTTACATTCTAAACCAACCATAACCATATTTTGATAACATTGTAATATTAATTAATTTTAACATATTTTATTTTTATAATCGTATAACCATTAATTTTTCTCCTCCATCCACTAAGTAATATCATAATCATCCTAAATGTGTGTGAATGAATTTCTACAATGAAATGATTATTTTATCTTTTCATCACCTCCATTTTAATATGGTTCAAAAATGTTATTTACTATGATAATATAATATTTATTACATTTTAATTATTCTGAATTGATAATATGTAATATTTAAATTTATTTCAATTAAATGAACACAATAGAACCATCCATGTGTATCAACAAACTACCACATTGAAGAGATGATGTTTCTCTTTCATTTCGAATATAATATTATAAGACTATAATTAATCATGTATTTAATGTATTTAATGGTCATTAAATAAAAAATTATTTATGTTCATTCAAGGAAAACATATAAAATTGTAAATATTATATTTAATTTGATTGTTAAAAGAAATAATAATATTCTATTATATAGGACAGGAAAAATTTCGATATAATAATGAACAATAGACAAATAATTGAAACTGTTATGATGAAATTAACCTAACAACCATGGATGATCAATGTAAGTGGAAACCATATTCAAAATATTTACGAAAATATAATAAATGGACAATTTAAAATTAAATATAGGTGAATAAGGTTGTTGAGTTTATATCTATTGAACATTATTTAATTTTTTAGCAAGTAAAGTGCATGTGTGGAACAATTTTGATCATGAGTATGGGGTTCAACTAAAAATATAATTTTTTGAGATACATGTTTTCTAATGAACCCACTTTATTTTAAAACGTATATATATAGAAAATTTTATATTTAATATCATTTATTTTTGTTATTAATTTTATTATAACGTTATATTCAAAATCAGTTTCTTTATTGTTTCTTAATATAACATCATTTAGACAAAAGGGTTTTCCCATATCAATTCCTCTTTATAGAGACATCTTTAATTATTATGCACAAATTTATTATTTATATATTTTATATAATTTTATCAATGTTTTTAATAATAATAACATATTTAATTATTTTTCTTTATCTGAAAATATAATATTCAGTGTTTAATGAATTTTGATTAATTTTTTTATCTCCATAAGTTTTATCATTTCCAAATCATCTCTATTATAGTTGTTTTTATTATGAAACAAATTAATTTATGTGGTTTATATTTTGAAAAATTGAGATATTTTATCATGAAATAAAATATACTATTTAATTTTTTATGTTTAGTTGAAATCTATCTCTCCTTAATTTATTTATATTTGAATGTCACATAGACTGTAACATTTATATTTCATGACATATTTTATAATAAAGCAATATCAAATAAGATATCACATCAATGAAATTATTATGGACCATAATTTTTGCATGAAAACCATTAAATTATTTAATTTTTATCCATACTGATTATTACATATTATTCAATTTTTTCTAAACAATTGGTTTTTAAATCTTCTATACTAATGAAGTTTTCAACAAAATGGTTTAAAAAAATGGAAATTCAATTTATACAACAGTCATATTTTTTGGGGGATATCCATATATCATTTTAAAAAATTATATAATTATAATATCTAAAAATAATGAGAACTTATTCTCAGTTGATTCTTTTTATAATAATTTAATGTAGTTATATGGACCATTTCTTATTAAATAATTTTTTTTCTTGTAAAAAACTCATTCAATTGTATTTCTATTTCTATTTTTATTTTGTTATTTTTTTTCCATGATTCAAAAAGAAAAAATATTCCCCCTGTGATTATAAAATATATCGTTTAAAATTATATATTTGGATTAAAAGTATTTATTTTCCCTAAATTGAGACTATTTATAATACTCCTAATACATGTTCTTCATCTAATATAACATCGGTTGATATATATTCTTATTGATCAAGGTTATTGGTAAATGATACCATACACCTTATTTCTCTAGAAGGATTATTTTTTTATTTCCTCTGACAATGGTATTATCTATCACTTTATCTTCCTTGGATAATCATTCATGGTAAATAATTGTAATCATTTTATCATTTCCTTTAGAGTTTGAATACATTATTCTAGATTCCATAGATTGAACGGTGTTCACCTATATTCCTTATATCTGTTGATAGAGGAATGTTATAATCTTAATAGTGTACTATTTAAATATAATGCTTAAATATTGTATTTTTTTTCATTATTATTCTATTATATTTACCAAATATATTATGTGATGTTATTGGACACCTATTTATTTCCATGGGATTATATTTTTGGTTTTAATAATATAATTTATGATTATTTCATTATTTTCCTCAAAGTGATCATATATTCATTACATCGTTTATTTATGATGTGTTAAATTAATGCCATTTTCTTTCCATGGGATCTCAATTAAATAAAATTCAATGATTCTAATCTTGAATTTTTTTATGAAAAAGCATTTTAATTTTTAGGATTCATTATAATGTGACAAGTGATTAATTTCAAGTAGAACACAAATGTTTGTATTATGATTTGTGTGGGACAGATATCTCTACCCAGAATATCTGTATAAGCATTATATCTCATGAGATAGAAATTTTATCTAAATCATTTAGCAAGTATATTGGTTCTTAATAGGTGTGTCTGGTGGAGTTTTTCTCTACACAAAATTTTTTATGTGAAAGGGATTGCAGTTAGGCAGGTTAAAAAACATAAGAAATATTAAATGTATGATTATACGAAATTCATTCAAATTTTATATGGATTGTGTTTTATACATCAATTTTTATATCATGGGTATATATTATATTATGAATCATGATTAAACTAATATTATTGTATTATTTTATATTATGGTATATGATTTTCATCCCATATGTTTACACTTATTATGCCTCAGATATTTCTCATTTCTTATTTTTCATTTTTCATATGTTATGAAGAGATGTATTATATATGAATTTCCTCAAAGTGTATCTTATGATAATATTTTTTGGGATATTTTTAAAAAAAATCAATTTTGAAAATATTTTTATATAATTGTAAAATATTTATACTTGAAAAGTGAATATTTTTTTTAATATATTTTTTTAATTATCTAAAATAATAAAACAAAATAGCCTTAAAAAATTATTTAACATATATTATTTATTTCTGCTCTCGAATTACCAAAAAAGTTATTTTGGTGACAATAATTGTTATCAAATAAGGGTATTAATAAAATTAGATATTATGATATCATCAGTTGTGAAAAAATTAGGTCATGAAAATGGCATTAATTATTAATATGTTAATCTTTACCATGGAATTAATGTTCTAGATAACACTTCATATTAGTTGATTTATTATTGAATATTTTTGAAATTAGGATATGAAAACTTTAATGAATCAAATTATAGTTAACATACTCAACATTGATGCAGGAACTGTTACAATTGTACAAAAGGGGTAATAACTCAACATATTGTGTATTGTTTATTAACTTGATCATCATATATTTCACACTGAATAGTCTTAATGATAGAACCAGTTTGATACTCTGATTTGATATGTTTTTGATACTCTGATTTGATATGTTTTTGTATATTTAATACACTTTACAATCAATTATAAAGGATTTCTTTTATTAATAAAAATAATGTAATGGGTTAAGATGTATGAGAGAGCACAACATAATTTAACCAAGGTAAAAATATATATTTATTGGATTGACCATGAATGATATATTTGAAGTGAAATTGTTATATATTTAGCTATTTTTGTCATTGGAGAGGACATATTAAAATTAAGATATAAAATTCTTATACTATGATTATTTTATATATTATCATAACCATTTTATTAATATTAGTTTGAAACAGTATTATAAGGATGAAGAATATAAAGACACATATACAAATAATAATATGTATTATGAATGAATAATAGTGAATACCAAAATATATTAATCTTATTATATTAATTTTATGATGTAAAAGTGAGTTTTACAGTCTTACATATGATTAGAAAGATTATCTCTTAATTGAAATTCTATAGAGATTCAATTAATTATTATAATTAGTGATTTAATATATATCAATGATATTATGGAATTTTATTAAAGTTATTTAGAATATGTAAAACATCACTAAGTTGTTCATCTCATGATTTTCATTAATTGTTTGAATCTATATTTTAAATGGTAATAATGACCATTAAGAATTATTTTGTTTGAATTTTATTTTTTGTAGATAACCATTGAAGAATATAAATTTATGGGATTTAATAGAACATTCATGAAACATCATAAGATGTTAATTTTGGTTCCATGATGGACTTGTGGGTTGGGCAGGAGCTTCCAATCTAGGAAGAAAATAGGGGAAACCCTAATCTCAGTGTGAATGAAACGAAGGGGAACCCCGACGCAAGATCATTCACAGATTTAGTCACAGCTTGATTTTCCCAATTTGAATCAATGTCCTCAGAGAAATTTGAACCAATGAAGTACTGACATCAAGTTCTATCAGAATATTATTTCTCAGATGAATATGCAAAAGTTCTATCTTCCGGTCTTTTCTTTGTGATGGTTGTAAAATTCAACAAGCGAATACCCTCCTTAGATTTTCTTCACAAAACCCATGAAAACATAGGGTTTGGGAATTTCTATATTGGTTTAATGAATTATTTTCTTGTTCTATTTTTCATGTTCTCTAAAAGAAAATATTATAGGCATTGGGTGAAAGGAACCTGGTCTTTCGGTGGCTGTTTCATCAAAGTCATGAAATGGTCAACATATTTTTGTGTTGATTCAGAACCGTCTATTGTCCTTTTATGGTGGGGATTCCTTGGACTCCCATTTCATTTTTCAAGAATAAATCTCTCTTTTACTTATATATTTTATTTGTTCTTCCTACTAATCATGTATATTCCAATATTATCATATCTTGATTTTCTTTAGCTCATGTATGCACGTGAATTGAAATATATCAAGAGATTACCTCTCAATTCTGGCTTCAAAATGGATCTAATTTCATTATCTAAGAGGTAGAACATGATAATTTTCATTCCTAATATAAAAAATTCTCATGAATTAGACACCTTATTTGTGACTCTGGAGATAAAATGATATTTTCGCACTATCTCCCCCATTTCAAATCAGTTTTTGTAGAATAGGAATCCTCAAAATATATTCAGGCACAAAGAACTGTGGATAATAATGATAATATTACTCATTTGGGTGCATCCACCCCTCAGCTTACCTCATTTATTGGGGATGATTCAAGTACAAAGAGCTCTAATTATATTTATGTTTTGACTCATAGAATTGAGCCTCCTATTTTAGAGACCATAAATTGCGGTCATGGAGATAAATCGGAGGATTAATTTTACTTGGAAGGGCATATTCAAGATGAAATAGACAAATCTTTTCAACTTGAGGAATAATTATTCAAATCAAGTGATCGAAAAATAAATAAATAAATCATTTAATTATATGTTTTTATTATTATGTGTGCAAGAAAAACATGAATAATAAGGGGGAATTCTAAATCCAGGAGAAAAATTGTCACATGATCCCTAGCTGCAAATATGAATAAAAAACATTATACCACTACATTATGTGCCTTCTAAAAAGTTTCCTAAATACTCTGACTCATATGACTGAACTTGTTCAGAATCATACTCTATTGAGGATGATAAGAGTGATCTTATATTTAATTATGATTACCAAATAGAAGATAAATTGAGATTTTCAAAGTTGATCAATTCTTGGATAGAAGAGAATGACACAAGTACCTTTTAAAATTACAAAAATAGTTACATGACTGATGATACTTATATTGACCTCCAAGAGAGAATGTTTATCATGTTTATAGAGTATTTTAAGAAATATCCAAATTCCAATTTCAATTATATTCCATGGTAATGAATTTTCTTGTTTTCCCTCAGAATTTTCAAATGAGGTTCCTTAGTACATGTTGTGAAATTTCATGGAGACTTTTCTATTGATGTTGATCATCCTTGGTGGAAACTTTATTCCTATCTTGATCTTCTTTTGGATAAATTTTATTGGTTTCTACTTTTCGTGGTGCATATGTGGATTTCAAATGAGTCATGAATGAGTGCATAATTTCTCACCGATTCTATCCATAGATGTTCATCCCTACTTTTATGGTTTTAATATTCTTTGTGGATCTGCTAAATCATTGTGGCACTACCAAAGGTGTAATGCACAATTTCTATTCTTGTGGACTGTAACTATTATATAGAGTTGACTTGATGGATCACATCAAATCCTACTAAATTATTTTCCTCTTATTATAGATCTCTTCCTCATATGTAGAATTAATTTTAGTAGAATGATTTTTTGAAGTGTTGTTATCTTATTATGATTCTTTTGATGTGCATACATGATTTATGTAGCGACAGTTTCACTCTTAGTGAATCTCTTATTGGTGAAAATTCTTTTCACCTCATATAAACATTATAAGTTTTTTTAATAAATTTTTGGTAAGTGTGAGTTGGGTTTCCAATTAACACTTCAATATACTTAAAAAATTAAAAAAAATTAAAATATTTATAGGATGTATATTTTTTAGGTTTACTACATGTTTGATTATAAGTTAATATTCAATTGGTTGATTTTGAAATATTATGAGATATAGGATTGATATCCTTGAGATTGATATTAACTGATGATATATTGCCATGTTTAATTATTTTTTAGTATTTAGGTATATTTATTCTAGTGAGTGATTTGATGAATTAATGACTAATACTATTTACAGATGTATGTTGAATCCAATTTCAGAAGAATGTGTGATATTATTATGGATTTATGTCATAGATAATTAGGTTGTTTTGGGTGTATTATATTCTATTGATGGTTATATTAGAGTGAAAACAATAAATATTATTCGAGGAAATATATGTTTATTGATCTAGATTAATATAGAAAGGTATATATTATATTAGATGTTGAATATAGAATTATAAATATGTTAATAATTCCTTATCCTTATTTAATAACTGTGTAACTACTATAATTATGAAGAATTAGATTATTTATTCTTATAGAATGTTCTCACCAGAAATTTGGGATCCTTTAAATTCATAATTTCATCAACAAATTGTGCCACACACAACCCTAAAATAATGCGACTATAAACTATAAAAAACTACAGAATATTAAAATTACATGTATAATATAATAAATTGTAAATGAAATAATATGAATAAATTAAAATAGTCAAATGTTATTATTTTTCTTTTATTAATATTTTAAAAAATAATTATTTTTGAAAATCCATTTAAAACAATATGGGTTTATTTTACCTTTATAAATTATAATTGATCAAAAATAAATTTATAAATAAATTAATATTTTAATATATAAGGTATTGTATGAATATTAAATTATATTGATATATTATATGTAATGAGATTAAATATTCTTGAGTTTTAAAATTTTCAATTTAAATTAAAAAAATCATAAAATATTGTATTTTTTGTTAATAACTTATTTATATATTTATTATTTTTAATATGAATAAATTGAGAATAATTTATTATACCTTTAAATATTATCTTAGGAAGAATTTTTAATGTCTTTCTAAAAATATTATTTTTGGGTGTATAGTTCAATGTACGGTTTTTTCAAAAAACCATGAATTTTATTAAAACACTTTTATATAATAATAACCAAAATGTAATGAAAAAGTTTTCATGAAATATATATTTATTCAAAGTAAGAGTAAATATTTTTAATGATCATTTATCAACCTAAATACAATTATTTTATCTTTTAAAATATATATAATATTTTACAAAAATATAATTTTTATTATCTTATAAATTAATATTATAAATTTAGTTTTATCCCATTTAATCAAATGAAATGGATTTAAAATTTAAATTTAGTGGGTCAAAATTATCTAATATTTTTTTAAATTCGGTAAATATAAATATTATGTTTCCTTAGGTTAATATTAGTTACACTAGTAAAATCATTTTTTTCAAGGAATAATTCTTTTCTAAATGTAAGGTATTTTTCTTATTTTAAAATATCTATTTTAAATTAACACTATAAAATAAAATTAATTTAATGTGTAATAAATAAAAAATATTATTTAGAACCCTTGATTTTTATAAAACTTATTTCTGCAAAAAAATATTTTTCATAAAATTATATATTTTTTTAAAAGATTTCATTTATATTTATATATTGAATATGGCTAAATGTATCCTAATATTTCTTTCAGAATATGAAAATTTACAAATAAGGTTCTACTAATTTTTTCCTAACTCAATAGTTGACATGAATAATATTTAATTGAGGAATAAGTGGTTATGTAACCAATCTAACATGGGTAAATTTTTCCAAAATTAAAAAAATCATTCGAACATCTAATGATATTATCCTAATTTTAAGTCCAATATAAATTTATTATTAATTATCCTTCAAATAAATTGCATAAAATTCATTCCATTCTATTCTTAAAGGTGAAAAAATTGATGATACTATAAGTTTTAGTATAATTCTTTTCCATAAATACTTTATTTACAATTTTATAATTAATTTAATAATTTAAATTGGAAATTTATTTTCATAAAATATAATCATAAATTGTTACTTTATTGTCTTATGTTTATATGATAATTTTATAGGACCTTGATTATATTTTCAAGGTATTACAAAATAAGTTATAGTTTTACAATTTTTTTAATAAATAATAATTTTTTTAATAAATAAAATTAAAAATATTTAAAAAATTATTTTCATAAAATGGAGTTCATTTTTGAATTCACATCATTGATATTAGTTTATGGTAATTTTTTTGGATTTTTCTAAAATAGATGAATTTTCAGTGAATAGTAAAAATATAGTTTTGAGTTTCGGGTGTTTAATGACATCATTAATGATGTAATAATTCTGGTCAACATGTAAATATTAATATACTATATTAGGTGTCCCAAGAGGCCAATACCAGGGGAAAATACTATGGTCAAGACTATGGTTTTTCAAATACCACAGATGAGGTGTCCCTTGGAAATTAATTAAATATTCCATCACTTTTTCTATAAATACCAGACCATTCCCTCATTCATTTCATTCAAAAATTGTCCTCAACAATTTTATAGTCTTTTTACCTCCCAAGTAGTCCTCCCAAGGTTCCCTCATTCCCCCCAATGTCCCATCCTTAATGATTTTGAAGTTACTCTTCAATGTAAGGGAACCATTCACCCTCATCTTTTTAGTCATGATTTCCTTTACGTTATGTCTTCCAGTTTCCATTTTCATATGTGGGGGTATGTTCTTATATATTCTTATTACTACCCATTTCATGGATAAATGATTATATACCCTTTCTTATCTAATCAAATTATTTGTACATTTTTATGTTACATCGTTCGGCTACCAAATTTTTATAAAAGAAATCGCATTTTCTCTTTACATTCAAGTTTCCATTTCATGTGGTGTTTCATTACACACCATGACATTATTTCCATTTATTATGTACATATACCCTAAAATATTTATTTATTTATGGGATACTCTTTTCCCCTCTATTGTTATTATTATCAAAAACTATGTTATATAGCTGTTATGCTACATAATTTTCTTGTCAAAATGTCTCTCTTTTTTTTTCAAAAAATCTAATGGGTTATTTATGTGAATACCCAAATATATCTTCATCTCCAATGGTATACATAAATACATAAAATTAATCTATTTCATTATTTTATTTACATACATATAACCCTCAATCCCTTTCCATGGGTTGTAAATGACATAACAATAATGTTTCTATGAACTTTTAAAACGTAACAATTTTTTAGTGAAACCCATTTCATTTACACTCTTTGGGTTATTTATGAAATGTATGATTATTTTATATGTGGATCATATGAAAATAAATAATTATTAAGGGTGCACCCAGATAGTGCTCCAATGCATTTGGGTAAAAAATATAATCTCTAGAGATGACATGTTTCACTATATCTTGGTGAATAAGCTTAGTAATTTTTATCATACCTTGGAGATGAACCTTGGTGATATGTTCATTAAGGTCTAAATTAATTGTTTTATACACACATTAAATTTATTATTCAAGTAATTTTTATTATGAAATGCCTTCACTTCCATTTCTTATGTCTTTATGTTTTTTATCAAGTTCTTATTGATTTCACAAGTAAAATGATTCCCTTTTTTTCCATACTGGGCCTTCTGAACACCCTTTCCATTGATGTTTGTCTCTAGGTTATGAGATGCAATAATTGTACTTAGGATGAAGTTATGATTAATCTCTACAATTGTATTAGAATAATTTTTTATGATTACAGGTTTTATGTTCTTGATTTCCAAGACACTAGACATTAAATATCGTTTGTTTGTAAAATGAAGTGAAAAGTTATGCAACAAAATGGAGGATTCTATAATGGTGGTGTTTGTGGAAAACATATTGGTTTACTAAAAAACTCTTGAATATCATTCCCAACATCTTATCATCACCGTGGGTACCTTGAGAGACAATCATTTTTACACCATGATATCTATGTGCTAATTTTGGATTGACTAGGCACACTTTATATGGAATAAAATATCATAGTAATGTGTTATAGTGGACCTATAGAAGGTTTAGATTTTGGATTCATTGGAGTATCCCAAGAATGTTTTCGATATCTGATTATTCAAGAGATTATCTGGATATTAATGGATATTTATCAAAGTCACTTCAAATTTAATTCAGGCTTGACCAAAAATGGAATAATGTTTTAATGGTCATGGTATTGTGATAGATATTTTTTGGAGTTGAGGAAGTGATTATCCTAAGAAATTGTTTTTGATAGTACATGATTTAGGTGAAGAGTATATTGTTTATTAGGATGCTATTTGGATCATACATGGAGATATGAGGATGTAGGGAGATCTATTTTTTGTGTATGAGCCTCAGATGTTAGGGCCTCATGAATAGAATTACCCTACACACGACCTCATTTTGGAATGATTGGTGTATTAACTTATGTAATGGTAGTAATATCATTTGAGAGAAAAGTATATAGTCTATACATATCATAATAACATGGAGTATATATTTACATAGATTAATTTAAATCTTTAATAGCGGATATTGGTTGAGTATACGATGTCTTTAGATTTTGAACTGGCATATATGCCATGAAAGGGAAATAGTGTGGTTGATTCCTTGAGAAGGAACACTTAGACTCTGATGGTTCAAGAGTTGAGTGCAGAGTGGAAGATGATGACCTTTCTAGATGAAATACATATGGTGGTTCAGGATTGTTAGAATCAGATGACTTTGGATTTAGTTGCAGTGGAGTCTTGGATTTTGAGATGGATCAAGGATAGATAGAATAAATATCTAGAGTGATTTGAATTAATGGAATTATTTTATGGTGCAGTGATATATTCTGACTAGTTGATAGCCAAATATGAGATCATCTATGTAAAGAATCAATTTGGGGAAACTACGAGCAGGCGAGAGGTCCTCATGTGGAGAGTTTCATGCATTAAACTATGTGGGACATCTAGGTGTAAAAAATGTACCTTGAGATTGGATGATAGTTTTTTGTATAGATAAGAAAATCGGGGTAGTAGGGGTTCTAAAAAGATGAATCAAATATCAGTAGGTCGAGGAAGAGCATCAATAACTTGGAGGTTAGATACAACCCCTGGCTATTCCGAAATGGAACCTGGAAGACATTTTCATGGTTTTTCTAGTGGTTCTTCCAAATATTTTTAGGAATAAATATGTTTTTTGGGTCATTATGGATCAACTGAAAAAGGTATCACATCTATTTTATATAAGGGAAACCATTACAATAGATTTGGTTAGAGAAATATACATTGTGAAGATAGTCTCTCTTCATGCATTGCCACAAACTATAGTTTCATATCATGATTCAAACATTGCATCATGATTTTGGACGGGCTTTTAGAATGAACATGGAACATAGGTATTATTTAGTACAACGTTCCAACCATAGACATATTGATAGTAAGAATGTAATTTATATGTTCTTGAGGATATGGTACATGCATGTGTGCTTTACTTCAGTGGATATTGGGAAAATCACTTAGCTTTAGTGGAGTTATCCTATAACAATAGATACCATAAATCTATACATATGACACCATATGAAGATCTTTATGGTATTCCATGTAGATCACTACTATTCTAGATGGAGGCTGGAGATTCAATGTTGTGGGGGCTGAGTCTCATATAGGATTCATCTGAGTAGGTACATTTTATTTGGTAATGTATGACTATGGATCAGAGTATACATAAGACATTTTTTGAAATATAGATATTACTACTAGTGTTTGTATAAGCTAATCGTGTGTTCCATAAGTTTTATCCTAGGTTGGGTCAACATAGGATACAGAGGCATGGAAAGTAGGAACTCAGGTTTGTTGGACCCTTTGAGATAGTGGAGAGAATCAGGGTTGTGGCATACCGATTGGCACTTCCACATTGATACAGTGCTACACATGATGTTTTCTATGTATCACAAATTCGGTGTTATCAACCCTCCCTTTCTCATGTGATCGATGTGGATGGTATTGACCTTGTGATAAATGAATCTTATAACGAGAATTTGATACATGTTTTGGATCATAGGGAGAAAATTTTGCAAGGAAAATACCATGCTGATAGTTCATGTGTTATGGAAACATGGATGTTTGATAGTGGGAAATTGGGAAAGGGAAGAAGATATGGGGGCTCAATTGACAAATATTTTTCTCATAGAATCATAAAGATGTTCAGTAGTCAAGATCAAAGAATATTTGTTATAATGTGGGGAGATTTTAAGATCCGGGTCTTTCCTAGAGTTATATCAATTGGAATTTGGGTAATTTTTTTATTTAATTAGGTTTATTTGATAGGATTTATTACCTGGCATGTTTTTTTGTGGATTTTGAAGATATATTTGAGAAAATGGGTCTGTGGAAGATTGGTACACATTTAGGGTAAATCATGTTCCCAACTGATTAGTCACTGAAAGAGGCTAATATTCATTGTCAATATCTTTATAGTCATTGTTCCAAAGTCCATAAACATTGTTTTTAGTGCATTACAAAAATAAAACTTCAATTCTCATCTTAAATGCAAGTCATGTTTAAAATGAAAATTTGGGCCCAATAATTCCTCGGTTTGTGGATTACATTATATTAATTTTTTGAATTTTATATTTTGGGATATTATTGATCGCTTTATTTGGATAATTTTATTTTTTAGGTCTAATGGATGAATCCCAAGGAAAGATGGATATTTTTTCTCCTGAATGCAGAAATTTACTGGAAAAAGTATAATAGGCCTAAGGCCCATCAAACAAATGTGGGGCCCAAAAAACAAGCCCAATGAAGCTTAAATTTATACAGTAGAAATATAATAATATGAGGATAATTTTATTAAACTGTGTCCAGAGCTAATTCTAATGTTTTCATGATGATAAAAGGATCTAAAGTTGAGATTTAAATGGTGGACCCGACATTAATGAACATAAATCCGCCCACCATTTTGACCATAACATCCAAAAAGATGAGCCAAATTTACTCAAATATATAAAGATCATAGAGGACAGATGGAAGAATATATTTTCCTTCTATAACCTATCCTTATTCAGCTTTACTCAATTTCAAATTCACACGTTAAAACGGTGGATGAATCTGGATTGTTTTGTGGTCAACATTGTAACGTCAATTTTCTTTTGATTCTTCACCCTTCTTTTTACTCTCTTAATTGTTGGGAGTGATTTAATTGTTGGGGGGTCGACCTAAGGATCAAAATATGCCTATATAAGGAGCTGGTGGTGAAGATAATATGATCTCATATTAATCGTATCATCTTGTGTTGCATGTTTCATTGTAATGTTATGCTGCAAATGTTCCTTTGTAATGTTTTCAATTTCCATGTATGTTTTTTTGTTCTTAATCAACATCTTTCTCTTCAATATTTTACATTAATTTTCTAAAACTAAATTTTCACAAATCACATTGTTGTCTCTACGTTGTGGTGAATTAGTTCACACATAGATGTGAATTTCATTCACACACACGGAGGAGTGCTCGTTATTTCCGAGGTTTTAATTTCTTCCATCCAATTCTTGTAAGCCATCTTTCTCCCACCATTTAGAGTATACCATCAATGGAAGGCAAACCCTTTAATGTTTCAATCATATGAGGATTCAAAGGCTAGATTGAATGTTATTTTATGAACTAATTATTGTTAATTGGAAAATTAATTTAAAAAATCCATTCTTCATTTATTTCTACTCTTCATCTTTACTGTGTTTGAGAAAACTAAATTCAATAACTAAATGACCATATACATCGAAGAGATCATGAATTTTGTTCCCTAAGTCTATATGGGATTAGTAATTGTGTTTAGTAAGAATCAAACCATTAAATGATGAAGGTAGTGTTATTTTTGAAGAATGGATTCATCAAGAATTAATAAAACCAAAATTGTATAAAGAAGTAAAATTCATTCAATCCACCTCGAGCATAATCCTAACATCATCCCATTTTCATTGAATTGAACTAACTTAGGCTTTTTAGTGTTCTTTAAAACCATCCAAAATCAAAACCAAAGATGGTTATTTCAATGCCCATCCTTCTCCAAATCATAGCATCTCAAGGTTACTTATTCGGTCCCTGTGGACTCGAGCCCTACATGTACTACTTCGACTGCGTTTTTCTAGTAGGGTAAATTTGGGCACAACCAAATTTTGGTGCCGTTGTCAGGGACCAAGTATGTTCCTTAGACCAAAACCCTTATTTTCTTACCCCCATTCTTCTATTCTCTTCCCAATTCTCTTATCTTTTCCTTTTCTCGCTTTTATTTCTCTTTTTTCACATGTCCGCATACACCCGTGATAACACAAAATGATTAGTTGGGGTGGATAATCCTAGGGATGGGGAGTCATGCAATCATAGAGTTCTTTTTCCATTAGATCCAAATATTCTGAATACTCCAGATTCAGAAGTTGAGTTTCATACAATGGAGAATCTCCTACAAAACCAAATCATTAACCAGGGAGGGAAACGAAATAATGAGCCAGACCCTGTCATGGGAATTGTTGCAGACCCGACCAAGAATGAATACCTCAAACCAACCTGGACCAATGCACCCTCATGCATTTGGCATAATAAAATAGGATATACCCAATATTTTTTCAAACCCCATGTCCTGAAACACCTTCCAACCTTTCATGGGATGGATTCTGAGATGACTTACCTTCATGTTAAAGAATTTAAGGACATTTTCGAAACAATGTGCCCACCAAATAAAATTGAATCTTCTAAAAAAAGACTTTTTCCTATTTCTCTTAAGGATCGAGCAAAGAATTGGTTAACAATTTGAGACCAGCATCCATTCACTCTTGGGACCAACTTCAACGAGAATTTTATAAAAAATACTTCCTCCATCACAAAACAATTCAAATTAAAAAGACCATACAAAACATTTTTGAAAGAGAGGGAGATTATTCTATGAAACATGGGAAAGGTTTAAGGACACATTATATATGGTACCACACCGTGGATTCTTAATCCCAGAACAATTGAGAATTTTCTATGAAGGGTTGGGTCCCGGAAACAAACAATTCATCGATATGATGTTTAATGGAACCTTCAAAAACAAATCCCCAAATGATGCTTACGAGTATCTAGAAAATCTTGCTGAATAGAATCAAATATTGGGAACATCACCATACTATGATAAGCCACCCAAATCTGGTGGAATGTTAATCTTCGAGAAGAAGAAAATATTAGAGTAAAACTTGCTGCACTCACAAGGAAAGGTGAGGATATTTATCATAGGAAGGTCCACAAAATCCAAACTTTTGAGCTTGTTTGTTCAATTTGAGACAAACATGACAACAAGATTGATAATTTCCAAACCATTTCTTCTATCAAGGATGTTATTTTAGGAGTACCACCAGAAGAAGTTAATGAAATGAACATTCAAAAGCCACAATTCACAAACACCTTCAATCCAAGGTATAATAACCATCTCGTCTTTCGTTAGAAGGACAATCAACAACCCACACAACAACAATGTATCATCCCATACCCTCAACAAAACGTTCAACCTCATAATCATCTCCAACCAAAACTAGTCCAATTCCAACATCCTCATGTCCAATATCATCAACCTATCCAACAACCCAATCAAAAACCTATCAAACAACCAAAGTATCTTCCTGGGATAAACCAAAAACCTCAAGCACCAACCAAAATTATTCAACAAATCCTACTAGAACAATTGTGCAAACAAATGGACAAAATGAACTCATAATTCTCATCCATTAAACAAGAACTTCAAAACATAAAAATGGGAAAGGCACCCATTCCCACACAGGCCATTCCACAACAAACATCAAGGGTAGAGACAAGTTTCACTAAAACAACTCACGAACAACTAAAGGCTGTGACAGTTTTAAGAAGTGGGAAATAAATTGAAAAACCTGAACAAATAAGTCAGAAACCATGTGAAGCTTCAAACACTAATGATAATTCAAATGAACCACAATATCAAACTGAATAAACTGATAACAATGTGAAAGAAACAACACATCAACAAACAACTCCACAGCCTGCACCATTCCCGCAATGTATGAGGGGGAAAACCAAGCCTGAATTGACTGAAAAATTTAGGGAAATCTTCTCACAAGTCAAGTTGAACATTACACTTCTCAATTCCATCCAATCCAAACCTTACTACACAAATTACCTTAAGGACTTTTTCACTTTTAAAAGAAAATTTTCACATAAAAACAAAGTCCTTTTGGAAGCTAATGTGAGTACCACCATTCAAGGGACCATTCCTCCTTTGTTGAAAGACCCAGGATTCCCTTAAATAAATGTTGAACAACGATAGAACAATTTTGTCAAAGCATTGTGTGATCTAGGTTCCAGTGTGAACCTCATTCCTTATGCCATGTTTTCTCAGTTAGGTCTCTAATAACTCCAACCCACATCTGTCACTCTTCAACTTGCTGATCGTAGTGTTCGAGTTCCACAGGGGATCTTAAAAGATGTTTTGGTGAAAGCTGAAAATTTCATTTACCAAGGTGAATTCATTGTTCTAGAAAATCACCCAAGCTTAGGTCCTAGGGAGAAAACCCCAATCATCATTGGTCATCCCTTCATTGTAAAAATCAACTCTGTTTTCTGAGTCCGAAATGGTAACATGACCATCACCTTTGGAAACATGAGTCTAGACTTGAACATATATAATGAAAACTCTCAAATTGGGGATGATGAAAATATCCATGATGTTAATTTGATTTTTATTGTTGATAATGAACTCAATGAACATCAAGGAATTACCGAAGGATGGTTAAGTCAAGAAGAGATTGATTTTCTTTGTTCACATGAGGAAAATTTGACTCCTTGGATTGAATCTCTTTCAGATGGCTCAATTGATGAATTTATAGAATCAACAATCAATGATACCATGGTTGAAATCAATAACATTGAGTCCATAGTGATTAATGACACTACTCTAGAAAATTTAGTGGATGAATATTCTGTTCACAAGGAACCAATTTTGTCAAGAAATATGAACAAAGAAACTATGTTCAATACAAAGTATCATCATTTCTTGGAATGTCATGAACAATATGATCTTGAATTTAAAGTATTATATTCATCACTAAAGTATGAATTATTAGGGGACAATCAGTCCTTTCTTGTTGTCATTTCTTCTTCTCTTGAAGATGATCATGAGAGGATGCTTCTAGATGTCCCAAAGAGACACAAGAAATCCATTGGATGGACCCTATCTGATATTCATGGGATTAGCACACTTATGAGGACTCGTAGAATTATTCATTGATCCGAGTCAAAGACATGTCGTCAACCTCAGAGGTGACTCAATCCTAATCTCATGGAAGTAGTGAGAAAAGAACTTTTGAAATTGTTAATAGCCGGTATCATCTATACTATAGCTGAGTGTGAGTGGGTTAGCCCAATCCATGTGGTTACAAAGAAGGCTGGAATCACAGTAATAAGCAACAAGGATGGAGAGATGCTTCCAACAAGTGTTAGTAGTGGATGGAGAGTTTGTATTGGTTATAGGAAGCTCATCTCTTGTACAATGAAAGGCCATTTCCCCTTACCCTTTATTGATCAAGTCATCGAGCGAGTGGCAGGTCATCAGTTCTATTTCTTCCTAGATGGATTCTCAGGGTATAAACAAATCGTTGTCTCCTTAGAGGATCAAGGAAAAATAACCTTCACTTGTCCATTCGACACTTTTTCCTTCAATCGCATGCCCTTTGGGTTATGTAATGACCATAGTACCTTCTAGCTGTGCATGATGGGAATATTCTTGGATATGGTGGGGGATTTTTTAGAGTTCCTCGTGGGTGACTTATCCATTGTTGTGGAGACATTTTAGGAATTCCTTATAAATGTAGAAAAGGTTTTGTCAAGGTGAGAGGATAATAATCTCATACTAAATTGGGCAAATTTCCATTTCATGGTATGGGAAGGACTTGTTCAAGGTCATCTGGTATCTGGTAGAGGAATTGAGGTTGATAAGTCTAAGGGTTAAATCATTCGTCACCTTCCCTCTCCTAATACTATTAAGGAATTGAGGTCATTCTTAGGACATGCCGGTTTTTATAGAAGGTCCATTAGGAATTTAAGCTCTATTTCTCGACCACTTTGGGATCTATTGGTAATAGATTCTCCATTTTTAGGGATAAAAAGTTGTTAGGAATCATTCTCTATACTCAATTAAACACTTATATATCCACCTATAATGTAATCTCCAAATTGGAAACATCCTATAGAGCACATGTGTGATGCATGTGACTTCGCTATAGGAGAAGTCTTTGGAAAATAGTGTGAGAAAACTCCATGTGTCATTGATTATGCAAGAAAATCATTAAATGATGCACAAATAAACTACACCACCACTAAGAAATAGTTGCTTGTTGTTGTCTTTACCTTAGAGAAATTCAGGTCTTATCTCTTAGGATCAACCATCATTGTCTTCCCTGACCATTCATCCCTATAATACCTTTTCCAAAAACAATATGCCAAGGCTAGATTGATTAGGTGGGTCTTTCTTCATCAAGAGTTCGATTTAACCATTAAGGATAAAAAGGGTGTTGAAAATATTATAGCTGATCACCTCTCTATGATGGAATTCAAATACAACCCACACCACCTATCTATGTCTTATTCATTTCCTGATGAGAACCTCTATTTAGTGAGTGATTTCCCTTGGTATGCTGACATAACAAACCATTTGGAGACGATTAACATTCCAAAATTCTTGGGGACCCAGTCTAAGAGTAAATTTTGTTTCTGATGTCAAACCCTATGTGTTTGATGATCCATACCTCTTCAACTTCTTTCCTGATCAAATCATCATGAGATTAATTCCCGAGTCTGAGAAACAGTCCATTCTAAAAATTTTTCATGGATAGTCATGTGGTGGCCACTTTTCCACAAAGAAACCCACTTAAAAGGTCCTCTAATGTGGTTTATACTGGCTGAACCTCACTAAGGATTCCTTCCAATTCTGCAAAAGTTGTCCTCAGTGTCTGCAATTAGGATCCATTTCCCAAAGAAATCAAATGCCCCTCACTCCCATTCTGGTCATTGAAATCATTGATTATTGGGAAATTGATTTCATGGGACGCTTTCCAAACTCTAAGGGATACCTCTACATCCTCTTAGCTATTGATTATGTCTCAAAATGGGTTGAACCCATTCCCACCAAGTCTAATGACCACCATGTTGTGATCCAATTTCTGAAAGAGCATATACTTTCTCGATTTGGAATTCCTAGGGCTATAATCAGTGATCGTAGAACCCATTTCTGCAACCACCCAATCTTTTCACTCTTGTCTAAGTATGGTATTACTCATAAAGTTTCCACTGAAAACCATCCTCAAACCAAAGGTCAAGATGAGTTGGAAAATAGCGAAATAAGAAAATTCATGAAAAAACTATCAATCTCTATAGGAATGATTGGTCCAATAAACCCTTAGATTCCCTTTGGGCATATCAAACTACTTTCAAAACTATCATAGGCATGTCAACGTCTTGATTGGTTTATGGAAAAGCATGTCATTTACCTGTTTAAATTGAACATAAGGCCTTTTGGGAAATAAAAAAAATGAACATCGACATTTCATTGGTTGAAACAAAAAAGTAAATTAGATCTTAATGAACTCGAGGAACATAGGATGGAGGCTTATGAAAATTAAAGGATCGATAAATCTAAAGGTCAATCCTACAAATCTAGGAATATCAATGTCAAACACTTTGAACAAGGAAAATTTGTGCTCTTGTATAGTTCAAAACATCATCTACACCAAGGAAATCTAAGGTCTAGATGGTCTGGTCCATACCTAGTGCATCATGTGTACCCTCATGGGGAAATAGTGATTCAAGATCCCACAAGAGGTCATGTCTTCGTAGTCAATGGTCATAGGTTAAAAACATTCATTGAATCATTCAATAAACAAGATACCAAGGAGGAGTTAACTAAGATAACATATGAACTAGAGAAAAATTGATAGATTTAGGGTACAGGTTGGGCTAACGACTTTAAAAAAAGAACTTTATGGGAGTCAGACCTTGGTTTTCATGTTTCCAATCACTGTAAATCATCTTTTGTTTCCTTATACTTCATTTTGTTATTTTTTTTATATAGATTGTTGACCTGTTCTTATTTTATGAGTAAGTATGGGTATGAAAGGGGACCACCATATTCATCTGTGTCACGCGGTGTGATCCCTGAGTAATAACTTACCCAGAAATTTAAAAGAAGACAATTTATCATCAGTTTATTTTATTTTATTTATGTTTTTTGTAGGTTAAAAAAAATTAGACTCTTGACCTTTTCTTCTTTTATGTGTATGGATAGGTATGATAGGGGTGCACTGTATTCATCTGTGTCATGTGGTGTGATACCTGAGTAATACCTTTCCCAGAAATTTAAAAGAAGACAATGTATCATTAGTTTTATTTAAAATAAAAACATGGAAACCATAAAAATCACGATACTTGGAATTTAATAAATCATTGTGTTCTTTTTTTTCTACTTTTTTCTTCTTTTAATGGTTCAGGGACTATTCGGGTGATACATTTTCAATCAAGGAGGTGCCTACATCACCCAAGAGATCAAAGGAGTAATCAGGATCATCATGAACTTCAACTACAAAATCCAGGTGAATTTGTTCCATTTTATCATTTTTAAATATCCTCTTTGAACTCCTCTCATACCCCCTTCTAACATTTATTTTCATTAAACACTAGGGACAGTGTTATTCTAAGTTGGGGGAGATAAAAATTGATTTTTTTTTGTGAATAAGAATATGCATGGAAAGAAAAATTCCATTAACCTTGAACATGATAACACACATTTCAAGCTATGAAATTGGATATCGAAAAATTTGGATTCCTTAATTCTGATTTTAATGCAAGTTTATGTTCATGAGCATATTTTTTGTAAAGTGTGGTTGTCCGATGTCATTTTTTAATGTTTACATTTTCATCCTCTTAATAAAAATGCCACAATGCATGTCTACTGGATCGTGGGTGTAAATTTGAGTTCATGGGTCCCTTTCATTATAGCATAGGGTTCTGGGGTCACTTTTAGTTTTATTTGAGTATCCAAAAAAACAAAAAAAATATGACCACATAGAGCAATGTTTTGTCCAAATGCGTGGCTTCCGGCACTTGGGGATTGTGACTCCATAGTTGTCTTGCAGAGAGTTAGGCTTTATATCTCTATTATAGAGCATGGAATTGACAATATGTGTGGCGTCCGGCACTTGGGGATCGTGACTCCATAGTTTTCTTTCCCATAGTTAGTCTTTTCATATCTATTGTGGTTAAAAAAATTAAAAAAATCATCAAGAAAAATCAAAAAAAATTTGGATACACATCTTAAGGTTTAATGTGATTCTCACCTAGCACTTCCATTTTTTCCCCTTGAATACTAAAATGGGCCCCACATCTTTTGTGATGCACATCACTTTATCATGCCTAATTGAAATTGGATGAAATGGGGTGATTAATTTTAACAAAGGAATGGGCTTGGTCCTAGGATATTCTTATGTAACTAGCTTGTTTTAAATGATTTTGATGGGTTTTATAATTTTTTGGTATGAGGTATTTTGGTGAGAAATGTGTATTAAAATGTTTTTGGAAAATGGGATTTGAATTTTATATTTTAATATATTTTGCTCGGGACTAGAAAAACTCAAGATGGGGGTGTGATTAGTCACTGTAAGTGGCTAATATTTAGTTTTAATATAATTTTATTCATTGTTCCAATGTCCATAAACATTGTTTTTAGTGCATTACATAAATAGAACTTCATTTCTCATTTTAAATGCAATTCATGTTTAAAATGAAAATTTGGGCCCAATCATTCATCGGTTTGTGGATTGCATTATATTCATTTTTTGAATTTTATATTTTGGGATATGATTGATATCTTTGTTTGGAACATTTTATTTTTTAGATTCGATGGATGAATCCAAAGGGAAATGGGTATTTTTTCTCCTGAATGCAGAAATTTACTGGAAAAAGCATAATGGGCCTAAGACCCATCAAAAAAATATGGGGCCCACAATCAAAGCCCAATGAAGATAAAATTTATACTGTAGAATTATAAAAATATGAGGATCATTTTATTCAACTGTGGAAAGAGCTAATTCTGATGTTTTCATGATGATAAAGGGATCTGAATTTGAGATTTAAATGGTGGACCTGATAATAATGCACATAAAGTCGTCCTTCCATTTTTAACCTAACATCCAAACGGATGAGCCGAATTTCCTGAAATTTTTACATATCATATAGGACATATGAAATAATACATTTCTCTTCTACAACCTCTCTGTATTCGTCTGCCTTCAATTACTAATTAACACGTCAAAACCGTGGATGAATCTGGCTGGTTTTGTGGTCAACTTTGTATCGTCAATTTCCTTTTGATTTTTCACCCTTCTTTTGACTCTTTTAATCGTTGGGTGGTGAATTAATTGTTGGGGGGTGGACCTAAGGCTCATAATATTCCTATATAAGGATTTTTTGTTGAAGGGAATAGGATCTCATATATTTTTTATCATCTTTTGTTCCTTGTTTCATTGTAAGGTTATGCTGCAAAAGTTCCTTTGTAATGTTTTCAATTTCCGTGTAAGTTTTTTTTGTTCTTAATAAACATATTTCTCTTCTATATTTTCCATTAATTTGTTAAAACTAAATTTTCACAAATCACAATGATATCTTTGCATTGTGGTGAATTAGTCCACACATAGGTGTGAATTTCATTCACACACATGGAGGAGTGCTTGTTATTTCCACAGTTTTAATTTCTTCAATCCAATTATTGTAAGCCATCATCTTCCCACCATTGAGAGTATACCATCAATGGAGGTATAACCTTTTAATGGGTCGATCTTAGGAGGATTCAAAGGCTGGATTGAATGTTATTTTATGAAATAATGTTTGTTAATTGGATAATTAAATTAAGACATCAATTCTTCTGTTATTTCTACTCTTCATCTTTATTGTGTTTGAGAAAACTAAATTCAATTACTAAATGACCATATACCTTAGAGAGTTCATGAATTTGGTTCTCTAAGTGTGTAGGGGATTAGTAATTGTGTTTAGTAACAACCAAACCAAAAAATTATGAATGTAGTGTTATTTTTGAAAAATGGATTCATCAAGAATTAATAAAACCAAAATTGTCTATTTAAGTAAAATTCATTCAATCCACCCCGATAATAATCCTAAGATCAACCCATTTTCTTTGAATTGATTTCACTTAGTATTCATAGTGTTCATTAAAACAATCCAACATCAAAACCAAAGTTGGCTACTTCATAGCCCATCCTTCACCAAATCATAGCATATTAAGGTTACTTCTTAGGACCTTGTGGACTCGGCCCCTACATGTACTACATCGACCGCTTTTTACAAGTAGGGAAAATTTGGGCGCAACCACCAACCCATATAATTGTGAAATCCCTAGAAGATAACTTTACACAGTTGGAAAACTGTTAGAAAAATCATGAACCAAACCCTAGGAATGTGTGTTACCCTAGATAGTGAGGTCCACACATTTGGCGCACATTTTCAACTAACTTTGCGACCCTACCCAGAAAATCATGCTCGTAGTTTCATTTTATCCAAAAAAAAATTTAAAAATCACCGGAAACTCCTCATATTCGAACTTGGAATAGGATTTTACAGTTCTCAGTGATTCTAGATCATTCCATAGGGTATACAAGGTCATTCTACCTCTTTTATTCGAGATTGATTTCTTGAATTGAAGATTCTCTCTTCTCTGAGTAAGTGGATTTCACCCTGATTCCTCTCTTGTCCTTTATTATACCTTTCCTTGGACTTTTGGAAGAGTTTATTATCTATTTCATTAGATCTAATCCCATTCAGTGTTATCCAGATCTAGGATTTAAGATATTGATCTAGAATGATAAGATCTGGAATTTTTTTGCCATGATTTCGGGATTTAGATCCAGATATTTTATCAACAACGTTGTGTTTCTCGGATATTGGGTATTTTTGTTGGGAAAACATTAATTATCAAATATAGGTAAGTGGTCTAAATAAAATTTCCATAATTTTGGATTTGATGTTTATATGGAAAATTTTACATTTTCTAGTGTCCTTTATAAATTGATTTTCTTGATTTGGGTTAATTAGATTGACCAAATTTTTTATCAAAGCATTGTTGAAATATGTGATTAATTGGGGAATTAATCATGAGACTTAGGGGATTTCTTATTAAATAATTAATTTGTGGAATTAAGTTAAAAGTTATATGGTTTAAAATATATATAATTATTTTTTAAAATGGATTATGAGATATTGAATCACCTATGTTGAGATAATTAATTATGAATTATTTTTGTGCTTTGAGATTAGGATCTAGATAATTAGTTGTGAGATTATGTATGAAAAAATGATATTTGAAATGAGATATTTAATTATGTAAATTTAATTATACAATATGATTTGTGATTTTGGTTAATTAATTAATGAACTAATAAATGGGATTGATTCATTTAGTCGATTATTATGTTAATTAATGGATTAGATGATTTTAACTAATTGTTTAATTTTTAAGGGAGTTGATGTGAATAATTAATTGATGAAATAATTATATGTTAATGAATGGGAACACAGTCATTATAAAGGACAAGTAAAAATGATAACATGGTCATCATACATATGAGTATGAGATTGGTAACATGGTCATTCTAATGGGAAGTATACACGTTAACCTGGTCATTATATTTATAAATAAAGAGAATGAGAGCATTGTCATTCTATTGAGGGTTATGCATGGTAGAATGCTCATCTTATTTACGTCATTATGATATTGGTACATTTGGAAATGTGGAATTTAAATGTGAAATTAAAGGATGTAAATAATTTAATTCCATGTAATGGCATCACACGAGTATATTTAAACTTTGGAATGAGTCGAATAACGTATTGAGATAATATATAACATTTGAGTCCTTCTATCATTCGCAAGAAATTAGTATTATGATATGATATTACCTTGGAAATAATTTGGGCTCCAGTACCATGTGAAGTCAGTATTGTGGTACGAGTGTTCTTAGGATCCTTGGGGTGAATTTAGTTAGATGAGAATAAATAATAATGTAGTTACTAGTTATTTATGCATTTTAGTTAATTATTATATAAATATATAAAATGTATTATAACTAAAAAATTTATAGGCACTGTTGGTGGTGGCATACTATGTTTTAATTACACCCTATTCCGGATTTCTAATCTATACCCAAATAGATTATATTTTTTCTAGACTGTATAAGGTAAAAGGCCATGTGATAGGTGGTTGATTGGGTATGGATCTTGGAGGAGTAAAATAGACATGGTCATAGGCCTATTTGGGGAGTCGTAGTGTCATTACAATCAGTTTAATTATAGACAATTGACACTTGTATTGGAATATAATTGTTTCCTTTTCATTTTAGTATTGTATTTCAGGTTTGGTTATCTTTTTACATGATTACTTTTCTAGTTATATTTTCTTACACTTTTTTTTCTACTGGCATTTTACACAGATATATGAGGGTATAGTCTTCTTAAGAATGACATGCTAGTCCCTAATATCTATTTGGAAAC
Source organism: Viscum album (assembly GCA_963277665.1). Classification (NCBI taxonomy): domain Eukaryota; kingdom Viridiplantae; phylum Streptophyta; class Magnoliopsida; order Santalales; family Viscaceae; genus Viscum; species Viscum album. Next base: position 2,084,127,641 of record OY728150.1, read on the forward strand.
CTTTAGAATACATGTAAGCCTTATTGAGGTCATGTGACTGACTGAATCAAGTCACCGATGCGTGGAACATGGGATGGGATATTACACGTAATATGGATGTGGTCGTTTAAAGATAAATTGAAGTGTTTCAATTCAACTTTCATAATTTTTATTTTTTAGTAATTGTCCTAAAAAATTAAAACCACCCTTTTTTTCATTCATAATTTTATTCCCATGATATTAAAATATTATAGATCCATAAAATATATGAGAAAATCTATTACTACTCACTGAATTCTTCATCATATGACTTTTCTAGATCCAAATATGGGTTTCAAAATACAATCACTTTTCATTTCAGTTATCTTCATAATCCTTTAAAAACAAAATGTATTCCTCAAGAATTACAAAAAAATAGTATCTAATTTATAAAATTATGTTTTTATGAAAAACATTATGTTTTATTTTTTCCTTTATTTTAAACTCTCTTAAAAAAAATGCTAAATATGGTTGTGTTATATGATCTATGTGAATGTTTATATTTTAATAAACACATAAAATTCTGCAATATTAATAAAAAATTAACATTATGACTGAATATAATATAAATAATTAGTTATAAACCTAATTTTGATTAAGTATTGTTAATGTATACAACAAAATAATGAAATATTATATAAACTGTAATGACCCGCCAATTCCCATTGGATGGATAGTGGAACAAGTCATTACATGGCCTTAAGAGACATCACCAAGGTGCCAAAGGCTAGCAATAAATGCCGAAGGGTTTCAAAGAAAAGTGGGGGACGATTTACCCTTTAATAAATAAACCCATAAACCAACCATAACCAAACATTCACTGTATGATGCATGAACAAATGAAAGACCAACTAAAAAAACTTCATTTACGTCAATCCAAATCTGAGTACACAAAATAAGAAGACCAAACCATGTATCAAAGTGCACAACAGATAAACAAATCAAGACTCTCAAAGGACACTCAGACTTTGTGCTCTACAACCTCCAAGCTCTACTACATCTCCTATGCATCACCACGAGCCACTAGCAACAAGATGCTTTACCTATACCTGTGTCCCAGAACATGACATCTGCAAAAGAACAAACATGGCAAAGTGGTGAGTATAAAACTCAGTAGATTTTCCCCCAATGACTTCCCTACTCACTCCACTAGGATAGAAGATTTAGCAACAATTATATAAAAACTATTTATATAAAACCTTTCCTCAAAAAAAAGTTTATAACTAAATATAGACAATTTTCCAAAAACATTTGTAACCAAAAGCATTCAAGAGAAATTGAAACATGTTTTCCATCAAGTCATTTTTCCAAAAAAATAACACATCCATCTTTAGAACCATTTCACCAAAACCTCGTTTTGGAAATCCAACCATTTCACAAACCCATGAAATCAACCATGCATGCTTTGTTATGACAGTATTATACTCATGAGCGGTCTCTCATCGATCTACCAAGTCGTCACAAGGTAATTATTCCCCATGTTCTATTACACCTTTGGCACCGAGCACAAGGTCATATTTCAACCAAGCCTCATACAAGTAGTTACCATGTTCCAGTACACCTTTGGCAATGAGCACAATGTCATATTTCAAACAATAATCGTATATACAACATGAACACACACCATACATTCACAAAAATCATGAAATAACCATCCTTTCAATAGAACACCTTTTATTGAAAACAATTTTCATCACAACCAAGTGTGTTCAACAAATTCAAACCATTTCAATAAAATTGTACATTTAATGAAAACCAAAGAATGAACTAATTTAATCAAGGCATTTCAATACCAAACCATTTTAATAAAACACCCATTTTTTTTTGAAAACACATAATTCATCCAATCATTGGACATTCCGGTAAATCCATAATTTAAAATCAACATTTAAAATTCAAGAAGCCAAAACACTTTGCACAACAATTTACCATGATTTCACAATTTCATCAAAACCATAAATCATCACCAAAGAAGATTTATTCCATGATTTACACAATAAATTTCATTCAAACAATCCAATATGAAAATAATCCAATCAATTATAACAAGAGGAGTCGAGAGTGAAGCCACCTACATCAAAGGTTTTGACGAAAACCCTAACAAAAGGAGAACGCACAAGACAACCGGGCCGATTCACCAAGGATCCTCCTTAGATCTCTTCTCCTAACCCAACCACGACCAAAACTAATCAAGTTTTGCATCCACAAACTTAGATATACCCATAACGGGCATATATCTATGAAAACGAGATAATAGGAGAAGTAGATCAAAGTAGATCTGAGAAATCAAACAAGAATGATCACATTCCTCAAGAATCTGGCATCAATTCACCATGAGAGGCCTTCAAATCACCTCCAGAACGATGGGAAGAAGATCTTTGACCTTGGGAGAGAAAAAATCCCATGTTAGGGCCACATAGGAGGAAAATCGAGCAACTTAGAGGAAAAAATGTGTGAAATCTACTTTTATAGGATCTCATTTAAGTGGCTGCACGGTTAGTTCGCACAGTTTGAAAAACTGTGTGCTAACTGTGCATTAGCTACTTCCTTGACCACCCATATCGCTTAGTTTGGCCATAAAGTTAGATAGTCAATTTTCCTTCCAAGCTACTACCTCCAATACCAACTCCACATGGTTTGGCTGCACGGTTTAGACAAACCGTGCGCCGCCCGTGCAGCTTCCCTTTTTGCCCCGAAGCTTCATTTTGAGTTCTCACGACTCTCCCATACATCACCCTTAACAATATAACCATTGAAAGCATCATGAAAGTGTTATATACCAGAAACCTGGGGGTACTAAATTCTCCCCACCACTGGACTTTTCTTCCTCAAAAAGTAGAAAACCACTGCTTGCATGAAAGAGTTCTGGCCACTTTAATTTCATTTCTTTCTCGCGTTCCCAAGTCTCTTCTTGAATCTGACCATGTTATCATAAAACCCACACTAGACCAATGCTTTTTACATTAATGAATTTCTATTGCTTGTCCACAATCTGCACCAGAATATGTACCAATGAAGCATCCGGTTCTAGGTCAACATGATCTCATCTGATCAGATGGTCAGGATCTGGCTGATACTTCTTCAAATGAGATACATAGAACACATTATGCACTACACTGAACCATGGTGGTATTGGAAACCAATATCCCACCTCACCAGCCCGTTCTAGTATCTCAAAAGGACCAATATATCGAGGAGATAATTTTCCTTGCTTCCCAAAGCGACGATGTCCAAGCCTTGGAGAGATTCTCAAAAAGACATGATCACTCACCACAAATAATAACGGTCTTCAGCAATGATCCACATAAGATTTATGACGACTCTATGTCATATCCATCCTCTTTTTAATCAACTGAATCTTCTCCGTTTTTTCGTGGACAAGGATCGGCCCAACTAGTGAAGTCTCACCTGTTTCCACCCAGCATAGTGGGGAATGACAAGGACGCCCATACAGTTCGTCAAACAGAGCCATGTGAATTGAGGCCTAATAACTGTTATTGTATGAGAATACCACTAAGGGTATATGCTCCTCCCTTGAGCCACCAAAATCCATTACACAATCCTGCAACATGTCTTCCAATGTCTGTATCATCCTTTCGGATTTTCCATCTGTCTGAGGATGATACGCCGTACTCGTATTCAACAGAGTTCACAGGGATTTCTGTATGGATCACTAGAAATGATATTTGAACCTCAGATCTCTATCTGAAACGATATACACTGGTACATCATGCCTCTTTACCACTTCTCGGATATATATTTTTGAATGATCTTCCACCATACGAGTTTCACGAATAGGGATGAAATGGGATGACTTGGTTAGACGATCCACTATCACCCAAATGGTATCGTGTTTCTAGACCGTTCTTGGAAGACCTATAACAAAATCCATTTCAATCAGATCCCATTTCCACAAAGGGATGGGTAAAACACTTATGTACCCAAAACCCTGATAACTGGATGTTCAGCATAAACGGGTTAGCTACGTCCTTTTATGCTATACATTTCAAGTTGTGACAATCCTACTCCTATCTAAGATGACCACCCAAGGAATAGACAAGAAGGAATTTCAACTCCAAGACCAAGAACAACGATGACCACTTGTTAGGCAGGGACCGAACAAGCTGATACCATTTGTAATGACTCGCCAATTTCCACGGGTTTGAGAGTGAAACGAGTCATTACTTGGCCTTATGTGACATCCCCAAGGTGCCAAAGGCTGGAAATAAATGCTGAAGGGCTTCATATACAAGTAGGGGATTATTTACCCTTTAAGAAATAAACCCATAAACCACCCATAACCATACATTCGCTATATTATGCATGAAAAAATGAAATACCAACAAAACAAACATCATTTAAGTCAAACCACATCAGAGTTCACAAAAGAGAAAGACCAAACCAAGTATCAATGTTCACAACAGATGAACTACTTAAAACTCCCAAAGGACATGAGGACTCCGTGCTCCATAAGCTTCAAGCTCCACAACATCTCCTAAGCATCACCACAAGCCACCAGCAACAAGATGCTTTACCTTTTCCTGTGTACCAGAAAACGAAATCACCAAATGAAAAAACGTTGCAAAGAAGGGGTGAGTATAAAACCCAGTAGGTTTTCCCCAATTACTTCCCTACTCATGCCACTAGTATAGAAGAGTTAGCAACAATTATATAAAAACATTTTATATAAAACAATTTCTCAAAATCAGTTTATAACAAAATATAATATAGCTTCCAAAACCATTTGTAAACAAAAGAATCCAAGATCAATTGAAACCAGTTTTCCAACAAGCCATTTTTCCAAAAAAAACACAAATCTAGATTTAGGACCATTTCACAAACACCGTGTTTTGGAAACCCAACCATTTCACAAACCCGTGAAATCAACCATGAATGCTACGTTATGACAGTTCCATACTCATGAGCGATCTCTCGTCGATATACTAAGTTGTAAAAAGGTAATTATTCCCCATTTTCTATTACACATTTGGCACCGAGAACGAGCTCATATTTCAACCAAGCCTCGTACATGTAGTTACCATGTGCCAGTACACCTTTGGCACCGAGCACAAGGTCATATTTCGACCAAGCCTCGTATATGCAACCTAAACACACACCACACATTAAAAAAAATCATTCCAATACCATCCTTTCAATAAATCTCCTTTTATTTAAAACCATTATTTTCACAACTAAGTGTGTTCAACCATTTCAAACCATTTCAATAAAACCTTACATTTAATGAAAACCAAAGAATAAACCAATTTCCTCAAGCCATTTTAATACCAAACCATTTTAATAAAACACCCATTTTTATTGAAAACCCATCTTTCATGAAACCATTTTCCATTCCAGAAAATCCATAATTTAAAATGAACATTTTAAATTCAGGAATCCAAATCACATTGCACAACAATTTACAATGATTTCTCAATTTCATAAAAACCATAAATCATCACCAACGAAGATTTATTCCATGATTTACGCAATCAATTTCATTCAAACAAGCCTATTTGAAACTAATCCAATCAATTATAACAGGAGGAGTCGAGAGTTATGCCACTTACCTCAAAGGTTTTGAAGAAATCCCTAAAAAACGGAGAACGCACAAGACGACCGGGCCGATTCCCTATGTATTTTTCGTAGATCTTTTCTCCTAGCACATCCAAGACCAAAACTCAACATTTTTGGCATCCACATGATCAGATATAACCATAACGGGTGTAGATATAAGATACTGAGAGAAATGGAGAAGTAGATCTAAGTAGATATGAGAAATCAAACAAGAACAATCACATACCTCAAGAATCCAGCTTCGATTCACCAAGAGACGCCATAGGATCACCTCCAGAATGATGGGAGGAACCTATTTAACCTTGGGAGAGACAAAATCCCGAGTTAGGGCCACTTAGGAGGAAAAACAAGCTACTTAGAGGGAAAAATGCGTGAGATCCACTTTTATAGGATCTCGTTTAAGAGGTCGCACGATTAGTTCGCAAGGTTTGACAAACCGTACGCTAACTGTGCGTTAGATACTGCCTCGGCCACCCTTCTCGCACAATTTGGCCACACGGTTAGACAGACCAAGCACCGCCCATGCAGAATCTACTGCCTCCAATACCAACTCCGCATGGTTTGGCAGCACGGTTCAGACAAACCGTGCGCCGCACATGCGACTTCCCTTTTTGCCCCAAAACTTCATTCCATGGTCTCCCAACTCTCACATACGTCACCATTAACTTTATAACCATTAAAAGCATCAAGAAAGGGTTATATACAAGAAACCAAATGTACTACATAAACAATCATAATCACTTTTAACTGTGAAAAACTAACTTATCAGGGAAGATTCTTTTTTTTTCTATTCCATGTCCAACTAAACTCTTTAAAAAATATAATTGCATCTCAAATACACCTTGACACCTTTATATATTATGCAACCATTTGTAATATATCTTATACTATTTCCATTTAATCCAGACTAGTATGATACTCTGGCCCAAAAAACATACACATGACAAACAGAAGAAAATTTTATCTAAAATATGAATAATAAATAATAATAAATAGGAAGAATCTGATACTAAAAATTATTATAATATTTATAAAATATCATAAAAACTAAATAATAATTACTGATAGAATTATAATGATTATTGAGGACATATGAAGAAATTAATTATTCCATGTATAGGGGTTTTTTTTAAAGGATTGCTTAAATATTTTAATGTATTTCCATTGAATATTTCCCTCTATAAAGTTTTTTAATAATTTTGTTCCTCAATTTCTAATGCATCATTAAATTTATTTTTGCATAACATTAATTTTTCCATTAAAAGGTAATTGTGTAGCCTTTTTATGGATTTGAAGATAATTAACAAGCTCATTTCCTGAAATATAATATTTTGTGAGTATTATTATGGAGTTAGTGAAATAAAAACTCCTTTAAGATTCATTCGTCATATGCATCTTTTAAATAGTATATAATGATGAGAGGTTAAGATGTAGTCTTAAAATTTTGTGGGTATTGTTTTGTTCTCAAGATAAGACATAATGGATGTAATTGAATGGGTTACATCATTATTAGGTTGATTTAATGGTTGATCAGAAGAACAGTTGAAAATATTATGTCCCATGAAAACAAATTGATGGATATATTTTCTCTATAAATTCATAACATATTATTTTATTGAATAATTTGATTATTTAATTAGATATTCTATGTTAATATATGGTTATATGATACCAAAGATTAATATTTAATGAAAATATATTTTCACAAGTTTTAATGTTAATAAATTAATTAATGGGATTCCCCAATTTATATACACCATATTGTGATTTAAATGATCATGTTATGTTTTGAAATAATTTTATAGGTTTTAAGAATGATTAGAATGAAAATAATTATATTTATAAATATGTTGATTTATAATTATTTAATAAAGACATTTATTTTATGAAAATGTTTTCATTAATAGAATGGAAAAAGATTGGAGTGTAAAATTATTAATATTATGGGTTACCTACTCCTCTAAAATAATAGGATTACTTATATTGAGAATATAATTTATGAAATTTCGTTATAAAACATTTAATTATATAGTGGCTATGTTATGAATATTAACATTGGACTCATATTAATACATAGATAAAATTAGAGGATAGGATTTTGATAATTTTACAATGGGATGAAAATTTAGAAATTCTAAATATGTTCTTATAGGGGTAAAAACTAATATATTTTAATATTACATTGAGTTAGAATTTAATTATTCGGAGGTTTTTCATTTTTTTCATCTTATCAATGAATATTTTAGGATGAAATTTCAATGATATAATACGGTCAATTTTATATGGTGGAAAAAATAAGATAATAACCTTTAAAATAAGTAACAAAAAATATATATAGTTATAGTTGAGTAAGTTGTTGATGTCATTGATCAATTAATATACGCCACTAATAGTGGAATCAACGAAATTGATGGAAAAAATCCTACAAAATTGAATTTTTCAAAAGGTATTCATTTCATTCATTAATATCATTAATAATTTGGTTTAACCTCAAACCAATTAATTGTAAAATAATAGATGATTTTTTTGGGATGATATATTACGTTGTGGACTATTTAGTGCTTTAGAAGGTAAAAAAACCCATTATCATCATGAGGGATAATTATATAATTATAGTTATTTAAATATTAATTGGAATTAATATAATGATATAGATACTATTGAATGAAATATATTTAGTGATCATTGACATTGAAAATATTTTCATAAAGTGAATCATATTAGAATGTAAAGGTAATAGCTTAAGTTTTTGTAAATAAAAGGGGACTCAATTTTCATATATGAAAAAAACATTAAAATATTAAAATTATAAGATTAAAATTAATATACATATACATGAATGAAATATTGAAATATATTATAAAAATATGACACTGTATTTATAAATGGAATCAATTAGACATGAATTTTATAAATATGACAATATAGCATGATGTGTTCAAAAGGTTGAGAAATATTATTTTGACTCTTAAGTGTCTCCTAGAATCAATGATAAGAATTTTACAATGATCTATGTTTTATGGGAACAACCAATAAATAAATTAAATTTTAGGAGAATGAAATATCCCATATAACCAAACAAAATTAAAACGGATTTTAGGGACTCTTTTATGAGGTAAATAAAGTATTATCCAATTATATAATTGGGTATATGTATCATGATTATAACGAAATGAGTAATGATGAAACCAATAGCCATAAAAATGAAGAATGAAATTATTATAATGGTGTATTGCTTCTAGCGATATGGTTTAACTACAATTATATGAACCATTATATTATTTTCTCTTTGAAGATAATTAATAAATATGGAAATACTCAACATTTTCTGAAGAAACATTTGTCAAAATCATTTGCTAGTACTGTGATGGATGTCAGGTCATCACATGAGTTGTTAACATCTCCCGCGATATAAGTACTTTTCAATTTTGTTTTTAAACACTATATATCAATAATTGAAGATGAATAATTTCATATGATTTTGTTTCGAATGTGTTATGACTATTAGTTTTAAGTAGTTATCTATATGGTGTAAAAAAATACACATACTCTATTTTGAGATATTATCAATAGAATAATCAAATGAGATTTAGATACATTTTTGGTTCATTTTATTGATGAAATTTTTGTAAGCTAAAAATATTATTAGAATCACGGGAACATTTTGAGAATTATTATGGATAATTTAATATAAAATAATTTTTATGGAAAATTTAGTAAATGGTGTCTTTTTTCACATCAAATTTCATTCCATTATAATTTTTAATGTAATGATGGAATAAAAATTGATATAATATATACTATGGTAGTTTAAAAATAGAATGTAAAAAATGTGTATCATATATATTCATTGTATTCATACATAGTGGGTTATTTATAATGTTTGGATGGAAAAAATTCATTACCCACTAAACCACTAAACAAGTTAACTTGAATGTGTATTGAATTATATTTAAAATGAAATTTGGAATTCATTATTATTGTATGAATCATTTTCATTCATGTAAAAATAAACATAGATGGCGTATGTAGTCAAAAGGATAATGCATCATTGACCATGTTATATTTGTTGAGTGATCAATTAGTCGATGATTATTAATGATTAGATTGAAAATTATAAATATATAACCCTCTTCTCTTTTGGACCATGTACAAATAAAATAATCCTTTTTTGAAATAAAAATCTTTGGATATAAAAAAGTTCATTTATTATCATATTCTATTAAATAGAAAATTGTGTTTTTGGAATTAGAATCAATGAATGGGATTCCTTGAATAGATAAATTGATTCTACGTAAAATGATAGAAGATCAAAAAAATAAATAGTATTACAAAGATAATCTATGAAATTTCCATTAATTTGAGTGAGGAGAATCTGTTATTTATAATATATGTTCATTTATAGTGGTGAAATGTTTCATGTATGAATGGAATATTAAGACCCTGATTTATTAATCATTTTCCAATCATTTAGAAAGTGAGATTATTAAATTATAATGTAATAATTCCAAAACAAATTATCCCTAGATAAATATTTAATAATTAATTATTTATTAAGAAAACATTTCATTGAGGAATATAATATTTTATCCTAAATATATTAAAACTAGAAGAACATCAATTTTATAAGGATAAACAAGTTGATATTTTTTATTGAAGAGGCGAGGTTTTGTGAAATAGCGAATGTTATTTTGAAAAATTAATATTGTAAATAATATAATTAATGAAGATAATTGGGATTTATAAGAGGTTTTGAAGGAAAAATTTCCTCACTATTTTACTATTGATTTACAAATACATTTTAGAAATTTTATTAATGGTGGGGAATTTGACAAAATTAGTATTTTAATAATCTATATGTTTTATGGTTTATTAATATTTAGGATTATAATGTTATATATTTACATTAATCATGTATATATGTTTACATGTATTAGAAAATTATTTAATATAATTATTACATAAAAATTACACATTTAATATTACCATATTTACTTCATCATATAATAGATGAATTATTTAAAAGAAAAATATACATTACATTAACAAGATTATAATTTTTATCACTCTAAAGGGATATTTAATTATTCAATATATGTTAGATGCATATTTATTATAATAAAATTCATTTAATTTAATATATATTATATAAATAGTCCTATAAATAATTTTACTAAGGTACGAAAAAATATGTCTTTTCATTTGAAACATAAATATTTTTTGTTCATTTTTTTACAATCAATTAAATAATTCAACTGAAAATTTCAATGTCTAAATTTTTTTAATTTTAAATTAAATAATTTTTTTAATCATCATTTCCATATTTTATTCAATTATTTTTTTGGGTTTTTATAAACATGTTAATTTTTGTATTAATAGTAAAAACAATTTTTTTACAAATAATGTTTCTTTTATGATATTACAATTAAATAAATAATATTAAAATAATTTACGAAGCCAATGAAATAATTCTTAAAATATGATACGCTCAAAATATAAAAAAAATAATATAGCATTAATATAAATTATTTTTTTATATCTAGATAAGTATGAAAACATTTATAGATGATGATTTATTACTTATGGGGTTTTAGAAAATAAAAAATTGGTATCATTAAGATATTATAAATAATGATATAAGACAATTATAAAAATTAAGTGATAAAAATTTTAACTAATCAATGATTTTTATATATATTATTTTCTTTCAAATTATATTAAAATTAAATTAACCAAATGTGTATCCAATTTCTATATCATATAATAAAATCCAAACATAGTTGTCTCAAAATTCAGGTTATGAGTAAAATGGTAATAAAATCGATTAAATTTATTTTGATGTTAATAATGATGAACAATAAATCATATAAATGTTATTAAATTATTTTCAATACTAAATAGTATTATTGTCAAATAAAATTATTACGCAGAATTAATTGAACACTTATTCAAGTAGTAGATAAGATTAAACAAAGGTTGTCAAAAATAATTAAAATGATATGTATGTGATGAATTAATATCTATAATTTTTTTGAAAATAATTATATTTAATAAATTATTTAAATATTTAAATCTCAATTCAATATATATATATATATATTAAATGAAAAATTATGATAATTGTCATTATAATGACTTTAACTGGTACATAATTTTTAAAATGATTTATAAGTTAAATAATACAGTGCCTTAAAATGATACATGTCTAAATGACTAATGGTCGAAAATATAATCTTCTATTAATTTATGAGCCACTTATAGATTTTAAATTATATTTTCACCCATAATGATTGAATATTTGGGTAAATTACATATAATGTTTCCTATAAATGTGTACTCATAATAACCATTGAAAAAAATAATAATTTTTTACCAAGTATTATTCTCAAAACCCACCCTAAACTTTTGTTAATTTGTTCATAAGTTTTTAGTATTTCTAGAATTCTATTATTTAAATCCATTAGACTTAATTTGATGGAAGTCGTCTATAGAACATTGTAATTGTTTTCAAGAATCCATCTTCTTTTTAAATTTATGAATATTGCTTTTACAATTTATCAAAAAAAAAATATCATTTTACTGCCATTATTCCATTAAAATGTAATTGTAATTTTTTGGTCCATTAGTGATGATATATCTTCTATTACTCTTCACCAATATTTTTTTCGTAACATATTACTATTATAAAATAGTAGTTTTATAGAAACTATTTCATTTCATTTAAATAATAATGCTAATAATTTAAATAAAAAACTATTCTTTGAATGTTAAGAGGTTATGATATATTAATTAAAATATATTATTTAAAACCATAACTATTTGGTGGTTTTTACAATTTTTTAGACTCTTTTAAAAAACTTCAATCTTCAAGGTTTTTTATTCAATCTAACTGAATGATTAAATTTTATTAAATATACATCATTCATGGATATCTATAAAAAATGATTTCCTGACTAAATATTATATTAACATATAACTAGTTCATATAATATGATTTTTTAATTTTAAAATAACCATCATAAAAATGAATGTATAATCTTACAATCAATGTAATTTGTAATTGTTAAAAAAAATCATATAAGATAATATTTAATAAATATACAATTTTAATGACCTATAGATAATTTAATATTCCGTAATGACATAATACATAAAACAGAACTCCTTTTAATATTATAGTACCATTTTTCATGGTTCTTTGACCATTAATAATATAACACAACAATTCTGGAACAATGAACCAGACAGCCTCAAAACAACCAACATAATAAAAATAATTCAAATAAAAGTATATTATATGAAAATAATTGATTAAATATGATTAATAAAATTTATATAAACAACTAAATATGTTCTGAATCATTTAAATATTTAATATTATTTTCATATTGAGAATGATTGAAAATTTAATTACCAATTTTGATCCCAAGGGAGGGATATTTTATTAAAACCTTTACATTAAATGTCTTAATGTATTTACCTCTGTACTATCCCACTAATAATTAAAAATAAATATAATTATCATATTATAATTGATATTTATAGGTATTCAATGCTTCAATTTCATTTTCTTTTTAATAATGAATTGAAAATACCACTATTTTAAAACCCATTTATTAATTATTGGTTAACTAAAAATTCTTCTATGCATGAGTTCTGTAAAGTCACATTTTTTTGAGTGGGTTGATATTTTTTGGTAAATCTAAATTTTGAGTTTTTTGAAAGAGAAACCATTATTTTTTGGGATTTAGGGGTAATTATAAGAGTACTGCTTCTCTAAGGTGCTCTTTTTATATGTCTATTGAGTATAGTGACTGCATTGGGGGATTATATGGGTCTAGGATACACCATTCAACAAAAAATAATTGGAAGGTAAATAAAGGGGTACATGGATTATTCAAAACATGAGTCCCTTTAGGGGAAATATCTTGACACATTTTTTTCAAGATAGTAATTTTTCAAACTATGTCTAGTGGGGTTCATGGACATATTATATTCATTTAGTTTATTGTATAGGACATCCACCTCAGCTGTTCAAGGTTTTAAAATCAGGATCCTAGCCTTGTGGGGTGGGGGTTCCTTTGGATTGTGGAAATACATGGTTGGTGTATGATTATCTAAACCATGATTCCTAACTATATGGTTCATTAAAATATTTTAAATTATTGTTTTTCTACTTCCTCATTCATACTTACTTATCCTCTTTTATTCCCCCATTTCATGTGCCACATCCAATCATTATTTCCTACATTCTCCTCATCTAGGATCTTTTTTAACACCATTTTTTCGGAATTGATTTGAGCATCTTCAGGAGAGTTTTATAACTAGTATTGAGTATTTGATTCATCTTCAATATTTTTTTTATATTTCTATTTGAAATTCTATTTTCGACATAGATCATTTTCCCTATTTCCATGTTGTTTGTCATTTTCAATGGGTCCATCTATTCCACCTAGGATTGGAGGAATGTATTCGATGGGTGAAATATTATGAGTGTATGTTAAGTGGCGACATGATTTTTCCAAATCAATACATGTGAAATGATTTGTTTGAGTGTGGTGTTTTTTCTTTGACACATTAAAGTTAAATATTTATTTTTAAATTTTGATTTATTTTTTTGATGTATCGAAGGAAAATTCCTAGTATATTGTATATGTTTATCCTTGAGTGGTATGTTACGAGAGATATTGGGTTTTTAGAATGTTGGGTATGTAAGTCTGATTGATATTATTTTACTATTAATAATTTATAATGATTATAATTGTTTAATTAGAACATACTTTACATGAACTAAGGTATATTGGGATATGTTAATCACCATGATTGAGATGACATGGTTTTTCAGGAGAAAGTAATATACTGTGATATATCTGATGGTTTTTACCATCAAAATTTAGGTAATGTGGTTGTTATGATAAGGTAGATGTTGATGCCCATTCCAACCTTTAGTGGTTTTATTCTCATTTGAATATTATGTTTTTTGGATTGCGTGTCAAATAATTATTTCTATTTTCCTCTCATCATAATTGACCATTATCATTTTTAGAGTCATCAAAACACATATATGGACTTTGGGAGGTTGATTTCCCAAATAAATTGAGGTCAATGACTCCTTATATTTATATGCATAGTGGATAGTGTTGATCATTTATTATAGATAAGGTTGCCACCATATTAATTAATTAGTAATAGAATATGAAACTATCAAATGGGGGTGTGTCAAGTTGTGTATGTTCTGGCTGATGGTTTAGGATTATTAAAGTGTATATATCTATGTTCCTTGAAATATGGGTTGTTGAGAAATTGGTGGATCACTATTTCATGGATAATTTATATAATCATTCTTTTGGATTTCATGATGTTGAATTGATGGTGGTTATGAAATTGAATGTCTAAGGGACATGTGGCATGATTTTTGGGAATGATGTGTGGATTTTGGTTTACATGTTTTAGATTGTATATATATATAAGATAATGGTTGTAATAAGGTGTGGTGTGGTACATTAGATGTGTAGACTGAGGGATATTTGGATGTGACTAATTATAGATACATCATTCCACTTAAGGGGTTGGATAGGGTACGTAAATTCTTCATTTTGGTTGGTGAGAATAAGTGAATTGGGTAATGTATTATTATTTGTGAGTAAATGATGATTATTTATGTATACATGCACTATTATCAATATGTATGAAACAAAATAAAATGTTTTTGGTGGAATAATATGTTCATAATCACAACCTACATGACAGCTCAGGGTATTTTTAGACGTTATAGATTTGAGATAAGGAAATAGACTAGTTTCATTTAGAAGGCTATAGGGAGAAGAGATTGACATGTTCATAAATAGATGGAAAATGGACTGTTGGGGTTCTTTTATATTGATTTGGATATTCTCTAAAAAAATTTAGTGTGAAATTATGTGATTTTCCTCTGGGAGATTTTGCATTTTTTATGACTGACATGGAATGAATATACTCTACCTAATTTTAATTACCCTATTTCATTTGGTTCCTTTTTACATTGTTAATTATTTCTTCTTAAGAGTCTTATTATTAATTCGGTAGTGTTTTTATTATATGATATTTATTAATATTTCATCAATATGTGATATAATCACCCAAATATAAACTAATTACACCCTCAATACTACTGGGAATCCATTAAAATATTGGGATGTGTCTCTATGAACAAGTGGTCGTCCAGATCAGAGCGTAAGTTATGTGGAATCCAGTTTATTGAAAAAAAATGGTATCAATGGTGTTTTATTTATTCTTTTCATAATTTCAATGTTTTGGTAGAATGGATACTATGATATAGTAGGAACTAGGTACTAGGGGGAAGACAATAGAAAATAGTGTAGAAGGACATGATTCCCATATTATTTAATAATTTATTCCCCTTAGATGTGGAGGGTGTACATTGATTATGATTTCTGAACCTTACGTAGGGGGATATATTATTCATTGACTATGAAGAGAGGTTTATGGACCTTTCTAGATATATATCCACTATTGAATGAAATTACATCTATGGGATGAGATGGATAGAGGATATCATATGTAATTAGATCAGTGTTCTAGTGAATATAATCATGTTTGTCTAATTCTCAGAGGTAGTAAACCAAGTTCTGATGAATGGGGGAAACATTATACACTAAACATACTAAATCCAGGTGACACTATTAGGTTATGAGGTAAGTTCTGCATTGGTTATTTAGAAGTGATACCATTAGGATTCCAATTGGTAGGTCATGCCTGAGATTTAGGAAGACCACCAAGGAGTGGATTGTTTATGTCGTGATTACTATTTGGAATGTGGGGTCATCGTTAGACCCAATGTGATAGACCTCTAAAGAAGTGGTGGGAATATATCCGTATGGTTTACTAGTAGAGGTTCATAATAAAGACATCTTGGGTAGTGGGGACTTATTGACTGCGTCAGACTCTGTGATATAATATTGTAATCGTAACGATACAGGGAGCTAGAATCCATGGTACTACTACTTGTTAATGACATGGATGAGAGAGAAACACAATAATGGGATAGTGGTGTTCGGTTCTAGATTGCTATATAATCTCCAAAGAAAGTTCATTCCTTGGGATGTTGGATATCAATCCATTTTTTTGATGTTTAGATGGCAGGGTCCTAGTAATCTACAGAAACAATGATGATTATAGGTATACCATGAATGTGGGATTTTCAATTTTTTAGTCATGGATGATATGTGTTTATATGGTGGAAATGTGGTAATTAAATTAACTAGATTTTTGAAAATATTTCAGAATGATAATTGTTGTGTGGAACATCTGGTTGTATATTAATCAAAGGTGTCTTCTGTATATGATGTATATATGTTACATGTGGTCATTGGTATCAAATGAGATGTATGACTCTCTTACATTAGTTGTTATGCAAGACTATTGGGGAATCATTAAGGAAATTTAAATCCAATTATTAATGTTGAGATAGGGTACTAATGAATTTTGGTAATTTTTACATGTTTTTTTGAATGATTTATTATGGAATAACCAAAATCCATAGAAATTGGGTCAGGAAGAAATTAGGTTGGAAATTTTAAAGGTGCGGAGCCCTTAGATAAGTTGACTTGTGACTAAATGTTAACAAGGGAAATGATTGGAGGTGGGTACATTTGGTTTCATATTAGATGATCTATTATTGGTTGGGGATGTTGTAACATAGAATTTTCCTTAGCATTTCATAATTTCCATGTAAATTTTAATTTTAATTTTAGAAACTGGGACAAAATTCATTCTGGGAATTAAATGACAATTATGAAAATTTTAATACGCCAATATGTTGTATTTAGAAATAAATTAAGCCAACAAGGGTGAATCAGGGGGTTTGAAGTGTTTCAGTATCCTTAGGCCGATAATAAATAATTTTACAAATTTGTACGATGTGACACACTATTTTTTCAGACTGTGCCCCCATATAGAAGAAACCATAAAACCCATATTTTTATATATAATGACTATTAAAACTATAGGTGGTGGGGTTAATTTTCATGTGAAATTTATGATTTATTTTATAGTGGTAATATAGATGGGTGGTATATAGTTTTATGAATCATTTTCCCCATTGTGAAAGGTAGGGTTCTCTTCAGATAGTGGTATAACACGATTTCACAAAGTTAGAAAAATTTTCTGGACTAATAATGATGTTCATTAAATTGTATAAAATTTCATATTTTCCACTTGTACCCTTATACTTATTTATCATATAGTCTTATCCCATTTCAAGTTCCTCCTCCAGCTATGAAAACTTCCCTTCTCATCTTCTATTATCCTTTGGAACACCTTCAATCAAGATCATATTCGAGCACCATCAAATGTCTTGGATAGATAGTGGTCAATCATTGATTCATCCAGCTTACATTAATCAATTATCTCAATATTTTCTACTAAATTTCAATATGAAATCATTATACCAATCTCCACATCCTTTAAAAGATTATTTATTACCTTTGTTTATGGATCATACTAGAGGTTATCATTCAATGAGTGATCACCAATGAGGGTAAGGTATGTGGTTTATAGATTTTTCAAAAAAAATTATGAATTATAAGAGATGAATGGGTGGAGTGGTACAATTGTAACCCTTTTAAATTAATCAATTATTTTCAATCATTATGATTTCATTTAATAATGATGTTGATGGTAAATCTTATATTTATTTAAATATGTAGAGCCTAAATTTTATTGTGTGAGTGATATGGTGTTTCATTGAAGTTATGTTTATGAAGATTATTCCAATTTTATTATTAAATGTTTTTTATGATTATACTGGTTCTATGAGAATGTGTTAAGAATCTCATAGATTACATTGGGTGATATTGTTCACTAGATTAATACAACATGGTTCTTTAATAAAAGGACATGACTCGAGAAATATGGGACGATGAAAAAAATTATATTTGAGGTGTTGTAATAATTAGGTTGAGGTGTATTCTGAAACCATTACATATATGAGAAATGTAGTCCAAATGTGGTGATGAGGTTTTCCTAATGTTGTCACTATGGAATTTTTTGTGATTTTCAACCACTATATTGGATGATAGTGTCGTCAGAGTAAATTTCACACGAATAAGCTCTTAGTGAGGTGGTGTTGATGACACATTATGGGTGGATGTGTCTATATATTTAGTGGATTGGTTGATGGTGATGACCATCAATTATGGAGGAGGTGATGATTGTATAAATCCATGGGTGATGGTATGTAGGACAAATATATGTGGGATGGGGCTCACCATATATGCTTTCTCTAATGGTAAAGGCTTATTTAATAGTGGATATAGTCATTCCTTAGACATTAGGAAACCAAGATAATGATGTATCATTATTTCTAGATGGAGGGACATCGTCATGCCCTGAGACATTGGGTTTTTTGACCAACAATGGTTATGAATGTGGAAATCTATGGGGCTTCTAAAATTATTTATGGGAACATTGTTGGGTAATTAGATTACTTATTATGTGATATGTATATATAATAGAAGATATTTCTTATTTGGTTCCTTGAGATATTTTATGGGTGAGGAATGAGGGTTCTCCACATGTGGATGACTATGAATTAATCATTCCATTTCGGGCATTGGTCATGGCTAGTAAAAAATTCTTTATGTTAACTTAGTGAAAGTGATGTGGGTTATGAATTTTTATATGTTATTTAATGTTATTAATTTTTTAATGAATACATTGGTACAAATATCAAATTAATAATGGAAATTTTTTCTGTTTTGCTACAGAGTTCATACTGACAACTAACATGGGCACGTTAAGTGGTTTATAGGCATTTTGGATTTGAGATTAGGAAAGGGACTAGGTTTGTCCAGTAGTTAGAAGGGATACACAGTTAAATAGGATGGATGGAAAATGAAATAGGAATTTTCTTCTATATCAAGTTGAATATTATTTTGGTATTTTGAGTATAAAATTAAGTTATCAGCCTTTGGGAGATCATTCATGTTCGGTATGACAGATATGGATGGAGCAATGATTAAATGATATGTATGACTTTATTTATTTTGGATCCAAATTCCAATTTTTTATTATTATTTATTGTATTTTTTGTATTTTTTTCATTATTATTAGTATTATATAACTATTATTATAACATCATCACTAGAGGGTATAGCCTTCAAACTGTCTCCTAATTAGACACACTACTAGTCACTAGCTTTTGAAATATGGGGAGGCACTTTTAAGGACAAGTGGCCTAGTATCCTGGAAAAATGGTTAAGTAGATCCCAATTTGGGGATCTACATGTTAAAATGTATAATTTTATGAGTTTTATTCATGAAATTTTGAAATTAAATATCTTCAATTTGTATACATATTATGATTCATATAAATTATATAAAATTGTTAATCTATTTGATATATCTCTTTAATACATTGTGTAATTATTTCACCTCTAGAGAATAAATATTGGAAGTTACTCAATCACTTATTTCAATTTATGGTTTATTTTAGGACTGATTCTAAATATGAATTCCACTGAGAAAATATATATACATCTCTATTTCAATTATTCAATATTGATAATTTTTTATTTATAATTAATTTTGCAACAATAATGATTTCATGAGAGATTATATGGAAATATGATTTCAATGATTACAATTACAGAAATTGAATTGTTCACAGGTTCTCATGTATTTGAATTGAATATTTTGTTGTGTTCTATCATTTTGGGAAGCCATGGCACATATGACCTATGTGATAATATTCTAGAAGACCCTATCACTAATGTGGATCCCTGGGACACATAAATCTAGTTTTCAAATCCTCATTTCCTTTTTATAGAGTTGTAGAATATATAGCTTCTAGATAAATGTTATCGTAGTCATTTCAATCCAGGAAAGTTGGTTCATGGAATGGAAATTATGGAGGCATAGATAGATCTTCTTCTAGAAAGAGTCAATTCAGGTAATTACTACATGATGTTGGTATTCATTTGGATCTGGTGTAGATGAGGAAATATCATGTGGTAGATCAAGGACTAGTAGAATCAGATGTAGGTATTCTGATAGTTTGTGGTACCATTCATATTTATTAGTCCTTATTGATTCTCTGTTTGATACTGGTGCTTCTAAATCATACATTTATCCCTTCATGTTTGTTGTGATAATGTTTCCAACAGAGGTTATTTAATATGGGATGGATTATGTAACATCACTTTTCAAGATACAAGATTTGAGTTTCAGTTATATGTATTGTGCACTCATCATGTAAGGGATCGAGATAGAATGAGATTTAATTGTTTTGGAAATGGTCCATTTGACATAAACCTAATTATATATTGTATTGTGTGATATTAGGCATATATTGATTGTTATATGTTTGTGAGTGAGTTGTAAAGAACCTGATGGTAGTACCCATGTTTGTTTTGTTCATAAGATACTTGGTTGGGATGTTATGTACCTCCACTTTAGGAATTGGGAAACCTTATTTCTCAGTTTTTGTATCTTGGGCTGGAGTATGGTGGTGGTTCATCTGACGGTGGACTACCTCCTATGGTGGATGTGTTTTTGTAGGTTTATTCATGGGAATTTTTGGGTTTTAATCTTGATATGGATGTGAAGATCACTATTTATTTGGAATTGAGAACGCAATAGATAACTCTTCCTTCATGTTGTATGACCCCTAGCATATTGATGGGATTGATGAAACAAATGGTGGATTTGGAATCCAAATTATTCATTTGACTGAGTGTCTATCCTTGGGTATCTGTAGTATTATTCTTGAAAATGGAAAATGGATCTGTCTGATTATACGGTGCTTACTGATGTTTAATAAGGTTATGATCAAGAACTTGCACATTTTCCCCATATTAATGACTTATTCGATAAAATAAATTAGTGGAGGGGGTTTTCAAATATTTAGTTGAATTCGGGTTTTAACCAAGTCAGTGTTATAGAGGCAGATGATCTAAAAATATTCTTCTAAAGTACTTACAACCATTTGGATTACTTTTTCATGCCTTCTTGGCAGACTAATTCTCCAGTGGTCTTCGTGGAACTGATGAAATGTTTTTTCCACCAGTATCATCAATCATTTTTGTGGTATTTGTGGATGAAATATTATTCTATCTTAGGATTAAGTAAGGGCATGATCATCACTTAAGAATTGTGTTTTCCTCTCTTCAAGATCATTTTCCCCATGAATGGTTTTCAATGTTCACATTCTAGATCAATCAAGTGATGTTTTAGGGCCATGCGATATCAATGTTGGTAGTTTAGGTGGACCTTGAAAATATTTGTGATTTTATTTCATGGGATAACCAAGTAAAATTTTTTAGATCTGAATATTTTTAGCTCGGGTAGGATATTATAGGTGGACCGTTTGAGATTTATCTTACAATGCTAACTCAGAAAGGGGTAAAGTCTGAATGGACCACAGTGTATCAAGTTTCCTTTGAGTAGGTTATGTGTAAGTTTATCACCTACACTAATTTTTTCTTTCTAGAATCTTAAATGGGGTATGTGGTTTTTTTGATTCTTTTGGTATGTTTCATGGGTGTTTGCTAATTCATCATGACCATGTAGTGCCTTATGGTTCCCAAAAGTTCCAACCATAAGAAAATAATTACCAAACCCACGACCTAGTGATGGAAACAATGATTATTTAATTGATGAAATATTTCCATTATCCTTTTTTATAAATGATTATGGTTTATTCAAATCATATTAATTTAGACATCATTTTCATTAAAAATAATCTAAATATTATGTAGAGTCATTGGGGAAAGTGCATTGAGGTGTTTTATTTCTATATAGTCTATACCTCTGGTAAAGGTAATTTTTTTGGATGGTGATTTAAGACTAAATTTCCCAGTTCCGTCATTGAAAATGTCAGTGATGAGGGGAATTTGATGGGGATCCTTTCATAAATACATTTTAAGAAGAAGGTGCATAGTGGAGGTGTGCTCTTGGACAATATTTAGATGAAACCTTGTCCTCTGGAGTTGACTCAGCCAGAGAAGTTGAGTAGTGAGTTGTTACAATATATATATAGTTCATTCATGGTGGGGAGATGAATTGTCGATGGTCATTATCTATCAAAAGAGTTTTATGATTCAATTGATACTTCATAGTATTGTATTCATTAAGGAAGATGGTAATACATGATATCCCCCAGTCTTAGTGGTTCATTCATCTTGGTTCCACTAAAATGTTTTTTGATGTGTGTCGATAGTTCTGGGGGATAAGTATGATGGGGGACATATCTGACATTGTATCACAATGTTATATGCGTCCCCAGGTTAATACAGGGCACAGAAGACACTCCGGCTTGCTTCTTCCACTACCCATTCCTGCCTAGAAGTGGGATGAGATCACTGGGGATGTATTTTTGTCTTATATTATACACCATGGAGGAGGAATTACATTTTTTATTAATATAATATCTGAATAAATAATCCCATTTCATTAAAATAAAGTATTCATCCAAAGTGGATGAATTAGGCTGGTTATATGCTTACGAGGTTCAAAGGCTTCATTGTGTGTCAAAATTAATTCATTCAGAGAGGGACCCTTGTTTTACTTCAATATTTTGGGAAGGCCTTTGAATATAAATGTTGTTGTAGGTCATGTTGAATATAGCTTGCCATCCCCAAATGAATGTTCATATAGATAGAGCGAATCAAATCTTGGAAGACAAGATCAGAGCATGTGTCTTAGATTTTTAAGGTTCTTAAGAAATCCCTTTTGGATTTTTCTTGTTTTCATATATCAATAATTATCATTATTTAATTTGAATGGCTACATTTCAGGTTCTTTATTGCCAGTCGTGTTGGTATCCTTTGTCTTGGGATGAGGTGAGTATGATCTCATAATTGGGATGAGGCCTTGTTCCAAAAATATCTATGAAGGGCAGGATAATTAGAGAGTGACTACAATGATCATAGAGTTTTATCTATTATTATGATGCTTAGAGGTTCTGAGATTTGGATTTCTTCATGGGTACTGGGTGTTTCTGAAATTGGATCCTTTTCTAGGTATTCATCATTTGGGGATGTAAGGAAATATAACAAAGTCGTTCGTTGGAACTTTTGATATTACTAGGTGTTTTGGTAAGGTCGAATTAAGGTTAGATTTTACATCATATTTGACATCAATTCATGATGCATTCAATGTTTCTCAGTTGAAAAATTAGTACCTAGATATGTCTCATGTTTTGAATTGGGATGATTATGAGTGGGTGCCTGATTTTTATATGTTTGAACAACTGGTATGGATTGTGGATTCCCAAGAAAAAATGATTCATGGGAAGTTGTTTCCATTAGTCCACGTCCTTTGTAATGATGTCATTTATCTACATTAAACATGGGATTATAATTTGTGGGTTGACAAAGAGTATCCACTTTTATTCTCCAATCATACTTCAAGTTCAGCTTCCATGGATAAAAATTATCTATTTTAGGGAGAATTATAACATTACTGATGTAATTTTGATGTACTTTTCTATTTATTATTGTTCTAGAGTATCCCTATTGGTATTACTTTATTTATTAGTGAAAATGGATTTTTTGGGTTAATAGAATGTGGAATATTTTTGGTGAAAAATTGGAAAAACCATTCACCCTTGCCTAGAAAACTATCTGTCCAAGTTTCATTTTTGGATAGAGGTGAACCACAAGGTTGCAGCATGGATTAGAGACCATGTGAACTAATAATTAGGATTGAACCACATGGAAAGTTACGGGAACATGGTTATTGTCCAGTGTGTAAAATCATGCATGAAAATTTCTTATCTTGTCAGTGACATTAGAAATATGGTATTTTACCTTTTTATATATTGTATTATAAAAGAAAAAATACCCTAAATCATCCCTATTCATTATTCTTCACCAAAAGACCCTCCTCCCTTCCTCATTTCTCCCTTAGACCATTATTTTTGTGGTGATTTTTGTGTTGTTTGTCGAATATTTTTCATATACATGACATTTATTCCTTGGTATCTCCTACTCCCTTTTCTTGGGGTTTAGATTTTATAATGGTATGGGTGACTTATTTAGGGTTGGATTTTATTGTTGAGAATTCACATAAGGTGTTTTTTTATACTTCCTTTATAGGGTTCCTTGGGGGCGTGGTTATTGTTTAGAATATATTTTTGTAAGTTTCTATAGTTGAGGGAGGTTATTCTAGCCTTAAATATAATTTTTTTATTTTTTCTTTCATTGATAGATGTCTATGTCCTATGAATATTTCATGATGTACAAACTATGATTTTAAAATTATTTTAGGTGCGCATATGTTGATATATGGTTGTCAAAGAAAAATGATTTTTGTTTCACATGGTATCTCATGTTATGTTTCTTAAATTCATTTTATAAAATGTGAATATAATTTAATAAATTGAAAAAGTGTTGAGATACATATTTCCAAGTTATTTTGATGTGTGTGGGAATTTACAATGGGTTTTTATTATGAGAAATGGTGGTTTACTATGTTTATTACTATTGCTTCTATTTTTATGAGAATTTGGTTATCTATATTATACATGAAATGGAAATTGACAATGAAGGGAATCATATGTATCTAGGTGGGGAGAAAAGGTATGGTATTCTAGTTAACATAGAAGTGACTTATCACTAATTAATCTAGTATGATTTAATATTACCATAGTAAATAAATTCAAATCGTGATTGGAAACTATAAGAACATTGTATGGATTCCTCTCTAGTGGATTATGAATGTGGTTTATATGTGTTGTTGTTTCTAAACCACATTACACCAAGATATATGGTACCTCATATCCTACTGTGGATAAAGCCTATAGGGATTTCTAGTTACATATCACTCTCTTATGATATTTCACTTAACAACGACATAATATGTAATTTATTTATTATTTAAATAGAAGGGAATGTTTTGTTTAAAATTATATATATAAAACATTTCTCGTCTATATATAAAACATGAATGTTAATTTGTCTTACAATGTTTTTGGTGTGGAATATTTTTATTAGGGGGTATCCAACTAGAAATTGGCCCAAACCATGCATAATCATAATTAGAAAACATTTATGACATTTTTTTGTATTTTTTTATTCCTTTTGGGTCTATAATTTTCCCAATGGGTTTTATTTTTAGTGAAAATATGTGTTTTGGGTTAACAACATGTGGAACTAGGTTTTGAGAACCATTATCCCTTCCCATGAAACCATGTAGCCAAGTTTCATTTTATGATTGACGAGAAATGTATGGTTATAACATGGTCTGGAGACCATGTTGACTAACCATTAAACATGTCCCTCTTGGATAGTGAGGGGTTCACAGTTTCTACAAGGTCTTCCAAATCGTGAAGAGAAACCATTGGACTTATGTATTTCATTAAAATTTGGATTTTTACCCTTTTCCAACTTCAATATTTATCCTTAAAAAACCAAAATCCTCCCCACTCAAGATTCTACACCCTAGGCTCATTCTTATCTCCTACATTCTCCCTTGGGACTCCACTTTGGTTGTGGTTTTAGGGTGGTTTCTCAATGATTCTTTGAGTAAGTGTCATTTCTTCCTTCATTTCCCCACTATTCTCGGATTTCTATTAATCCTTATTGGGGTTTTACTTTTCTGGTGGGTTGAGTTACCTATTTATGGATGGGTCATGTTCTTGAGGATTTATTATTGATGTTTTTCTAAGGATCATTCCTTTATAGGGTCCATTTTCTGTGAGATTTCTGATTTGAAGTGATTTCTATTATTTTTTTTCTTTTGATGTTGGTTTTTCCATGGTTAAACGTTGTTTGGTTAATTTTATATGATTTCATTACATAATATTTAGTTCTATGTATTTTTTCTAATGTGAGAAATGTGTTTTCAAAAGGATTTGTGGTACGCATGTTTTTAATGATGGTTTTGGAAAGGGAAATGAGTTTTTATTGATGTGTAATCTAATGTTGTGTTTCATTAATGTGTATTATAAATTTTGAAAATGGTTTTATAAATTTTTAAAGTGGTTAGAAATATAATTTCATGTCTATTTTGTTGTGGGTGTGAATTTGAAATAGGTTTTTCTTATGAGAAATTGTTTATTTTATATTTTTATTATCATTCTTTGTGTGTGTATGAGAATGTGGTGATCTGTGTAATATGTGAAATGGAAATTGATAATGAAGTGAATCCTAGGTATCAGGGTGAGTGAACTAGGACTAGTAATCTAAGGGAATCAGATGTGGCTTGTCCTGTATTCATCTACAAAGGTTAACAATTAAAAAACATTATAAATTATGATGATGATTATAGACCACTAAAAAATTGGATGGATTCATATCTAGTGGCTAGTGAATGATAATGATATGAGTTATGATTGTTATACCACATTTAATTGAAATTTTAGGTACCATGTTCCCCACAATTTCTATTGCCTATATGGACCTCTTATGAAAGTGATATCATGTGATATTTCACTTACCATCAGTATACAATGTACATTAATATTTATTTCAAAATAATAGAATATTCTCTTTAAAATTTTTTCAAGTACTATTATAAAACATTCATGTTTTTTTTTGTAATGATTTGTTATGGAATTTATTTTGGATGGTATAATATTAGGAATTGGATCCCACCATACATACACCTTTGGGTGTATATATACCTGGTTGTGATTGACTCATGTGAAGGAAATATGTATGGTGAGGGTGGATGTAGATGCTAGTTCACTACCTCTTATAGGGGTTAGTGGTGGTGGCTTGTGGATGATGTTTCTATTTTTCATTGGAGGTTTATTTTATAGTATTTTTCCACTATTTATTACATATTTTTTTCTTTAATGTATAAGGTTTTAAACCTTGAATATGATAATTATTTTTCCTTTTTTTTGTTTGGTTATTTTTTTAATGTGATGTTTAATTATATGGGTTGTTTATTCTTATACAAATGGGTGAAAGAATTCTCAAAGTATATTATTATTACTGATGCACTTTATTTTACCTCATACAAATTTGGAACACCCTTTGGTAAATTCCACGAATAATGTCATGTGTCAAGTTGTATTGAATCCTAGATTGGGTTGTGAAATTGCATTCATATAATATCATTAAGAAAACGTTCTTTCATCATCTTTTCTACATAATCATCATTTGATTGAGAAAATTTTTCAATATATTATTCAGTAACATTTATATAAATGGGGTCAAAAAAATTGCATCATTCTTTCATGAAAAACATATATTAGTACCCACTATAGTACATGAATGAATGATATTATCATCACAAATCTAATCATACTTTCCATGGTATCCACTATTTTATGATGGAGGGACTCCCAAACACTCTTAATTTTATAAAATCATGGAGTTTTTTCATAATCATTTCAAAATTATTCATATCAAAACTCAACCTTCAGATTCATTGGTTGTGAATATAAATAGTTTTTCTCTTTTATTTTCACCAAATGCAATGATTAATACATGTTCCTTGTAATACAGTATTCCCCATTTCAACGAAACATATATTGTTTCATTCAGAAACATCATTTTGTTGTTGTGTGAATTTTGTACTAAAATCCTGATAAATTCACTGTTTCTCAGGAACAATTTTGGATACATCATTCATGTATTCACCAAAATTATTAATTCTCATCTTCTTTATAGAATAACAAAATTCATCCTCATTTATTCTCTTAACACTTTTAAAAATATTCATACCATTTGACTTATTTTTATATATACATGACACAAGTAAGGTGTGTAACATAATCAATAAAGGAAATGACGTAGTAATATTATAATGTACATTGTCTAATAATTATACCATAGTTGATAGAATGAATATGTTATAGGGGAAATTTTGAACAAATATCAAATTTTTTATGAAAATATTTCTTATATTTCCTTTAATACATCTTATGAAACCCCAATCTCTTCAACTTGATATACTAAGAATATTAAATATATTGTATCCATTGGATAAGTTTCTCATGTTTTTGTTAGACATTTATCCAATCATTTTATTCCACATCTGATTCTATTCTATCATGCTAATGGAACAAAAGATTTGAAAATTTCCAACGTGAAAAGTGTTTTATTCTATATGATGAAATTTTTTAACAAATTTTATATATCAATTTATTTTCACAAAAAGTCCATGTTTTTAAGGAATACACTGTTTCCTTCATAAAAATGTTATAAAACACCCAATAGATTGTGTCTCAACCCATAAAAAAACTAATTGTTATTTGATTTCAACTTACCTTACCTAAAAATAGTGGATCCAATAGCTTTGATTCGGAGAGATTCATAAATTCCAAATTTCATTGTTCATTTTATTAAATATTTCGAATTATTGAACAATTTCTCCATGTTTAGTTATATGATAAGAACACTGAAATCCAAGATCCAGGGTCATTATCCTATTTGTATCATTGGTACTGGTTTCAACAATAAAATTTGTTGCATTACCTTTGTCTTTCAACATATCCATCATCGTATATATTTAATAAAAATATTTTTGTGATGATAGAAAAATAATATATCCTTTTGAATTATTTATAGGTTTATAACATCTTTGAAAAATATCATCCAATTTATGGAATAGATTATAAAAATTTAACACATCTTTCTCGAAATTTATTCTTTATAAGTATTTACTCTCCCTAGATAGTTTGTTTCTATCTATAATGGGATAATTTTATTGTAGTTGATGGAATGAAAAAAATTACAGATTCCCAAATATACCACAATACTAGGAGTAACAATATAATGAATAAATTCTTTCATAACATCCATAATGCCCATAATTGTGGAAATTTTTCACAAACAAATTGTGATCATTAACATAATAACTTTATTGAGACTCAATGCATCTGTTAACACCCGAACTATTCTTTTTGATTCATATTTCATAACATCTTTGTATATTTTAGTAATGAAATAGTATTTTTGAAAAAAAAATTACAAACTTCAAAAATTATGACCAAGAATATTTATTCCACATATATGATTTTAAAACAATTCTTAATAATAGAATTAACTTCATTTTTCTTCTAAATATTTGAATATAACTTTTTATCCTTCTCAGTTTTACACATTATAGAACATTTAATAGATTTAGATATAGTGTTCTTAATACTTGTTACTCTCTACTCAGCTTTGGAGCACATTTTTTGATAAGTTACAACTGTTTTCTCATTCATTAATATTTAATTTCTGAGGTTCATTTGTATTTTCATCATTATAAAAATAATTCTTCATACAATAAATATCATCAACTAGCTCAGATTTCAATTTTGGAATAAATTATTCATTATTTACTAAATGAAATTCTTTCTGAATCCTTTTGATTCCTCTTTAATGTCTTACTATAATCTTTTGATACTATTTAGATTCTATTTTCAAATGAAATTCATGGTCAGGCTCTTCTTCTTCTTCAGAACTACTACATTCAATATATTAATCAATAATTGTTGCAATGAAAATATTATCTCCTAGAACAACAGTAAAGGTTTTTTCCTAAACTTCACGATCTCCATATTCACCATCTTTAGGAAAAACCATTCAACTTTTGTATTTAAAAGACATTTTATCCTTACTCAATGAAAAGGATTCATACATATCTCAATTTTTTTTCAAAATATTATTCATTCACTCTTCTTGGATAAATAGTAGTATAATGTTCAATGAAAACACCTTCAAACCATTTCAAGGGATTTTTCTAATGACTCATTCCTATACCTCATTTCAAATTTTTAGAAATCGCAGATACAAAATCATTAATATAATTACATATATCTTTTTGATTCATAGAAAGAATGATATTATACTTCAATAATATTCTTACACATTCCTTTTGTCGGACCCTTAGAGGAAATTTCACAGCATTTTTTTTAATAACATTCACCCTTATCATTTTATATGTAATGAGAGTACCATGATAGTCATCCTTAGTGATAGTTTCAATATCCCTATCCTATAAATATGAAAAATTGCAATATATCTTATAAAGAATAATTCGTAGGGTCTTTTAAAATAATAATTTATTCTTCCAACATCTAACCAGGACATCTAATAGAGATTTCATTATCATTAACCCTTATAATGAAGTGAAAAATAGAATACCAATCACCCATTTTCATAGTAGCATACTTATTTCTCTATAGTTTTAACGTTTCATTCTTTACCTATGAACATTCTTCTTAAATGTTATTCAAAATTCACATTTACCATTGGTTGTAGAAACTCTCTTTGAACATAAAAAATCAACAACATAAAGTGATGAGGGTAAAAAATTCTTAGCTCTTACATCATTATATAAATTCTATTAGTTCAAAGATATGAGAGTATCTTTTTACTTATATTGGAAAATTTATTTTGAGCTCCATCCAACACATCATTCGAACATATATAATATCTGTAAAAATTTGATAACTCTAGATATGATAGTTTTTTTCATCGAAGACTGAAACTCCCTTACATCTCTAACAATTTATATTCAACAAAAAAAATTCACTTGATAAACATTATCAATGATTAAAAAAGGAAACCATCGCATAGATAATCATTAAAATAGCCCATCCAAGATCTGTGTATCACTTATAGGGGGAGGGGAGAATCAGTGATATCTTTTTTAATTTATTATTCCCATTTTTTGACAAATACATCTACCTAATTTTTAATTTTTATCACATTGTTGAAAGAAAAACTATAACAGATATGTATAAATACTAGTATTTACACGGTTCACCAGTCAATAAGAGTAGATGATTTGTTTTCTTGTTTGGGGATAATCCAATACAACACAATCCACTAGAATAAATTTATTGGGTGTGGATACAATAAGTATGATATAAAAATTCAATTGAGTATCACAACAATCAACAAAACACAGAAATTTCATCTTCTAAAATTAATGAAGTAATTAAATTTTGAGTAATATATTAAGAAACCATAAAAATTTAGTTAAAACAATGTGACTATTCTAACTTATCAACTTCTACATATGTGATCCTTCAAAACAAAATTATTTATATTCCTACCCAGTAGTCGGTAGATAGTTCTCTACATAATATTTTTATGAAATTCTAGTCATATGGATAAATCTGATTCATCTATCTTATGAATCAATGAAATATACATATATATATATATGTATATATATATAAACTACTCTTAAAATAATTCTAAACCACATAAAACTATCCCTATAGAATCCAATAACCCTAACCACTATCATAGTTATTCTTATTCTATTTGGAAAAATCCTCATTAAGGATATGTTGTGAATCATCTTCCCTTCACCAAAAAATTTAGAACAATCTCTATATGTTTTTTCAAGTGAATAGTAAAAGTGTCTTTAGATAGTAAACTGTAAATTATTTAAATAATATTTGTGACATACATGTAATTACTGGTAACTTAATTATTATTTGTTCACTCAATAAAAGTTTAATTTTCATGAATTTTACTTTCATTTCAACTAAATATTTGAAACTTTTATTCATTCTCAAAAATTCTCTATTCTTCTCAGAAATTCTCAAATATTTTCTTGAATTCAGTAATCAGTAATATTTAAACACATTCATTAGTTTGATATCTTTTCTTTTTCTAATTCAACTCTTTATTAGGATGAAAATATATGGTCTATTTGATTTTATTAACCAGATTGTACAATACATTTGGACTTCAAACCTCCCATTTCTATTTATTGTCTCACCAAAAAGCCACTTGTTAAAACATTGAAAACATCGTACATTAACCATTTTTTGAAACATGTTATACTTATATTTATTTAATGTTTCAAAAGGCATCATTGAAACATATAAATATACTAGCACCCCAACTCCATCCACTCTTAAAAAACAACATCAATACTTCCTTGATAAGATATTATTAGCAGCTTAAAAAATTCCCTTTAATAAACACATCCAAAAACCATCTACTTTTATTATTTTCCTCCAATTTATTATTCTATGTATGATAAAGTAAAACTTCCAATGATTTATTGGTTTCATATTTAATCTAATAAATAAATCTTGGATTCCTTTGGATGAATTGATGTTAGAACCAATCCAATAAATTGACACCACTTCTTGTCTGATGACTATTTATTTACTTTTACGAAATACCAAACATTATTTTTGGTAATGAAAATGGTTGACTAGACTATTGATGATCATAAATTAGATTAGTATCTGAACTCATATCTATCATTAGTCTCAAAAAACTCCTCTTACTAATCAACTTTAACGACCAGCCTTATTCTGCCTCCGATGTATAGGTTGCAGAACATATCTGATGGGATGATGTTTCAAGAAGTATCCTTCACCCCTCCTGTCTAAAATATCAATTTATCCTTATGATTTTTTACCGTGTAAATAGGAGAGTATTATGGATTAACTCATCCAATTGATCAGGTCATTGAATGGATTGGTCGATCTGTACCTTCACAACACATCAAAATTTTTATCCACCATTATTCTATAGACTTCGACTTATATCATGAATAATTTAGGAGTTTGATAACATTAGTATCATTATTGAATAATACAAATTAAATTTAAATTTTTTATGGAATTCTAGAATTCCATCACCATTCTCAATAAAATTGGAACCATATTGAATGGCCAAACACTTCTTCTCCATCATTGAATCATATGATAATGCATTAAAATTTTCTCTAGAAACATATGAAATATGTGAATTAATCTAACAATAAATAATCAAAAATATTGATATGGATTCATTTATACTCTGTTAGTTTTTTTAATATTGATTGATAGTTTCATTTATGAACCAAGATGGGATAGAAAACAAACTTCACCCACAAAACATTTCTAAGATAGAAAAATGAATGCAAAATATTTTCTTATTAAACATGATTCCAAACAATTGATTCTGGTAAAAATTGAATCAAACAAACAAAACATACAATTTATGGTGATTTAAATTCATGGAAAACAATATTAAAAATATTCATCAATAACTTCCTTCAATATCTTAATAGAAAATTCAGTCCAACATGGGCCCAACATTGATGTTTCTAAATAAGATTATGCTGTTGATGGAATGGGTGGGAACATCCGATGATTCTCACATGGGTGATGAAAAGATGTGCTAGATAGGGTGTGCAATGTTGGGTTACGGTGTGAATGGGTAAAACATGAGATCTATCTAGATCTAGGTGAACCCCCACACTTACCCAAACTAGAAATATTAGTATACGTCATCTCTCATTCTAAATTATGTACTTAAAAAAATTCATATATAAATAAAACATGAACATATATTTAATGAAAATAAAAATATTACAATTATTATACTCACTAAAGGATGAATATTAAAAAACCATAGCTCATGAATCTATTAATTATTATCAAATAATCATTTCCCTCGAACATCATAAATATCTTTCATAATAAGAACAAGAATAAAATATACTTTTTTAAATCAATTTTTAAAAATCATGCATACAAACATTGAATTCAATAAGGTATGAATTAAAATAGTCTAAGATAATGATATGGATGATTTGAGTGATAAAACAACGTTGAAATATATTTTGGTGGGAACCAAAAATTTTATCAATGATGAGGTAAGAATATATCCTGAGGGATAAACACTATCAATCAAGACCTAATCTAAAATAGTAATCTTTTAACTAGGTTGGCTATATGGTTCATTAATTTTTTTACAAAAAATTATGTACATATATAAAAATATCAATGAGGCCATGAAATTTGTTTTAATAATAATATTTCTATATCATATAAGGAAATTTAATTCAAAATATATTATAAATCATTTGAATATTTTAATAATATATTAGCGAAACATATATATTTTTAGATAACAGTTCATTATAATGAATAACATTAACAATTAATTTCTAATTACAAATTTTCTTATAAACATAAATTGAAGTCCTATAATAAATAAATTATATATCCATATTACTAGAATAATGAAAAGATCATGTTTATTGAAAATAAAAATATATTATTTTATGAATTATTTATAACAAATATAATATACTTTTTAAATAATTTTACTAAAGTCTCATAAATAATCATTGGAAAAATTATATATAAATAGGCAAAGGTCACAAAACTAAATAATAATGAGTATGAAAAAATACTGAAAAAAATTAAAAAAAAAATTTGATTAACCTTCCCAATAAATTTATTTTATTAATTATACAAAAATACCTTTAACAACACTATCATCATATTTTAAATAATAATAATTTAACTATTTATTGAATATTTTAAATGATGTGTATTCATACCTTAAGAATATTCTGAAAAATGATATGTATGGAAGAGACAACCAATCATTATAATCTATTGATGATCCCTTCGATATTTTTTAAAATAAATAAACTGTTATAAAGTATAAATAAATTATTACGCCCAATTATGTCCAAATTAATCATCTCTATAAACTAATAATAATAAACATCTAATAGAAATCCACGAAAATGACTTCTAATAACATCAACAAATAAAATTTAACAAAATCCATACTTTTACTCACCTAATTAGTGCACAATTTGAATACCTATTAAACAAATTCCTATAATAATTTATTAAAATGACTACATACCATAAAATTGATTAACATTTACTAAATAGTCTACCTCAATCTCTTTTTTCTTGAAAACATGGAATCATAATATCCTCGAATAAATTTAGACATCCCATTATAAAATTAAATTAAAATTTCTAAGAAAAATGAGGGTATATATTCATCATAATATCATCAAAAATAGTAATAAATTATCAGAGGGAATGTTACCATTACTGAACTATATATTCATAATAATTAGAGAAAAATATAATTATTATTATTTATGAAATTGACAATAAATTCCACCAGATTTTATAATAGATAAATAAACATATAGTGATCTATCTCACCCACAATCCCCATATAATGTTACACATGAGACTACATCATTCTAGGAGAATAAAAAATGTAGCTCATAATTCAAAATCATAAAAGTGTTCTGTTTTCCTTGATCACCACAAGAATCAAACACAAAATTAATATGTATTGATAAAATAACATAAACAATCAATGGATTGATATCCCTATCAATACTAACTCCCACGGACTAGTACTAATGTATATAATGTTCAATGTCCTATGAAAACGTAAAAAAATTAGAAATTCAATATGTACACATCAATTTATCAATCTACACCGCTATATATAAATTTTTTTTAATAACAAGTTGATAATAACATGGAAAATTATATATAAAATAGACTTAATCTATTCACCATCTAATGGTATGTTTACACTTTATAAAACCAAATTTATATGGTGGTTAGGAATATACTAGTACACCAATCATGGATATAAATTTACAAATAGAACATCACACACATGAATACAATTATAGAATACTAAAGCCTCATACAAATTACAATCATTAAACAAAAATCCCAAAAATAAAACATTTCTTACAATGAACCATATTTAATATAATCAAGATGAATCCTAAACTAACTATTTATTGGATAGGTTTTCATACATTGATAAAAACAATAAGAATTTTTATTATAATAGAATAAATATTTGATACTCATTTTGAAATAATATTTAAATCTAGAAATTTCTATCATGGGATAATGCTTAAGGTGGAGATTCATCATTCATAACTTCTATAAGGAAAGAACATGGAATGACTGAACGGGGGAGACAAAGAAAAAGTGATAATGGAATATGGGAATCTAGGAAAATATTTGTGAGTCTATCCCAAAATATTCTAATAAACCCAATGTAATAACATCTATATTCCCATGGTTAATATCGACCATGGGTATAAACAAAATCCAGACAATATTTTACCACAGTTTTGAAAAATATTGGGAATTTCTCCTAGGGGATAACCCCATTTTAAAGTAGGTGGGTGTTTTCTATAAGGGTTAGTACACCCTTGAATAGTGTGGATTCTTTAGTAAAGTAATTTCCAACCACTTATATTGATATATGATGTAGAAGTGATTAAAACATGATAGAATGGGCGATTTATATTTTTTTTGGTGCATTGAGTAACATATTTTCCTTTTTTCGTGGTTTATATTGAGTATACCTCTAATGAATAAACATATACTAAACACTTTAAATAAAATTCATTATATAATATTATAATTTATTATATTTAGATAAATTTTAATCTTTTTTCAATTATTTTCTTAGGTATTCTTATAGGTTATGATAATAGTAACCCATAAACAAATTTTTTCACAATCATATTGTAATGGTGTATAGATAATTTATTTTGGTAGAAATTTCAATAAATATAGAACTATTTGTGATGTAGAATAAAAGATCTTGGTAAAATTCACATTCAATTCTTCACATGTTTGTATTGATGTGATTTTGTGTTCATTTTTAATAGTTGTTCAAAAAATATATTTAAAATGAGTTTTTACAACAAGAATGTCTTCCTTGTTTATTTGAAATTCTTAACTTTATATATTTTGGATATGTTTCATTTTTTCTTGATTTATATAAGGAAAACCTTTATTTATTTTGGTTGGAATTGTATTTTTTACTGTCATATATATGTTTGGTTGTATTCATATTTAAAGGCTAAGGAATCCCATTTGTGCGATATGTAATCTTGGTTATTCTCTCGAACCGATTATCTATTGATTCATTGCTTAGTGTCGTATAAGTCCATTACAATCATCCTATGTGGGTTCTGGGTGGATCCAATGAGGCCTATAGATAATTAGGGAATATCTATAACTCCACTTCATCCAAAACCTCGATATACACACATATAAGAATCACTAATGCTAGATCTATTCATTAGGTATACTTAATGACCACCATCAAATGAGAAAAAATACACACTAATGTATTATTAATCAGTTTCACATTCATTATAACATTATTATACATAAAAATTAGAGAAAGGGTGACTCTAAACATGATCTATAAATATAAACCCTGCACACTATTTGATGTGCTTGTTATTAGTTTTTTGTCTATTGAGATATGGATTCGTTTTCAATTTTAGTTTCTCAAGAAATACCCATTAATAAATTGAAAATGTAACCTAGATGGGTATATTTGTAAAATTTAATTGTTTTTTTCTGATCATGGAGTTGTGTGTTTATCCCAATGATTTGTTTTGGTGATTTCTTTAGAAAAATTTAATTTTTTAGGTGTATTTTATGTTTTATAAAATAAATTATTAGCCCATTATAGAAAAATGATATAATTAAAATGGAAGCTATAATAGAAATTTTAATATTGTGATTAAGTCTAAAATTGGGTGTCCTCTCGAGGAGATGTGTAAATTTCATGTTTGGTTTGAGATTCAAAAGTTATGCTAACATCATATTTCAAATAAATACCATTCATCCCCACTTCTCAGTTATATATTTTATTTTTTGACCCTCTACCTTAACATATCCACTTATTAAACTAGAGATATCATGGGGTAGATAATAGTTATCATCAATTATAGTCAACATCATATATATTGATATGGTCCATTATAGGATCAAAATGATGATGTATATACTAAATTACAAGATGGGGTTCAATTATATGTTAAAAATAATATTTTTTATACATATGGAAACATTATTTTTCAAAGTTAAATAGATTAGATTCAATTAAACCCTATTTTGTATGGTTAATGAAAAACACCTTAGGTTTAATGAATATGAGTAATGAAATAAGAACACATGAATTCTTATAAATTATTCTACTATAATGAGTATAAAATCATATATTATAGTTATAATTAAAAATAATGTATAAGAATTATTTTCATATTATTATAAATTTATGTCGAAATTTAAAGTACACTTAAATGGGTAAAAATCTCTTAAACCAAATAGTTCGTTATCCAAAGCACCTTGGATAAAGGTCCCTTGATTTGTAAATTCTATAATTTTTTTCTTTCTAACAAAAGGGAAATCCCTCGATATAAATATTTGTATCTATCTTGCTATCCATGCATGACCATGATCTATAAGGAGATTGGAATCTCTATCTTCCTTCACCTAGAATCCATCAACCCATAAGGTAATCATAACCTCTATCTTCTTTCATCTGGGAATCTGTTGATTGTATACAGTAAAAATCATAATCACACAATGAAAAAAAATCTTGTTTAAGATTTAAATATGTGGAACAAGTTGTTAACAACTTAAAATCATCTAGGATTTTTCTTGAAGAAATTTTTGCATAGTCCTCATAGAGTATCAATTATCTAAAAATTTCATAGAATTACACCAATCACATTTAGATTATTGTGTTTTTATAGCTGATATCTACAATGATCGAAATTTTTGCTAATGGTCATATTTTTCCAAAAACTTTGATTGGACCTCTACAGTGGGAACTTCAAATGTTCATATAATAACTGATTAGATCGAATTGTTTATCATATCAAAATATCATGAGAAACATTATGAAAATATGAATATATTTATACAAATAATTATGTTATGGAAAATAATAACATTAATAAAGATATACAATCGAATTCATAAACAAATTAAAAAACATAAAGAAAGATAAAAACTTTGATTTAGAAATAATTAAAAATTGATATTGAAGAAATAAGAATTGAATTCATAAATTTAGACATTTCAGAACTCAAAAAAGATGAATAATATTCTAATTTTTTACTGAATTGGAATTTAAGGATGTGTGAAATGGATTCAAAATTTTAGATGATTTAGAATTGGGGAAGACGAATCAGATTCACAAAATTGAATGAATGAGAATCAGAAAATTGAGATAATCTAACTCACAATTCTGGATGATTAAAAATTGATAAATATGAATTTGATTATATTTTCTATATGTTTCTTAATTGATAAAGATGAATCAGGTTTGATTTTCTACGATATTCAAAATTGAGAAAGATGAAACGGATTTGATTTTCTAGATTATTCAGCATAGAGAAATATGTATAATTCCATGTTTCAATAAGGATCAGATCTATTCAACTAACAATTATTTTTAAGAAAAAATAATGTTATACATAACTATAAAATAATTAAATAACATGCGTATATATGTCTTTATAGATAAAAAAATAGTAATGATATGTATAAAAATTTTCTTATTGATAAAATTTTTTATTAATAAAATATATCTGGGATTTTAAAAACACAAATAAATGAATAGATTCATAATGATAATTTTTACTAAAAAATATCCCCTTTTTTGGAATGCACAAATTGTAGATTTAGGAAAATAATATTAAGATCATAAAACATTATAATTGAACATAAAATAAAAACATATCTCCCATTTAGTTTTTTACTCAAGATGAATTTGATAAACTCCCATTAGGATAATTAATCCCCATAAGGATCATATTATGACTTTATATATTTTCCTTCCATTATTAATGAAATATATACCCCGTACATAATTATGAATTATTTTAGAATTAACCAACATTATGATTACCTCCTTAGTCTAATATTATTTTTTGAAAATTATTCTCCCCCTTTGTGATTTACAGTAAAAATAATGGGGAAATGTATAAGGTAAGGGAATGGATAGAAAAAAACTACAAAAAATAGAGAATATAATCATTTCTTATCATTGAAAAAAAGTATTTACAACAAAATATCATAAATTAATGAAAAAAATGTTTCTTTGGTATGCAGATTTTGATTATGGAATTAAACTTCTTGAGAACTTTATGACCATATTGAAACGTTTATAAAATTATATCTCGATCCTGACTCTTCCTCTCATGGTTTTGAATCATTTAATTTTGTCTTATAATATTCTCCTCGTGAGATTTAAACTTTTCATCTTGGAACTTGATTATTTCATCCACCTATTCTCAATAATCCCTCACTCTT
This sequence comes from Viscum album, assembly GCA_963277665.1. Classification (NCBI taxonomy): domain Eukaryota; kingdom Viridiplantae; phylum Streptophyta; class Magnoliopsida; order Santalales; family Viscaceae; genus Viscum; species Viscum album. The sequence continues at coordinate 2,084,168,055 of OY728150.1, forward strand.
TTAACTTCATGAGAAATAGAATTTAGTTTCTAATATAAATCCATGAATACTTGTAACTAAATAACTTTTCATACCTTTATCCGTTCTGAGAAGTTGATTCAAAGTGTTTTGATATTGACATCCATGTTTTTTAAGTCACCCTTTATAATCTCAGACATATCATAAAAATGAATTATGATCATTATTGATCAGATTTTACCAAATTGTAATATCTTTACAAGACATCATATGAGAATAATAATTCTACATAATGGTTTTTAATTCAGAATATTATTTTATGAGATTTAAAGGAAGATGGTTTGTGGGTTATGATTTCCTTTTTATTGCATCTTTAATAAGTTTACATCTTGACTCAAGGATTGGGAAATAAGGATATGAGTTCACCAGATTCTTTAAGGATTGTGAAGAAAAATCATCTCCTATAGAGGAGGATAACCTTTCTGATTTTAAATCAAATTTCTTAGATGTTATAACATCTTCTTTATTGGATTTTATTCATATATTCCATTTTTATTGAACTTTGAATTTCATGCCTATCATGAGAAACTTTACTAATTTTATCATCATTATCATCACCATCATCTTATTGATTTTCGTTATTTTTAATATAAACATTATCATCCTCATCAGCATTATATTTAGTAGGTAATTTTTTAATATCACTATCAACAACATTTTCTTTCTGATTTTAGTATTTTTGGACTAATTTTTCTTTCTAAAGCAAGATATGATGATGTTTCTTGATACATTCTTAAAGACTGCCTACCATATTGGATATTTTTCTTTGTTTCTTTAATTTTTTTATCTCTTCATCACTTTCTTCCAGTTGGCTCTTAACTTCTTTTTATTATTCCTTTTAAGATTATTTGCTAATAATTTGAACAGAGTTTTGAACAACATACTTTTTTTCATTTGGGGTAGCCACTACTAAAACTGGTTTTGATGGTTGAGGAAGTACATATTTCTGTAGAAAAATATTCTTGAACTCCAATTTGTTCTAATTCTCTTCTTGTATCTTTCAACATGGCTTGAACTATCCCATCATCAGTTAACATTTTTTTATGATTTTTCCCTTTTTTTATTTATAATGTTCATCAACTTCTCTTATTTTCAAAGCTTTAAACTCTTCGGAATCTATCCCAAACACTACATCACCTTATTTCCTTATATATTTGCCTTTTCTCCACATTACTACAACATCATCTGGGGAGCATTTATCATTCTTAAAAAAATTTGTTCTAAATATTGAGTTATTTTCAATGGTTATAGGTAGTGAGACATTATTTTTATAGGCTCAAATAACACTTTCTTTTTTATTTCTCACATTTCCCCTAGAATTCCAGATATGTCAAAAAAACTCATTTTCCTTATGACTAAAACAATATGTCCATTATTTATGTGTACAGTCACATTCAAGAAGAATCTATGACTTCATTGGATTTGAAATTAATTTAACATTATAGATGATCAAAAACTAATGATAAAGTTCGAAATTTTTTATAGATACAACAGGATTTTATATTTTATTAACTCACCCTCCATCATTCTAATAGTGGTAATGATATTCTTTAAAAGGTCAATTTTCTTTATATAAACAAGAAAATACATCATGAATATTTTTATAATTTTTAATGTATCCTTTTCTCATTTTTATGTTATTGAAATACCATACATCCATAATGTCACAATTTTAATGATATCTGAATGGGTGGAAGCTTGGGATTCTTTACTCCCTTATGACTGAAGCGATCAATAGCCTAAACTCTGACAATCATTTTGAAAATGGAATCTTATGAGCAAAATACTAATATCCGCCATCATATGGAATCTCATTTAAATTTGTGTCTTTCTTATAATATAAATAATATGTTTTTCTATAAATTTTAAACTAAAAACAATGATTTCCTACATCATTGAAAAATTTTATTGTTTGATATAATTCAATTTTCATATCTTCAGACATAGGATCTTGTTCTCCCTTATTTTTCACAATGATAATATTTTCCAAACCTTGTAACTGTAGAATCATTCTTATTAAATAATCATTCTTAAGAAATGAATCATTATAAACTAACCATTATTTGATGATAAGTCAATATTTCAATTGCTTATTCTTAGGAATTGATGCATGAGAGGAGATTGAAAAATCCAATTGATACATATAAAAGAGATCTATAAATAGGAATGGGAACTTTGAAGGGCGGTAGTAACTTAGAAAAATATTGAAATTGATGTGTGACATGAGGTGGTCCCTCCATTATATAGATATCAGAGTTGATAGTTGAACTTCCATGCATGATCACATGGTTGCTATTAATTATATATGATCTGACATATGATACAAAACCAAAGAAATTTCTATAGATTCCAATCTTTTAAAGTTTTAAAGAATTGAATGGATTTAAGGAAAGTTGATTTCATTTTATGTTTTTCTTCTTACAATATTGAAATACCAACAAACAGATATGAAACTATGTTATAATAAGTAATAATTTTGACCTTTCTATATTCTCAAGAAATTTTATTGTATTGGATTAGATTCTTCATAGAAGTATTAGATACTAAAATGTTTTATTAGAGTCTCAAAAATTTTTTATGTTCCAATAAATTTTTTATGTACCCAAAAAATTAGGTTTTGATTTTTTTAAAGGAAATCAATGGTACTCCCCCCTATGAAAAAGAGTTTCCTACTATTATGAGACAGTTTTAGAAAAAAAAATATATAGATGACTACCTAATAGTTATAACTCCTAAATTTTGATTAATGTATTCAAAATGATTGTAAACTAATATTTTTTTGATTATATCATCACGTTTTCATGAGTTTCTATGAATTTTAATATAATATCTATTTTAATTGTGTGATCCCAATGAAAATGATGCCTAATTTATTTTTGATTTTCACCTGAGTGATGTTCAGGGTTTTTTTTAATAAGGCTATGGAAGTTTTTTTTTCACAAAGTAACAAAGTATTTGTTAAAAACATCACATAATCAGGGAGTTTGTGCTGCCTCCACAACACTTGAACACAAAAAGTTCCAGCTACCACATTTTCAGAATCAATAATAGAAAGTTATATAGAATTTTTTTTTTCTTAAATGGACAAGAAACTAATTAATATCTTATTAAATGACATGTTATGGATGTAATTTTTCTATCCATTCTACAACCACCAAACTCAGTATCCTAAATGATTTTTAAAATAAAATCACTTCAAGAAGAATAAAAATGACTTATGTTTATAGATCCCTTTAAATAGAGAAAAATTCATTTCACTTCATTTAAATGGGATTATTTTGGATTAGATAGATATCATGCACATAATAAGAAAATATCTCTAGACGACTAATAGGTAAGTATACTAAACATCATATTGTACCTATAAAAGATATTAGATCTATTGGTTTCTCATCTTCATAAAGATCAACTATATTTGAGGTATTTATTGGAGTACTTATACATTTGGTGTTGTCATATCCATTCTTTTTTAGAAGATATTTAATAATTTAATGTATATACATATAGTTTCTTTTTAGTTTTTGAGAATTTTTATATCCAATGAAAAATGTTAACTCTCCAATCCATCTAAGGACCCAACCCCAAATATCCAGAGCCGGTGTATTATTTTAGTACATTACCATATAAGAATGGAATATTCATCCGAAAGGACTAAGTTTTTTTAAGCATTGTTAACAAGATACATACAATAATTCATCATTACAACTATTAATGAAATAAAAAACACATCATTTATTATGAATGTCCAATATATTAATTTTATCCTTTCAGGTAATTGATAAAAAACTTCTTCATATCTTGAGAAAAAGAAAAATAATATAGTGGTGAGATTAATAACTCTGTAAGGATGACAAACACAGTATAAGATATCATAAATATAAACATGAGGCCTGGTGAATAACTTAAAATCTATTCCTATAAAAAATAATCTTGAACATAATATGGAAGGAATATGAGCTGAGTAAAAAATTCCATAATAAAACAAAATCATGGGTATTCTACTACATTAGTAACCACATGAACATTCAATTACTATCTTCATAAATAGGGAAATGCATTTGTCGGACATTCTAAAACATACCGTCAAGTCCTCTACCAAGGAATCTAAAAACGATTATGACCTTGGCCAAAACCATATCTAAAAATGGGCATGGTCTCAGCCAAGACCATCAATATTTTTCTAATGAGACCTACCGATTAATCAAAGAGATATTTTAGACCCCACATGTCACATAATAATTCCAATTCATTCCATGTATAAACAATGATAAACACAGACAATATATACATTCATGTTAAAACTTACATATGAAATGTAAATAACATTCCCTGGTCATTATGTATAAACAGTAACCAGTCAGAGTAAATTGGTGAGTGGTTTTAAGATATCACATCCATAGTAAAACATATCATAAACCATTCAATTGAATATTTTATATGATATTATAAAAAATTAATAAAAAAATACATAAGAATCAATAAGAGTGTTTAAATAGAAGAAGATACTCTTACAAAATCATCGATAAATTTTTTTGATAAATACTCTGTCAATTTGAAAAGAAGAGTTATTTTGGGAAATTATTTTTATAAAACCATAAGTGAAGTAATATAGTATATTCATAATATAATGAGTTATTTTAGAATGATAATGGTTGTTAAAACATAAAATATAGTTCCCTTGAAATTATGTTAGAGTTTGAAAAGTTCCCTTGAATAGGCTTGTATTATGGGAAGAATATAAATAACTATAAATGAAGGTAGTATTATAGTTGGAACACATACATAGAAAATTAAAATTTAAAAACTGAAAAGTACATATGAATCAATAATAATTATATTGAGGTCAGTAGATAATAAAAACCCAAATGAAAATGAAGGTTTAGGTAGAAAACCCTTACCTGAAGTCTTAAAATGTTTCCCACGTGATAATAATGACCTGAATAAAAAAAGTGTAGGCTCATAAAATAATGATTAAAAAAACTAATAAACATGTAATTTATTTTTTGTAACCTTATTAGTTTTTTTATGGCCTTTTGATTGGTTAAGATATTCAATATAATTTTTTGGGAGTGTTTTCTTCCTAGGTTTTCATGATTGGATTACATATATTCGTGTTCGGATAAACATGTAGAATGAGAATGGTTTTCCATAATTGAATTTATATGTTATTAGTGAAAATATAGAATATTATATAGTTATGAAATTTATTTATTTGTTGTTATTGAATATGAACAGTTATATAAAACATTAATGGTAGTTGATTCGGTTTATTAGTGGTTTTTTATCACAACGAACTCATTTTGATTTATAAATTAATGTCACATGTACAATAAGATTTTAAACCCCTAAAAAGTAATTATATATATATATATATAATACTCTTTTTCAACCATAATAATGGTTTAATTACCATAATTGAAGATGGTATTGAAATCTAAAACTTGCCTTCCTTGAATGTGATAAATTAACACATCTTGGATGGTGTTTTTATTTTTAGTATAACATAATGTGCAAGGAGATATGATGATGAATTTTTATATCATCACAAAAAAATTAATGTCCATGAAAGTTACTACGGATATCATAAAATTTGGAATAAATGGTTTGAGTAAGTAAAAGAAAACAAAAGATTGTAAGTCGAAGTAAAAGAAAATTTGAGAGATCCCTAACGAAAATTTCGACAGCCTAACGACATAACCAAAAAATTCAAAATAAAATTGATGAGAGAAAAGGGGTGTCTAATAACACATAAATAATATAAATATTAAGGGCTATATGGAATGAAATATCCCAAAATAATGTAAAATAAATCAATAGAAAATAACATAAAAAGAGTGCTTGAAAAAGAGAAGGGTGGTAGATTCACTTATTGTGTTGATTAACTCCTAAAACATCGTGGTTGGGATATTTGGGGAATGAGGACACCTTTGGAATAATCATATGGAGATAAAAATACCAAATAATATATGATTGTGAGTTTTTATGGAATTAAAATGATGGAATGAGTGGGTATAAATTGTTAATGAGATGGAGTTTTTTATTAATTTCAAACGACACCCCATTAGTGTTTTTTGAAAACCCGTGGGCTTTCCCATGGTATTTTCCCATTTTATTATCCAAATTGCACACCTATTATAATATCTTAATGTAAACAAGTCAAAAAATGTTTTATATAATTTATTACATCATTATGATGTCATTAAACATACTGAAAATTCAAAACCATATTTATTCTATTCACGAAAACTTCATGTATTTTAGAAAAAACAAAAAATATCACCCCAACCACTTTTCAATGTTTATAATTAAAAAATGAAATCCATTTTTTAAAAATATTTTTCTAAATATTTTTAATTTAATATTTATACAAGTCATAATTTATTCCAAACAAACATTAAAAAAATAACTTGTTTTATAACACATTAATAAATTATTCAAGGTCCCATAAAATTATATTATAAGCATAATAATATAATGTAACAATTTTTGATTATATTTTATAAAAACAGATTTACATATTATATTATTAAATTAGGAATCAAATTTTAATTAAAATATTTTGGACATAAAAAATACAAATACTTAACTACAATAATTTTTTCACATGTAAGATATCTAAATTGAATTTATACATTCATCTGTGAAGTTTTTTTCTGGTAGATTGACTATTCATTAATATTAATAAGATTAAAATAATATTCATAAGATTATGTAACTATTAATAATGGCATTTTATTATTAATAAAAAAATAAGTTTGTCATATCAGACTTTAAATATCTTACTGGACACAACTATATATGTCAGTTTTTTAAAAATCAAATCACATAGGTGGAAAAATTATACTTACTGGCTAGATTATAACAAATTGGTGTCTTGTAGAGCCTTTTGGTTTCATGCATTCAATATTAAATTTATTTATAAAATCTGGGGGTGTTACATTATCCCCTCATTAAAAAAATTGCATCCTCAAAATGGCCAGAATGTCACCTCACATAATGATTTTGGTAGTTATTCATCATTATAACCTTAGGATCCCATGTTGCCTCTTAAATATTATTAGTATGCAAATTATCTTTACCAAAAGGGTTGTTTGATTCCTCAAAACATGTTCTTTATTATCCATAATCCTTATAAGATCTTCACAATAAGATTGGTTAGGTTCTAATTCTATACCATTAGAGGTGAGTGCACAGGTTGGTTTTGGCATGTACTTCCTCAAAATTGAGACAAGGACCACATTATGTATTTTAAACATGATTGGTGGAAAAGATAAACAATATTAAATACCTTCTATTCACCCCTAAATTTCAAAAGGGTCTATATACCTAGGGTTCAGTTTCCCTTTCTTCTAAAATTGTATAACACCTTTCTTGGAGATACTTTTAAGAAAACATGATCTCCAACTTGAAATTAAAAATCATTCCATTAATTATCATATAGCTTTTTGTCTTCTTTGATATACATTAATATAGACTTGTATAGTCTTCACCTTCGGTATTTTTTCCTATATATGTTCTGATCCTACTATATTATTTTCTTCAACTTCATCTTCACATGTTGTTGTACAACATCTCTTTCCATGAAATGATTTATATGGTTCCATTTGAATACTAAAATAGGAATTATTATTGTAGTAAAACTCTATAAATTCTAAATTCTAATCCCACATACTGGGAAATTAAAGAGAGTATGATCTCAAGATGTCTTCTAATGTTTTGATATTCCTTTCTAATTTCCCATCAATTTAAAGATAATAAGTAGTACTTAAACGAACCTCAATATCCAAATATTTATAAATAGTTTATAGAATTTGGATTTAAATTTATTATTTTGATCAAACACTACTAAAAGAGGTTCTCTAAGAAGTCTCACAACTTCATTGATATAAATTCATGTCAGACAATCTAGTGGAAAATCCTCCCTTATTTTGAGTAAATGTGTAGATTTCGTAAGTCGATCAAAAATGAACAATATTTCAAAATAATTTCATGCAATATTAGGTAATATAGTGACAAAATACATGGTGATGTCATCCCATTACCATGTAGGAAGAGGTAGAGGTTGCATGAATCTTCTAGGATTTTGTTGATCGGCCTTCAATTATTGAAAGACTAAACTTATTAAAATATAATTTGAAATTTTCCAATAAATGTTGTCCAACCATAAATGTTCCTTCATGTATTTGTACATCATAGTGATACAAGGATATATAGAGAAATTAGAACTATGCGAATCACCCAGTAACTCCTTTTTTATCTCAGGTATAACTATAACACAAATCCTCTTTGCAAATTTCAGAATTCCATCTTCACACACGAGGTCAGCAAACTTCCCTTCTTTCACAGTATTAATATTCTTTTTAATATTCTCATCATCTAAATGTAAAGCATTAATTTTTTCTAACAAATATGTTTGGGATACCATTTAAAAAAGTACTTATTTTTCACCTTATTTTATAATTCCTATATCCTTCCTTGCTTGGTCCATATACAATGAATCATTTTTAATCTTCATTTTTCTGAGAACTCCATGATTTGTATAACTCAATGCAATGGATACCTTATTTTCATTTCATGGGTGGTACTGTATGAAACATTCATCAAAATTAATAGTTAAATCATCTCTATTTTCTCATTTAGAGTTCTTTTTGTGAGAATATATACATCAGATTGTTTTAATCCATATGTACCTCACATCATTCACCATAGAGAAATTGTCTCCATATTTTTAGAGCGAATATCACAGTATAGAACTCAATATTATGAGTCTGATATTTTTTTATGATTTTTTAACTACCTTGATGCATAGGAAATAACTCTATCAGTCTATATAAATACCCAACCATGTCCTTTATATGAATCATTACAATAGATCACAAACCATCATTCTATGATGGTAGGGTAAGGATCAAAGAATTCACTATCCCCATATTTAATTCATCAAATAATTCCTCACATTCTTTTTTCCATGCGATCTTAACCCTTTTATATATATGTTTGATAACTGGGTATGATAAACAGGTGATGTTCTGAACAAAACACTGATAATAACTTGCTAAAGTAGTAAATTATCTCACCAATGTTATGTTAATTGGATTATTCCATTCATGCAAGGCCATTTTCTATATAGGATCAAAAAATATTTCATCCATAGAGACAGTATGTCCATGAAAGAATTTTATTGAATCCAAAATTCACACTGGCCAAAATCCCCATATAATTCATTTCTTCTATGAGTATTCATAATTGTCCTTAATTGATTTTCAGGATCTTTATAGATTTTGGAGTATACCACAAAATAATCAATAAATACCACCATAAATTCATCTATATATTTCGTTGAAACCCCTATTCATTATATCCATGAACATAAATGGTACATTATTCAGTCTAAAAGGCATTAGTATAAACTCTTATTTCCCATACCTGGTTAAAAATATTTTCTTTGGAATATCTTCTTTCCTCATACACAACTGATGATATCCAGATCGAAGATAAATCATCAGAAAAAATATTAGGCCTTATGTAGTTGATCGAATAAATCATAAATGAAATGTATTGGATACTTTTTCATTATAATTATTTATTTGATATCCATGTAGTCAATTCACAACTTCATATATCCATATTTTTTCAAAACAAAAAGAATAGACGTTCCCCATGGAGAAACACTTTGGTTAATAAATCATTTATCACTAACTTCTACTAGTTGTTTCTTAAGGAACATTAATTTCATAGTATCTATTCAAAAAGGGGTCTTGATGTAGGCCTTGAATAAGGAATTAAGTCAATAGGAAACTAAATCTCCTCTTTGGATTATGTTCGGGTAAATCCTCTTGAAATACATCATCATATTATTTCATAATATATATTTCATCTATTTGAACATTACTTTCCTCACCCATAGTTAATTCATTCCCTTCCTCCCCAATAATTGAATTTCATAGAGCAATATGGGTGGATCTAGATAATAATCAGATGGTGTTGTTTCAACTTTAAAGAAAATAGATTCAACAATATCCTCAGAAATTGTAACCTCCTCCAAATATATTTTTTTAATTAAGTGAAACACTTTTAGGGAAAATTGATAAACCAGTCCATACATAGAAGAAATTCAATCAGCATGAAAAGAAATAGCAGAATCGATGAATTGCAATATAATACTTCTAGAAATATTACCTCTGAGTAGAGTCCATTAGAGGCCAGCATCCTTATCATCCCAATCATCATTGATGAGGTATTCATAGTTTTCGACCATCTTGTCTCGTGTTTGAATGAGCTCTTCCACAGTAATCTTGTGACCTTTAAAACCACGTGCTAAAATTCCGATTTGTTTATTTGCTCAGTCACGCTCCTACTCAGAGAGATTGGCCCAGAACTGCCTCCCAACCTACCTATCATACTCCACCTATGTGGTGATGACCACCATTACCATGCCTGATATGTCTTTATTACAATCGATGATAGCTTCCCACTCATCACATTCCATCAAATCTAACCCACTTTGGTGGGAATGAGTTACCGAAGGCTCCTTTACTTCATTTCCCATATCAGTGGACAATGGTTCCCTTACAGGTGGTTCAGGCTCTGTAGGATCTATTCTCACCTACTTCAGAGCCTTTTGAAGGATTTTCCCTTTGCTAGAGGATCTAGTGATAGGAGGGCTAGGAAAGAAAGAGTAGTTTTTTTTCTTCCATAGCTTCCACGTGTATTTAATGAACCCTTCTTGGTCAATGATTATATTCTTCCCTTTCTTTAAGGAGAATATTCTCAACTCCTATGATAATTCCATTTCCTTCAGTTCACCTAGAGAGTCAGAGTCTGACTCCCTATCCTCTCAAGGATCAGTCTCCTCTTCACCCCCTTCCTCAACCACATATTGTTCTTCTTCTTCCAACACTGCAAACCGATTAAGAGAGAAGGAAGCCCAGCCACCAAACATCACTATATCATCATAGCAAGGATTGGCATGTACGACCTACTCGGGAACCTCTAAAACTCTATGCTGATCATACCCACGACCCAAGTACTGAATATGATTGCTTGGATCCTCCCATCTGTCACATTGATGATTCCCAACATCACCTGGAGTAGAGACCTCCAAACACGAAGCCTCACCACTAGCTAAACTGGAGCAGTCCAGATGCCTGGATGGAATGGCCTCCTGGTGGGGTTTCTCCCCACTTCCCCATCCCCACACACCTGCAAATAGACCCCCAATCCACTACCCAAAGGGCCAATACCCAGATCCTGTTTTAGGCAGTCCAAAACAACTGAAACCTGAGGCCCTAATTCTCTTGGGGAAGCCTTCATCAAAGAGCCCGCAGGACCTCCCCTCCCCAAGACCAGAGGGGCCTTTGCATGGGGAATGGTAGTCCGGTGCAGCTCCTCCACCAACAAAACTGGAGTCACATATGCTTGGACATCCTGGTAAACCACAACTGGGGATGCCTTTGAAGGAGGAAGACCCAAAACAGAGATCTCCCTATACCCCTGCTCGCACCCACCTGGATCAGAAACTCGGGCAGGACAAGCTTCATCAAGCACAACCGATGCTGGGGGCCCGTTTTCCATTACAGGTGGTTCAACCAAACCCTCATGCAGTGCCCTTTTATGATAGTATGTGTTTTAGTGGTCCTGTCAATAGCAGGAGGAACAGAAATGCGTCCATGATTCAAAAACAATGGGTTGAACATACCTGTACTCTCCCTCAATCTCAATCCACACCACCTCTAGCAGGGGTCGGGCGAGGTCCATTTAAACGCATTTGTGTGCCACTATGGGATGCTTCAAGGAAGTGGTCAGCCGATCAGTGAACAAGAATTGTTTGATGGAATTGACGATTGACTCCAGAAGATTCGGGTTCTAGAAGGGCAGTAGTATGCCAGGTAATTGAAGCCAAATAGCCGAGGTATACATATCGTGATTCATATGCAGGTCAAACGAACATTGAAGTATATGGAAGTGGAAACCTCGAACAGATCTACTAGACCTGGACCAGGCCTATGACAAATCATACTCATCAGCAATGCAAATTAGGATTTGTCACGACCCCCGGAGCCTGACGACCGCACAACGGCTTCAACACCATTCTTCGTTGACGTACCTGTCAAACATCTCCATAGAGGGTCAGCACTGAATGAACATCACCACCAGAGCCGTAGATAGCAACTAAGAGGCTTCAGAAAATTCATGTGTAGAGATCGGAACAACTGGTTGACCATTGAAGATCTCAGGGACCATTGGAGAGACATTGATGCTAGGGAAGAAGGAGAGGCGTGCGTCCAGAGAAGACCGAGGGCAACCCCCATGATGGAAATCCTGATGACAATCATCAAGATCCTGAGGATGAGGCCCCTCCCCCGGAGGTGGAAGGGCCGCCGAGGCCGACATTGGAGCTAGGGAATCACCCGGAAGCCATTGGAGCTAGGGCATCGCATCAACCAGAAAACCATATTCCTCAAATCCATTAAAACGGAAGGCACATTCGTATAAATTGTAACCTCCTTATTTTGGAAATATGTTCTTGCATCATAGTTCAAAATACAATCCATACAGGGTACTATGCCAAATTCAATCATGGGTATGATAATAAAATAAGAAGATAAATCACATTTATATGACATAATGGGGTTTTCTTGTCAAAATATTGTTACAATGATACATCACAAAGGAGTTTTTACAGACAACTCTCTTATTAAATAAAATTGGAAATATCATATTTTCATGGAAAATTGGGAAGATATAAAACAATCTGATGCTCTGGAATCAAATAAAGCATGGGCTAAGTTTAAGTAAATGATTAAAGTACCTACCCCCATGTCATTATGAACTTCAATATCTGTATTTGTGGTTTCATAATCTTGTCCCTTTTCCCTTTTCCTTTTCTAAGGCACGTTTCTTGACGCTTTGGACAATCATTAGAATATTATCACATATCCCTATATTATAGAATTGAACATTAATAGATTCTTTCTTTATCTTAAAATATCCATCATGATTCCCTTTTTCCCACACATGTAGCACACACCATTTCCATGTAAGCAGGCACCAGGATGTTTCCTTCAACAATTATCACAGGGTGGAAATTCAACTCTCTCCTTATTCCCCATTTAGTTATTTCGTTTTCCAGAGTTTTCAGTAGTCATTTTATTCCCTTTCCTTAATTTAAATTCATAAGACATAGAGAATACTTTTTCTGTCTTGATAGTTCATGTGACTATATATTCTTATGATAAGAAGTACTGGGTGACTAATGCCCTTTTATGTAACAGTTTTAGACCATGAAAAAATTGATCAATCATGATCAGTGGATTATGTATCTAGTGTGTGGAATTTCAATCTAATCTTGTGAAGATAGCTTCATACTTTTCAACTTTCTCATCATATATTCTCTTCAGATTCCAAAACTTCCTCTTGATATCTACTTGTTTTTCACAAGGGATGTATTTTTCTATAAAAATTTCCTTAAAATTTCCTCATTTCATCTCTTATATTTCTTCCTCCTCTTTTTTTGGATCAATACCACCACTAATCTGTATCTCCGAATAGATGATAAAATTACCTGACAAACTATTATCTTTAATTACATACAAAGCGGAAAATATATTATATAGTGAAAATATCTATTGCTCATATATAAATGGGTTATAAGCCCCATTAAATGATAGAGTTTGTTGTCATATAAATCGGTATTACAGAGCTCCTCCATGTTGTGGATTTGGATACTCTATACTAGTATGGTTATTGTTTATAACCTGAGTCAATTATCCCATTATAGTTATAAGTTTATCCACACTAGTCGTTGCTCTAGAGACAATGTCATTATCTTACGTGGGAGGGAAATCCCTACATGGGACACGCATATTTATGCAGTTTCTATTCCTTCCTCTGTATACCATTTTGAATAACGTCGTGCACTAGATTAGGTTATGAATCATAATGTGTAATGTCAATACAGAATAATACCTTTCATTAATAGATAATCTCATAATCATAAAAATGGTTTCCTTGAAGAAATAATTAGATTTTAATCCTTCATAATGGATTGTAATGAAAATTTGAATTATCCTAAGCATAAACCCTAGGAATGTATAACCAGGTGTGCAATAAGGCCTATTTTTGTGTACTATGATACCCCAAATCAAGCCCTAAAATCGTTGTCAGAGTTGTTACTCCTAGGTACAACTTTTCCAGATCAATTTCCACATGTAGAATCCATTCATGGATTTATTTTCTATAAATATCCACATAATTTATTCCATACCAAAAATTCCATGATTTTATTTTATGTTTTATCCTCAAGAAAAATCTATGGTGATTTTACCCAAATATACATTTTCTCAATCTAGATCTCAAGTATTATACTAAACTTAATTTCATACAAACTATATAGACCCAAACCTAGTTTCCCGAAGTCTGTGCCTTATTTTATTACATTGGCATATAAAGAAAGAATTAGCATCCTGATGGACGGATTTTCTTAGTATCTTTATAAACAAGATACATGCATAAATTAATCCTTACAACATTTAATGAAAACAACACATAATTTTATTAGGAATGTCCACCATATTAATTTTATTCATCTAGATCATTCATAATAATATTTTTCATGTCTTACAAAAAGGAAACAAAATAAAGGGCTGAGCTTAAATACTCATTAATTGTATGTAATATGTTGTAAGATATTATAATCATAAACTTGAGGCATGGTGAATAACTAAAACATTTTCCTTTAAAAAAATAATATTGAACACATTATGGAAATAATATGAGTTGAGCAAATAATTCCACAATAAAACATAATAATTTATATTATACTAGTCAAACAACCACATAAACATTCAATTACAATCTTCATAGTGATAAAACTTTATATTTCATACATTCTGAAACATACTGTCAAGGACTCTTCCAAGCCATCTAAAAATGGTTAATGCCTTAGCAAAAACCATATCTAAAAATGGGAAAGGGCTCAGCCATGGCCATATCAATGTGTCTCATGAGACATTCCAATGCATCGAGGGGATATATTGAGCCCCACATGTCACCTAGTAAGTCTAATTCATTCTTCATATAAATGGGTATAAACATAATCAATATACACAGTCATGTCGAAACTAACATATGATGCATAATTATCTTTCCCCAAACATTAACAATAAACAGAAACCATTCAGTGTAAATTGGTAAATAGTTTTAAAATAGAACATCAATATTAAAACTAATCATAAACTGTTTAATTAATTATTGTAGAAGATATCATAAAATATTAATCCCAAAAATAATTAATAAATAATAATTCTATTAAAAGAAAAGAAGATGCTCTTATAAAATCATTGAGTAATTCATTAGATAAATATTGTTTTTCATTGAAATGGTGAGTTATTTTGGAAATTTATTTGTATAAAACCATAATTTAAGTAATATATTATTTTTAAAATATAATTAGAATTTTATAATGATAATGGTTTCCGAAAAAAGATTATAGAGGGCTCTTGAAAATAATTAACAGTTTGAGATGTTCCCTTGAATAAGGCTTATATAACAGAAACATTATAAATTACTATAAATATAGGTAGGTTTATGGATATAGAAAATATATGTATCATTCACATAGATATAAATATGAGTACATATGAATTAATTAGAAATTAATTTAGGTAAGTTGATAATAAATGTAACTCAAACTAAAATGGAGGTTCGAGTGGAAAACCACTACCATAAGTCTGAAGGTGTTCCTCACTTGATCTTAATGTCCTGAAAAATCAAATTTAGGTTTTTAAATCAATCATTAAAAAACCTCATCAACATTTTATTCATTTTTTATAACCTTATAAGGTTCATTGATGGCCTTTTAATGGGTTAAGAGATTCAATTTCATTGTTTGGGATTGTTTTCATCACTGGTTTTCATGATTTTATTACAAATATTCATGTACAGATAAATATGTATAATGAGAATGGTTGTCAAGAATTGTAGTTATATGTTATTAGTGAACATATAAAGGATTAAGTAGTTATAAATATAATCTTTTCATTTTTATTGACAATGAATCATTATATTAAACATTAATAATAATTTTTCCAGTTAACTGGTGGTTTTTTATCACAATGAATTCATTTTGATTTATTAATTAATATCACCTGTAAGGAAAAGAATCCATAACCTTACATAGTTTATAATTTATATATTATATTATTATGCAACCATAAAAATGGTTTCCTTATCAGAATTTATGGTGGTAAAATGAATTGAAAACACATCATCCATGAATGTGATAAATTAACACATCTCAGATGGTGTTTCCATTTATAGTATAAAAGAATGGAAAATGAGAGATGATGATGAATTATTTCATCATAAAAACAAAAGTATTAACCATGTAAGGTACTGTAATTATCATAAATTTTGTATGGAAGGAGGTGAGTACTGGAGAAAAATAAAAAAAGGAACTCTAAATAAAAAAAAATATGAGAAATCCGTAATGAAAAATTCAGAAACATAACGATGTCCCTTAAAACATAAAAACAATTGATGTGAGAAAATGGGTATCTAGTCATTATAACATAATATGGAAATTATTTGGTATATGGAATGACATATCCCAACAATATCCTGAATAAATTGAAAGAGAATGACATTATAAGAGTGCTTGAAAAAGAAACGGGTGGTAGATTCCATTAACATGTAGAGTAACTCCTAAAACATGAATTTTGGGACCTTGGTGGATTGAGGTAACCTTGGGAGGAATCCTAGGGAGGTTAAAATAACATATATTCATGTACTATGTTTTTTTAATGAATGAAATGAAAGGAATGAGTGGGTATTTATAGTGAATGAGAGGGATTTTTTTTATAAATTTCAAAGACCACCTCCTTGGTGGTTTTTTGCAAAACCATGGGCTTGCCCTTAGTATTTTCCCATGGTATTAAAAAATTGAGAAACATATTATAATATTTTAATGTACACAATTTGATCATAATTTTATATATATTATTTCATCATTATGATTTCATTAAACATACTGAAAACTCAAAACTCTATTTTTACTATTTATGAAAAATTCACGTATTTTAGAAAAATATACAAAATTCACCTGATCAAATTTTCAATGTGTAGAATTCAAAAATGAAATCCAATTTTTTAAAATAACTTTCTATATATTTTTAATATAATTTTTAAATAAAATAAAAATTAATTTCAAAAAAACTACTGCGAAACTACAACTCTTTTTATAAAACATTAAGAAATTATTCAAGGTCCCATAAATTATATTATAATCATAAGACAATAAATTATCAATTTATGATTACTTTTTATGAAAATAAATTTCCATTTTAATATAATCAATTAATCATAAAATTCTAAATAAAATATTTATAATATACAAAAATACTAGTACTTATGCTATGATTGATTTTTGAGATAGAAGATGTCTAAATTGTATTTATACATTCTTGGGTGATGTTTTTTTAGCTAAATTACTATTAATTACAATTCATAAGATTAAAATTACAATTCATATGGGTATTTAACAATTCATAAGGGTGTGTTACTATTCATCAAAATTTATTTTTCTCTTATCAGACTCTAAATATCTTACTTAATTAAACTGTGTATGTTAGTATTTTCCAATTCAAATCACAGAGGTGGAGAAATTATTTTTACTGGATAGTTTTTAACAATGTGATGTTTTTCAGATACACAATGTTTCATGCATTCAATATTAAATATATTTAAAAAATATAGCGGTGTTACTATCATAATCATTTCAAACTCAAATTTCATAGTAATCGCAAATGAATCAATTAAGGATTATTGAGTTCATCAAAATATAATTTCATCAAAATAAATTTAGGAAATTAAAAAAAAGTAATTTTAATTAATTATAAAAAAGATTGGATCAGCAATTCCGTTAAAATAATTTTTTGTAAAAAAATAATGTAAGTCTACAATACCAGGACTAGGGGATTGTTTGATACCACATAATACATTGGAATGTTTAAAAACATGATCAGGATTTTATGTGTCTTTAAAACTATATTTTTTTCAACACAATCTTCCTCTTGAATGTATCAATTATATAAAGAACACTACACATAAATTTCAAAAAATATAGATGATAAAGATTGATTCAATGGATAAAGGAATTTGAAAACATTCAATTATAGATACAAGATCATAGGATTCTTCATAGTATATTCCTTCTTGTTGATTATATCATTTACCAACTAATCATTCTTTATTTCATACTGTGATTTCATTTTCATCAAATTTATTACTGAAGACCCATTTTTCTCCAATTACAGAATTTTCTATAGGTTATCCATCCAAGGTACAAAAATTCATTTCCAATTCATTGAGTTCATCATGCATATATTTAAACCAATCTTTATCACAGGATGCTTTATTTATTCTTTTGGGTTCTAATTTGCGAAAGAAATTCATGATGTCATACATCATTCCTAAACGAACTTATAGTCCTTTCAGGTTCATGCACATCACCATTGACACTATCACTAGGATGATTCCTTAGAAACAACTTACATGGGATTCATAAAACATGTTCATCAACTTGCTATAGAAAATCATCTAGAGTGGATACTTGGGAAATATTTTCTTGAGTATTCTTTGGATTATAAGAATGATTCATCAAAGGTTGATGATCCGTTATTGAAAATATGTCTGAATATATTGGTAGATGTTGTTAAAAAAAAGGATAGTATTCATCAAATTTAACACGTACTATTTCCTAAATAGTACAAGATTTTTTATTAAAGACTCAATAAGCCTTAGAGGTAGTGGAAAATCCTAAAAATTTTCCATCATCGAATTTGTGTGCGAATTTTTTGACTTATTTTTTGTATTCAACATGAATACTTTTCATCGAAATACTCTAAAGTTCATATCATTAGTTTTTTGACCTGTAAATTACCCCTAATGTTTTTTATTACTAAATGGCCTAATTAATACAATATTAATAATATAACAAGTGGTACTTAATGCTTCATCCCAAAAATGTTTAGTAATAGAGTATTCACTCAATATGGTTCTTGTTATCTCTTGAATAATTAGATTACTACTTTCAAAAACACCATCTTATTGAGGAGTTCCATGAGATGATAAGTTATGAGAAATGCTTTTATTATTACAAAAAGATTCAAAATTTGAATGTTCACATTTTACTTTATAGTAACTACAAATAGTTATCAATTGGGGGTTTTCTCATTTTTCACGTTGGTTAAAAATTATTAGAAATAATAAAAGGCTTCAGAATTTATTTCTAGAAAATAGACACATGTAAATATAGTGTAATCATTAACTAAAAATATACAGAGTATTTTCCTCAAATGCTTAATGTTTTTTTAAGACCAAATAAGTCCATGTTCGGTAATTGTAATCCAAAAAAAGTTTATACTTCACTAATAGACATAAATCATGAATTATGTTTCATTTCATATTTATAAGGTTCACAAACATTTAATGAATCAAATCTATGATCTGTTATATCAATAAAAATTCCATTTATAGATAGTTTACATAAGTTCTCCAAGTTACAATGTCATAGTCTTCTATGTCGTAACCATTATTGGTCCTCTGTTGCACTAAGACATGGTATGCCTTGCCTTATGAGGTCTTCTAAGTTATGTGTATAAAAATTCTCATGCCAATGTTCAAAAAGATTAAACTCATCCGTGGAATTTTGTACTAAGAATTTACCATTCCTAAAATTTATAAGGTATCCGTTATCACATAATTGACTTAAGATTATAAGGTTGTACTTAATACCTTTAACAAATAAAACATTTGAAATTAAGCCTTTTCCATGAAGAACAGTTTTACATATACTAAATATTTACCCTTCAGCATTGCCTCTTAAAGTGAATCTTACACCTTTCATCTTAATAATCTTTTCAAAGAAGCATTTGTTACTAGTCATGTTCCACGAACATCAATAATCTATGCACCATATATTTTTGTGGGTACATAATTTTTTTTCTTGAGAATAAAAAAAATTAGCTTTTTGGAATCCAAGATATATTGGATCTAGACTATTATATATTTAAATCTTATAAATCCACATTTTCTTAGAAAAGAGAGATTTATGAAATCCTGAGGATTGGATTTTGATTAAAGAATAATTTTTCCCCCAATTTCCACCACATAGACACTTTGTGAAAAACGGGCACATTGAGGTAAAAAATAGTATTCACTAAATATATATTTAAAGTGATTATAACCCATTGTAGAACTATTCTTAAGAGGATGAAGTTATGAATACATTTTATTAAATCCATCCTTACCATAACTAATTTGTGACAAATGTTTTATTAAGTAAAATATTTTATATTTTAGTCTGATTTCTAAATTCATATCCTCATTGTAATGAGTATTAGGATTGTAATTTGTCCCTAAAACATTCTTCTTTGAAATTTAATTTTTTTAATCCTTATAAATTTTTTCCTTCTCGAAATTACGTTCCATAAGATTTTATAAAATAGAAAAAATTACAAATAATTTTTCATCATGATGATTAGAAATATGTGATAATTCTTTTGTTAAAATATTGATACTATAATTTTTCATATCAAGATTCTTTTTTATCTTACTATTTTAAATTTCATGTACCATGGAAAATCTAGATACTTCTTCAAATGTAGGTAAAATATCTTCTAATGGGGATGATTCCTCATCTAAGGATGTAGAATGTTCTTCACAATCATTATTATCACTTAAACAAATTTTTATTAAAGATTTAGCCGTGTTTACCTTATCCAGGAAACATTTGTTTTCAATAGGTATTCTTGTGATAATCCTAATATTCCATTGTCCATAAAATTCATTATACGATGATTCATCAGATGTGTATCCACCACTTCCACTGTAAGAATCATTTTATTTTAATACTATATTTTTTCATCATGTAATATGTTTTTTGATTCCTCTCATAATTTCTATCTTTCCTATCCTTTCGTTTAATCCATCTATAATATGGTCTTCTGTTTCCTACTTTCTTTTATTCTTGACATGTGACTTCAGAATCATCCTAATACTTCATATCCTTTTTCTTATATATGAATTTTAAATTCTTCTTTCCAACAATCTTGTTCAACCTTATATAAATATAATATAACTAATTTTCTAATAATTCTAATTCACTTAAATATGACTGATTTAGAACTATATTATACAATGGTGTCTTAGAAACATTCTTAGGATGTTTGTATTTTATCTAATTTGATGTAGTGGTAAAGGGGACACTCCCATATTCCTTCTTAATTTCATCAGAACCACTCATTAATCTATTCTCATTTAGTAAAAGGGTTCTGAATAACTCATCAAGAGTAACAGTTGTAACTTTTCTTGACTCATCAGTAGATATGCGCTTTTATTCCAATTAGTTATACATGATCTATATAATATTATCAACAAGAATCTCATCATCTAGAAATTTTTATTCCATTTAATTTAGACTCTTAATATTAGTCATAAATATTAATTGAACTTAAATTAATTGTTCTCCATATGGAAAAAAGAAAACCATGATAATATGATCTAAGCATGGCTCTTCTAGTTTCAATAACATTAGATGTTCTAAAATTTGTACCGTCATGTTTCTTTCATAAGTAGTTATATTCTTCATAAGAATATATCTGGCTATATATATTCTTGATCATATAACACATTAATGTATTGTGAACCTTATACATTAGTTGATATCATTTTTTCTTGATTTATAAAAGTTCTACCTTCCTTATTAGGTACCTTATAATCCCTAGTAATAATAAAAAAAAATTCCACACTAGTGTTGATAAATAAGTATTCATTATATCTCTCTATTATTCATAATCATTCCCATAAAATATAGGTAGCCTTGAAGGGTTCATATTATCTAAGGATCCAACATTCATTCTTGTGATCTTTCCATACTAAACTTTTCCACTCTACACTTTTGTGTAGTATGTATTTATAAACAAACATTTTATCAAATAATTTAGTCTAACATGTAAGATAAAAATTGGTATTTTAAATAAAGTGATATCATATTCCAATAGAAATATGTATTATAGTATTTTAGAGAGTGTCTATGATAGAAATTTTAGGATCGGAATGTTTATGTACATAGTCAATTACTATAGGTTGGGTGAATTTTATGTTTAAAAAAATTCATTTATAACATTAAGGATAATTATTTTAACAAATCTAGAAAAATAAGATTCATATAAACCCAATTTTTTATGGTTTAGGAAAAATAACATATGTTTAATAAATATGGGAAATGAAATAGGCACAGTGGAATGATTATACATGATTCTACATTAAAGTATATGGAATCTTAAATCAGGGTAACAACAAAAACAAAATTATAAGAAACACATTATAACATTTAAAAATTTCTCTTATTTAATATTCTATCATTAAGGTACAATATTATTTACTTGTATTTATACTTCTAAGAAAGTTTGTCTTACCCACACTAGGTAAATCCTTTAATAGGAAGATTTATAAATATCCTGATATCCCTACAATACCTCAATCTGTATGTTGATTGAACCTCTATCTTCCTTCACTCAGAAGCCCTAGATATGAAAGGTAATCGACACATCTATCTTCCTTCATCTTGGAAGCGGTTGATTTTATATAACAACAATCATAATCACACAAATAAAAACAATGTTTGTTGAATATTTAATTATATGGAATAAGTTTTTCATAGTTTAAACTCTTCAAGTCTTCCACATGATAAAATTTTGGAAGAGATCTATAAGAGTATCAATTCCCCCAAAAGTTCACAACATTGCACCTAACACATAAAAACGATTGGGTATTTACATTTTAGAACTCCAATGGTTGATATTTCCTCCAATGGTCATAATTTTTCTGATATTTTGGAGGGGCATGTATAGCTTTTACTTAATGTAGTCATATAACAACTGATAATGTCACATCATCTATCAAAACAAAATTTCATAGGAAACACTAAGTATATATTTTCTTATTTATAAAAAACATTATATAAATGAAAAATAATAACGTTAATAAATATATAAAATCGGATTCTTAAACAAATGAGATAACATTAAATAATTTATAGAAATCAGATCTGGATATAATTGAAAATCAGTTCCAAAGAAATGAGAATTTGATTCTGAAAATAAGATTTTTTAGAATTGATAAATTATGAATTGGATTAACATTTAGAAGTGAATATGAATTTAAGAAAGTTTGAAATGGATTCATAATTTGGGACATTTTTGAATTTTGGATGATGAATCAGATTCAAAAAATTGAGAGAATCAGAATCAAAAAATTGAGCGGATCGAAATCACAATTTTGGATGATTAGGAATTGATAAATATGAATCAATTTTTATTTTCGGCATGATTTATAATTGATAAAGATGAATAATATTTGATTTTCTACATGATCTATAATTGATAAATATTAATCAGATTTGATGTTCTGGATGATTCGAAATTATGAATGATGAAGAATTATGACTTTTTGTAAGGATTTAATTTGTTCCAGTAAATAATCTGTTTAAGAAAAAATAATTTTAGACTTATCTCTAAAAAGATTAATGAATATGCAAATATATTTCCGTATAGATTTAAAGAATGATCAAGGAAATGTCAAAAAATTATTATAGATAAAAGATATTATTATGAAAATATGTTTGTGGTTTTAGAATCCTAAAGGAATGAGGAAATTCATAAGGATACATTTGATTTAATAGCTATATTCATGACTAAATCAACGATCAGATCACATTGAAGGTATGAATTAAAATCAAAAACACTGTGGTGAGATTAATTTTAAATCTAAAGTTATTATCCATATAGGTATGTATTATTCCCATAGATTCATGCTATGTTATATTTTATAATTAATTATGTAATCAGAATTTATATTTATTTACCGTATTACTAATATTTTGGTAATATAAAATTATTTTTTATTTCATTCATCTGCATTGAGTTATCATTTTCAAGCATTATAGGAATGAAATCCTGAAAAAAATGCTTGATGTTGTTTATAATCACACTATCCACTGATCAACCAAATTTCGTTCCATATTATTCCTATATCTCTTGAAATAATCAATTTACATTTTTAATGGATATAAGATCAATATAATTTACTCAAGTATTTAATAAAATTTTATAGTGAAAAACACATACACCTGATAGTTATATAATAAGAGTAGTGAATTAATCAACGTTGTAAAATTTTTCTGATCAGGGTAAGGTTGTCCATCAAAGTAAAACATCAATTTTGTTTCTGATTCTTTGATGTATATAATTTTTCTAGTAGGTCGAAGTTATAAAAGGAAATTTATATATATATTAGTGAACTGATATAATGGGAAATAAAAATTAAATAATCAATATGGATCTTTGGATCCCTAGGGAAAAATTGATGGCATTTTTATCAGTATAAAAAATAAATAAGGAAATAATGATAGACAAAATTTTGACATCACATTTTTGGAATTGATATTTTGCGCGACATAAAATGATCTTTATAATATCACATTATAAATATCATATTACATATGGTTCTCATGTTATGATAATTTATATATATCACACGACATATATAAATGATAAAAAACCAAGTATTTAAATTGTACGTGGCCTAAGACGGGTTAATGTACATTCCCATACACCATATTTAGAAAATTTGGCATGTATTTAGAATATTCCATATGATTGGAAGTCATTTAATATGTAAAGTAGTGGTATATGAGAAGTGAAACCCCCATGGTTCACTATTCATGTTCCATAAAGACATGCCATGTATTTAAATAATTCAATACAAAAGAATACGGTTATATATGTTGAGTATGTTGTTTCCCTCACAAACCATGTTCCACTCTTCACACTCTTTATGTGTCCGGAATATATTAATTCATGTATTGAGGATACATATATTTTTATCTATGAGTTCCACACACAATTAACCCAATATATAGAATCAATTAACAAAAAAATATTTTTTTATGAATTTCATTAGAAATAAATCCTAAAGTATTATGAGATTTTTGGGTCCATTATAATATATCCCAAAAATTCATTGGGTACTGAATAATATGTTATCTTATCAAAGGTCACACATGAGTTAATCTCATGCATAAAAAATTATACATTATATGTTATACCAAGTCCAAATGATGGTAAATAGGACGTTGTCCCAAGACATAAATATGGATCCTATGAGGTTATCCCAAACATGACGTATGTACATGTTTGGTTATTCCAATCCTAAAATATGATGAATATATATGTGGTCATCCATGACATTAATTATCTTTGATCATGATTATTCCAATATTTTAGAGCATGACCTTTTACCAATGTTATGCTAACAATTCTAATGTTCTTTTATTCTTTTATGATTCATGTCTTATCAACACTCGAGATCATGATTTTGATCAATGATTTATTTTAATGTTTCTCAATTGTTATGATAATGTTCTCATATAGTTATTCTCATAATATTCTTAAACTATAATTTCTATATCCCTTGATTACAATTTCAATGCTTAAGATCTCACCCGTTGTTATGTTTCCTTTTCACAAGGATATGAATGAAGGTTTTAATTTGGTTATGTCTAACAAGTGATCAATATAAGAAGATCACTATGTGAAATAGTGATAATATTTAATTGAATATGAGTATTATTTATCTAGTATCTACATATAATGAAAAATTTATTATTCATGGTCCCTATAGACATTATCATTAAAAGATTATTATTGTAGTTCATCCCCTTACCACCGATCAGTTGAGTGATGAGGAATTGATTCAGTGGCATGATTGATAAATAGCATTAACTAAAAATCGGAAATGCCAACTACCACACAATTCATTCTACATAAGGGCCTTCTCATATATCAAATATTATTTCCTACTAACTATACGACTAGTTGGACATTAATGATACAAATTATCCAATAACATAATCACCCAATGATTCTGAAGTGACATTGATCTTCATGATGTAGAATATTATATTAAGTTTATAAATCACATATTTAACTTGTTCTTGGGGAACCCACAATCCATATTAATATTCTATAAATAGTTTCTAAATATTGAAAAGTGAGTCATTTTTATATTAATTTATTTAGGTTCTCATGATATAAATTAACTATCATGGTTTGAGTTTAACCTAATTCACTGTAATTGTTTTTAAATAAAGATGTTGAAACCTTTTTGTGGAAGAATTACCTTGTTTAATGATGACTCAAGGCCCTCATACCTCACAAGATATTCCTATAAAATTCATTATGTTGGAATATTATTTCAGCTTATCAGTTTGGGTGTAGCGGACAATGAAATATTTTGGGATGGTAGTGCACTATAGATCAAAGACCGCCAATATCAAAGTCCCCATGGTGAGAAATATTTATTCATTATTATTTTAATATTTTTACCACCTCTAGAAATATATATATTAATAATACATGGGGATATTCAATTTTTTTTCAAAATGAACCTCTAATTTGATTAAGACATTGGGAAAAGATACAACCCAATAAATAGAATTGTGTCTTTCTTGAATGTTGTTTAATAGTAGTTCATGTGTAGTTATAGATGTTAAATATATATGATGAATTGATTTAATCCCACAATAAATACCTTTGGATACTTTTTATCAATTATGGAGTGTTGATTTTCCTTGATGTGGATGGGATTCACAATGAATGTCCATGTTAAGGAGATATATTTTATTGTATGAGTTTGAATCCTATCCTCCATTAATGCAAACTTATATTCTTCATTGAGAGTGAATACTATTTTTATTATAATAATTTTTCGTAGTTACTTAATGTAGTGGTACTCCTCGAAATATCATATCATCAACATGTCTCCTGAGGGAGATCATATTTTTCTAAATTATTTTATGACTGTGTGATTAACCTTGGTGGAGAATGTGGTCTTTATGATAATTCTTAAAAAAGATATGATTTATAGATTTTTCTACCTGAGTGTGAATTTATTATATTAATTTTGTAATATGATGTATTTCCTTATTGATTAAACATTGTAAGGTCCACCTTATGTAGAAAGATCCATCCCCTCAATTGTGGAAATCGCACCAAAACCTCGAGACATTATAGTCATATATGCTTCAAATATAATGTATGATATCATGACTTGTGTATCTATTTTTCAATTCAGTTCCTATAAATGTGATAGAATTCATGAGTTATTTTGGAAGGATAATCAAGAGACACTCTCCATGGGAGACATCTGTGTCCATAAATTTGTATTCTAATGAAAGAATTAAGGTGTTTTTCTATAGAATTATGAGCATCTCTACTGAATGTTAAAACATATAGACAAAATATATATATTCATTAATTGTTTTATGGTTAGTCATAATTATTTTTTTCATGATTTCCGCAGTACTACCTTGAAATTAAAAGTTCTACAGTAAACTCTCATAGTGTTATTTTTGAATTTATGGGTTATAGGATGGCCATCATAAGGTTGATGAAATGGAGGTTGGTGATATTTGTATGCCACAATAGAGGAAACATGGATAATTATCTTCAGATATAGTTCTATATTCCATTGATATGGGATTTTCATAAATAGTTACTATCAAAATATTATATTTTATTCGTGACTCGAATAAGTTGTTCAACTTTGATCGATAGTGGTGCAATGACACTCTTCCTTTGTTTGTGAGAGGAATAATATGTCCATTTCGAATTAAGGGAATTGTATGAATATTTATTCACATTCTATTTACATAAATGGTTTTCCTAGATGTTGGGAGACATCCATAAACATCACTAGGTAGAAAGTGGTTTTCTATGGATCTATTATTGAACATCATGGTAGATAAGGAAACACTCCAAAAAAATAATGATAAATTTCACATTAAAGAAATAAAAACAAGTATTTAATAAAAAAATTAAAAAATATATGAATTTCACTATTACATTATATTATAATATTAAAATAGATAATTAAATATATTATAAGAAAACCAGAAAAAAATATTTAGAATAATTTCTCATGGAATGCAATATTGATTAAAAAAATTGAAATATTATTCATCTTGGTCTATATTGGTGACCAAACAACTAATATAAATATTGATAATATTATACCAATGTAAAAGGATGATAAAAATACTTTTAATATAAATTAAAGGATGAAATAAATGATTTTAATAAATTTTGAGATGTTATATGTATATATGTAATGAGACTGCTATATATATCTTCATTAGGATTATTTGGTTATTGGGATTATATGAATGATGGAATTATAAAGTTGTTGGTACCATTACTGGATATACGAATTAATAATTATATAAACAATAGTTAGTATTTTATTAAAATTTTTCTATTATAAAAATATTATTTAATGATTTGGTATAAATTTTAGTAACTTTATTTTCAAATATATATAGAAAGGAACATCTATATAATCAAATAGTATAAGTCATACTTATTAGGATAATATTACTGAACCTATAAAATATTATGAATCAATATGGTTATCCCTAGAAATGTCTCATGATGAACATAGACAAATACAACTTATGTCAAATCATATGTGAGAGAAGCTTAGTCTCATGAAAATGAAAATGAAATCCATGCAAGATGAATCACCACTAATTACATGAAAGGTTTTGTTAGTAGAATTTAGGATTATATAAACATGTAATTGCTAATGTATTAAATTTTAAATATATTTTATCATTATTAAGTGTATTTTAATAAACATTGATATTTTTTTTGTTATTTTTATATAATTAATATAAATAATTTTGTATAGTTTTTTAATATGTAGTTATCAAGAGAATTCATTTATTTATTAGTACATATATATATTTGGTCAATTACATCTACCATAGTTAAACCCAATATAAGGAAACAAAATTATAATCATAATGGCTCATCCATGGAAAAAATCCGTGGTTCTCATATTATAAAATAAATATAAAGATACATGAAGAGAAAGGAGGGAATGTTCACGTACATACTGCACCAACTAAAAAACACATGTATGACACATAAAAATAATCACTAATTTATTGAGTTTCCTTGACCTATAGTTCCTCCATGATAGGTCGAGTTATACCCTCATCACTTCTATATTATCCCTGATGACGAGTCAGTAGTGGGAAAGGCATCCTCCTCCATTGGATCATATTTCTTATCTATTGTATGATAGGTAGCAGGACCCTGATGGAGATCATGTAATCCCCCTTTTACCTCCCCTTTTCAATCATCATAATAAAATTATATATAAAGAACCTATACAGTAGAAATATATAGGACTAGAATCTCCTCCAGTGAAGCCACCTTGTGCACAACCAATGAAAACTCTTGTGCAGCCTCCTCTTGTAGTACCCCTAGACTTAGGCCATGTAAAATAGTAATAATGTATTATATATCATTCTCCATGTCCTCACTCTAAACATTAATACCCTTAATGGTCAACCCCTATATAGAAAGATAATCCTTTACAACAGAATCCTACTCCAAAGTTGTCTCCCATAACATTGCCTCTTCAAGAAGGCCATGTACAGTAACATCTGGTGAAGCCTTTTCCTGAGAAGCTTCCTGACATTCCTGTAGGGTCACTTAAATTCATGAATCATTAGCAACATCAAAGTTAGAACCAACCAGTTGGGTTGGGGTCCTCTAATTTCTACAACATAATTTCTCAAGATGATCTAGATTAATCCCATTAAACTATGGGGATTTAATAGAATCTAACATAGGGAAATGTTAATGGAAACATTATCATGACCTAGTGCTGTCAAATTTGAGGTATCCAACACATCATTAGGTAATTCTCTTAGAACCGTATCTAGTGAAATAGACTATATATCAATATGGAAACCAGAACCATCACATAAAACAATATCTTTTTACATGGTATCAATCCTTTAAATACTAACAACAGTTTAATGAGACACGATTTGAGAAAATGCAGTCAAAGTTTTCACCACTTTTTCCTAAACATGTTAATCCTTTTTTCCTACACACCCATTACAAATAAAAACACCCAGGAGGGCCCTAGAATTTCTAAACAACAGCATCAGAAATCCATTTGCATCAAAAAATCCCCTTACCCTTTCTTTTATAAGAATCCAATACAAAATGTTTCATTTATAAATTAACCACATCCCAAATAGTATCCTCAAACATAGATTGACTCCCCTCATCATCAAAAACCATGTCAGCCGATGTTTTTTACTTCAGACCATCTGAAGCCCCAACTATTCTAGTTGAAGCTGCTTTGGAAGCCAAAAGACCCCCACAATCAGTGACACAATCAACAGCTAATTTCTGAGACTGAATCAAAGATTCTTGGAGATGATCCCCCTTCCTAGTGGTATCCTCATCCAGGATTCCTTTTTTAATAGACTCAAAAAAATAGAAAATTCCTACACCATTATCACCATTAATCCTAGAAACTATACTACCCATTACAAGACCATCCCTATACCACATAAATTATAATAATCTGAATAATTACCATGGGATTTATAGTGGTAAAACTGTTAGTTCCTTTAATATTTCACAATAAAATGACCAATATAATAACAAGAGTCCTAGAACTCAAGAAACCATTCATATTGAATGGATAAATCTTTCCTAAATTCAACTATAATGAGTAAAATAGTCTCAATAAATTCAAGGGAAAGGTCAAATTATACCAACACATGGGAAAAATGACCATATCTCAAACACTCAATTTTGTTATCAAAACTGATTGGATCCCCTAGAGTAGAAGAAACCTCCCACCAAATAGACTAATGAAAAAACAACCAACAAAGGCCCCTAATCCTAATCAATGTTTTGGTAGAGGAGATCTTAATTTCTAGGGGTTTTGAAAATATATCTCATTGTTCAATAAAATAATCGAAGATTAAGAGAAACATTTCGAAAGACCTTAGTGAAATTATGATATTCCTTCAAATGAAAAACAACATGAAACATACCTATTCTAATGGATAATAAGCACCAATCACAAAATACCAAACATTAAAGCAAGAGATTACTCCCATCCTCAAGCATCAATAGGGTAGAACAGTGAGAACATGAGATCCAAGCCAATAGGGAGAAGCAGAATTCTTTAATTAAATCATTTAGAATATGAGGATTTTCTTCCAAAAAAGAAATCGATCTATTTTGGTGATCAGGTTACGCGAGGGATCTGAGCCACTCTGAATATCTGAGGAAAATGCAAACTGCGAGGCACTGTTGGGCTTCTAAGGGTTTCACTCCTCATAAATCAATACAATGAAGGGATATAACGAATGACCTCAATCCATGGACACCATAAAATGAGGGATGAAAAAATCCATAAGATCAATGTAGAAATATAGATTCCACATGAATCAAGACTATCAAGGTTCAAGGATTCACCAATGAAATGCCAATGGAGAATCTGGCAGCATTTCCTCCTCTCTTAAGAAATAAACATTAATAGATACATAAGATCAGGGACTCAACCCAATAAACCACCCATCACCCCACCAAACCAAAAACACCACACCACCAATATAGGGGAACTAAATGTTAGTATATCAATAATTTCATTTATATAATTATGAATAATATCATTTCATGTTTAATGATAGATTTTTTTTAAAGTATTGTTTATCTGTTAAATTTTTTTCAGTTCATCAAATTAATCACTAGAATAGAAATATATTCACAAAATTTATCTACAATATATATATATATATATTAAAATTAAATTTCTCTAAATACTATTACAAATTATGAAATATGAGTAAAATAATTTCTCATATAATTTTTTTTTTCTAAAATGAAATTCATGTATTATGTATTACAACATTATAATTATTATTTATATACTATAGAATCTAAATACAATAAAATTGATTTCATATTTGGAGTCAATTTTATGTTATTTTGTAAGAAGTGTAATGTCATTTTTTTCAAAAAAAAATAAGTTATCAAAGTCAAAATTCATTTTCAACAATAACAGTAAAATGAGGTGAAAGTGTTAAATTAATATGTAACATAGAAAATTATATCATAAAAATTAAAATCAATGATTGTATAATGGTATTCCTAGCCACCGTATACCCCATATCCAATATTTTTCTAATTTGGGACAACTTTTCATAATAAAATACATTCTTTATAAATTATGGAATGGGTATTTGTAGAAATCCAACTCAAGATCACCAATAAATAGACCTATTCTATACTTATGTAAAAGAGAAATATTACAAAACTATTATACTCAATCCTAGACCAATTATCACCCAAATAATATCTCCATATTTTGGAAGAATGTTTTCTATAGAGAACACTCATATTCTATCAAAACCAAAACCACTTCAAATAGGAGTTACAATTTATTCGTCATAATTAATGATTTTGTATCCATTAATTTCATTAAACTCCATCAAATAACACTTATCTATTATGATTTATACCAAAAATTATATCTAAATATTATTATTATAATTATATAAAAATGATATGATATTAGAATTATCTTCAAAACCGTACTCATCTAGAGATAATTAAATGTCCTTCATTCAAAAGATTTATCGACCTAAATGAATAATGTTATATAATACTATCATCCTAGACTATGAAAACCTAATTTATATAAATATATGTTATATTATTTATTTTATTTTTAATGTTTTTCATGTTTAATTATTTATATTTAACTAATTATTAATATACCACCTTCAATTTTTAAAAATTTGTAAACATCAAAATTAAGGATTTTATATTATAAATTTGTAACAAAAAAACATGAAGTGAACATGGAGTATCAAAAATTATCCATGATAAAACATTTTAAGACCTTACAATTTTATATATGAATAACCCTTGAACATGGAATGAAAATTGAAACAACTACTCTAACATAGACAATGAGTGGTTGAAACTATTCATGATTGATAAACAATATTAGGAAAAATAATAAATTACAATATAATAAATTATTATAAAAGACAAAAAAGAACTATTTATGATTGTGAATAATGTTATGAAATGGATTATTAGCGATTATACATTTATTATATAGTGTATTAGATAACTTCTATGTAAACATTAATCAAATGTAAGTATTTTGTTGAAATAATATTCATTTCATTACATTAGTATATTTCTTCTCAGAAAATAAAATTATATTATTTCTATATTCTAAAATTTCCTTATTTCATATTTTATTTTATCTTTCATTCCTTCGAAATCAAAATTTCACATCAAATAATATTTTTAGGGATTTCATTATTCAAAAATATACGAAATTGTTTAGAATAGTTCACATCTTCTATATTACTTTGTTTCCCTCTATGTCAATCCTCATTCTAATGAAAAATTGTTTGTAGTATTACATTGAAAAAAAATATGTTTAATTTTATATACCATTCAAATTATTTTTTATATCACTTCAAAATTCAATTTTATAATTGTTTCACTTATTTTCGGATTTTTTTACTATGAATTTTCTATTTGCCACAATTCCCATTAAAATGTTATGAATGGAATTTTGTTAAAATCTCCTGAATGATCAAATATTTTCACCATTTATATTAATATACCTTACATTTCTTTATTTCCATTTTTTATTTTTTTACAAATTAATTCTTATTATCGTTGTTTTTATGTTATTTCAATTAAATACAAATGTTACTAAAACATAAATGCCATTTATATATTCATTAAATTTAATATTCCAATGCTCAAATAAATTTTTTCATCTATTTCATCATCATTTTATGATAATTTTTTTTCAAATTATATACTCTCTATGGATACAATAAATATGTATTCATTTGATGACTTATTGGAATTCCCTAACCCGAACCACTTAGTCCAAACTGAAAATTTAGATGACATGATGAGCATATTCTTGTTTGCAAGAATCTCATGAATGTTAGTGATGTTATGAATGTCAAAGGTTAGGATACTATTCTTTTACTATCATTTCCATTTATAAAAAATATAAAATATAAAAATAATATCTTGTAATAAAAATTACGAATAATATCATATCAAATGGAATTTCCATTATATAATACATAAAAAAGGATCTTTGTGTGGAAATACAATAATGAGTATTTAGAGTGATAGAAATTATATAAATAAAACAATGGTATCCTACACATATCTCTTTTTATTTTTTGTGGTTCTCCACTCCTTGGATCAAACTTTAGGATCGAAATAATGATGTAGATGCTCAATATAACAGAGGGGGTAAATTTTACACTTTAAAAATTACATTGGAACCTTTAATGTACATTGTAGAACATTCATTTTAATCCTTAAGAAAACTATGTTCAATAATATTAAACAAGGTAATTTAAAAAAACCACTTAGTTCTTCTAACATTCTAGATTCTGGAAATATGGTTCTGGAAATGAAACATAAAAACATTTTACTAGGATAATGATTCTACCTTAAATCTTATAAAATCTTATTAATCCATGTATAGAAGTACAAGAATGTGTAAGGTAGTTATACATTCCTCATTAATCAAAATGGAGTGGAAAATAAACTTAAAACAATACAAGCAATAAATTATAGAATCTTTTAACCCACATAGTGGGGTATCCAACAAACTTGGATAGAGGTCCCTTGATTTATACATTCAATAATGTATGTCTTACCCACACCAGGGTAAGCCCTCGATAGGAATATGAGAATCTTTCTTGCTATCCCTGCAAGCCCTCGATCATCAAGGTAGTCGACACCTCTATCTTCCTTGTAGAGACCCAAAGAATGACGTACATAGACATCACATTACTTTTGTGGAACATATAATACATAACCAAAACAGACACCAATGTACCGTAATAATATAGTGTCATTGGAAACATGTAACATAATCTTCTAATCATGGTGAAAGATCTTAAACATATCCCATAAAGATATTCCCCTTTGGTTTTCTTACCTATAACCTTTCTTTATATCATGGAGAAAAGAAAACATAAAAATGTTGAGCTCAAATGCTCAGTAATGATAAACATAGAGAACATAAACCAATCCATAAACATTTGAATTCAAAAACTTGAACATAAAATATAAACATCAAAATCTTGAGAAAAGACATAAATCATTGAAGTAAGTAAGGAATATATCATAATGGAACATCAATCCTGATAAAATAGCCTGGGAAGAAAACATGTAATTGTGGAAAACCATTATGCACTTGATATGATTTCCATAGTATCCAAGGAATTGCTTCCAAGACCTTTATAGTGGACAAAGTCCATTACTAAACCAAGTTCACTCCTCATTCCAGTCTTGAATTAATGAACAGGATTAACATGTCATTCCAGCCATGTCTATCTCATGAGATATAAATCATTACCCCATACATTGGAGGGAGATATTGGTCCCACCCATCTCATAATGAAATCATTCTTACTTGTGCCACAAAATAAACATAAATCTTTCATCATAACCCAAAGAATAAAATGGGTTTCATAAACATCATCCCATCATCACATAATCCATAAAAAAATTGATATCATTTCATCATAAGAAAATTGAAACGTTGTAAATCATAGATACGTTATACTTGAAACATAAAAATATGAAATAAAGTCATCTTATATGGAAAATATTTTTGATAAAACACTTGAATTGAATTCTTGAGGAAAATATCCTTTCTTCTTCAAAATCATTTTCCATTCAGAAAATGCCAAAAAAATATAAAAGAATGGGATTTTATTGAAAATTACCATGATTTTTTGTAGAGTAATATTCATTGAAATAAGTTTTTATGACACTGTAAAAATCTATTTAGGCCATATAAGATAAAAAAATCATTCTCTTCGTACTTTTGTTAGAAAAGTCAAAGAGTTCCTCGTATGGTAAACAAAAGAATGATTCCTTCCATAACACAAAGTAAAAGTCAATTCAGGGTAAAATTGACATTAAAAATACATGGGAGAATATTAAAAACTTTATTAAAAACAATTTATGGTCATGGATGAAAAATATAAACCCTGTAAATACTTACGTATAAGCAATCTCATATTAAAATTAGATTTGCAAAATTATCCCTTACCTTAGGTCCAATATGTTTCGTACGTATCTGAAACTCCTGTATAATGATTTAAATAATGTCATTGAATTATTACAGAATCACATTAATTGTTATGATATCATATATGGTACACTTATGACTTTATATTACCCTTTATTTTGTAAGTTCCATGTTAAAGCGGCGTTTTGGGTAAAATCGTTTTTTTATCATACGTGTTTGGACTTGTTGTTCTTGATATTATTGTTACTTATATATTGATTTACTTACTTACAGAATTTAAATCATGTTTTATATATCATATAAATATTCAGTATATATATATGTGTATAATAGATATATAAATGAAATGAAATACACCGTTCATGGAGACGGTAGGCCTTACGTACGTATGAACGCTGGTTTTCCTTTCCTTATTGACTTGAATGGAAGTAATTAGTTAACATACATATTTACATAAATACAGTAGCTTTATCATGTCATATATTTCATTAATATTCATTATATATACTTTATAATCATTCATGAATGGTTATCATAGAGAATGAATCTCATCCCGTCGTGGAGACGGTAATCCGTACGTACGCACGAGCGATGATATCATTCCCATAATGATTGTATTGAATTGTAGTGGATGATAAAATTACACAGAATCAGTATGATGTTATAATAACAATATATAGTTATTCATTACACCATTATACCCATCCAAGTAAGCTGGTGGTGGAAAAACAGAATACACCACGGTGTGGAGACGGTATTCTGGACGTACACACGCGCGGTGATTTCATTTTCCGTAGGATGGATCGAAGGTGAAATGGGATTGTTTAATATTTATAATAACATATAAGTATATTTTTGATACTTATGTTATTACTTTATAATGAAACCACTAATGAAGAAGTAGTTGAAGAAGAAAGAAAACTTGAAAGAGTCTGTAGAAGAGATTACCTCTTCCTCAACGTACCTCCTTTAAACTTCTTCATAAGGAACTAGAATTGGTCTTTTGAGAAGACCAGAACCTCTATGATATAACTATATAGGTTTAGAAGAGGAATTGGTAGGGATTGGATGAGCTTCAAGGCTCCAAAGGGTGTGAAGAGAAGAGGGAATGGGTGCCCTTTTTATAAGGGATGCGAGGGGCACCTTTGGAAAAACAGAAAATATTATTTTATAATAAAGTCATATTCCGTTTTTAAAAGCTCCAATTTGATTTATTTCGAATATATGGTGTAAATGGGTCGAAATCCCCTCAACCAATAGGATTTATACATGTTTAGGTTACTATTTTATCCTTATCATTCAGATTTAACTCTAAGTTAACTAATTTACCTTTTAACGTATCTTCTTGTTTCTTAAACGATATGGTTAACAAACTTACTATAACAATACAAAATAACCACAAGTGTTTCATTATTAATATATATTATCTTATCTAAGTCATTTGAAGATCCTTATATTTTTAGGAATAAAATATCAATTAATAATATAATATTTTTTTCAAAAATTATTTAATGTCAATTTTGACACTATTTGGTACTTGATTTTTGTGATACTCATAACTGCATGATTAGTTAAAAAAAAGTTAATTAGATCAATAATAACATGTAATATTGACCTATAAAAATAGTGTAATTCATTAAAATTATCAAATTACATTTATTGGGGTATTTATAACATCAATTATGTTAATATTTCATTAATAAGGCAATTACTGCATCATCATTAGGTCGTAAATAAATAAAATTATTTAATGTCTAAAAATTCTAAATAAAATACCATTACATAGGAAATCGTTTTATATTTCTAATGAATATTTATAGTCGAATTTATCTTATGTATAACCATATATTAAAAATGTATTACTTATTAAACGTTGATTTTAACAATTTTAACTCTTCTTTAAATAAAATAATAATAAATGTCCTAATATAATACAAGTGGACCTAAAGGGTAATATTTTATTCCTAAGGTTGTTTTTGTTCGAATTAAACTTATCCAACAGAATTAAGACATGTGTTAGGATAATATTAATATCATATTTACCCTTAATTACCCTATTTACTTTTAACCGTGGTAAATAAAAGTAAAAAGTTACTATTCGCAAAAAATTATTTTTATCTTATTGAACAACATATTACTCCTTGATATTAACATTGTCT
This sequence comes from Viscum album, assembly GCA_963277665.1. NCBI lineage: Eukaryota > Viridiplantae > Streptophyta > Magnoliopsida > Santalales > Viscaceae > Viscum > Viscum album. The sequence goes on from OY728150.1 coordinate 2,084,206,274, forward strand.
CTCAGATTTTTTAAATTCCAATCACAGAAGTGGTAAAATTAAGTTTTATGTAAATTTTTAAATTTTCCTAGGAGGTGGATAAAAGATAGTGAAAATTTCAAAATAATTTTTATATATCTAATATTATTATAAAATGACGTCAATGAATAAAATTGAAATTATATATGGGTTTCTGTATAAATTTTGATCTAAAATAAATTTAAATAAAATAAATAATTATTTAAATAAAAAGTCGGTTTTAAATAGTAACCTAGTGGTTTCACTATTCATCAAAAATTGAATGTTTTCAGAAAAATACCAAAAATACAGCCCAGGCTAATTTCGATATTCCGAATCCAAAAATGAATTCCATTTCGAAAGCTAAAATTTATAAAATTTCAAAAAGTGTGTATTACTGTTCATAACGGCTAGTTTAAATAACATATCGTTGTTCAGTGAAACTCGGTATTTCATACAACACATGAAATCGTGGAAGGTAGCGATTGGGAGTAATGAAAGACAAGTCAGGGATGCGTGTATTGAAATCTTCATTTAGTGTAGCGTACAACACAAGACATCAATGAAATTAAAGAGAATATTTTTCATAAAATCCCAGTGTGTTACATTCTACCCCCCTTAAAACTAATTTCTCAATTGAAATTCGTCGGGTTTATAAATGGTTTACTACTTAAAAGTTTCATTAATAGAACCCCACATTGTAAAAATTAATACAAAAACATATCCTTAAAAACTAAAGTATTAAAAGTAATGGTTACCCAAATTAACTGATCACTAGGTTTCCACATAGAAGATCATAGGTGAAAATATGGCTATGGAAGAGAAATCACACCATCATGTTCGGATGGAGAGTGGTAGACAAAATGGATATAAAAAAGCCAATAATCACAAAGCCATAAATTTGTGATGATCTATGGTACCATCTGATTCATTAGATATAAGGGCACTAGCACAACATTTTGGGTTTTCAAGATCATTTCCCTAATGTTGAAAAATTTGAATTAGATGAAATACTTACTTTATTTCGGCATAATATCACCATTGTTCATGCCTTGAACAATTTCCACATCATCCCTTAATGAAATGAAGTTGAATTTTTCTTTCATGAGGTGTTATCAAATCATGTGATAGGATGATGGTTCATTCCATATGTCTCAAACAAAAGGTTAGAAAAAGTTATCAAATATACATAAGTCCATCAATGGTGAGGCTAATCGTATATGATTCCAAAAATGGACTTATACTTCATCTATCATACCACTTAATAAAACTAGTTTCTACTATCCAGGGACTTCCTATAGTCCAGTGGTAGGAAATAAAGACATGTCGCACTTCAGTTGTGGGTTCAATTCCTACAATCTTGTCTGACGCGATGGATTTTTGCCCGTCCTACAGGTTGTCCTTTTTCTAAAACTACATTATTATAACATTCCATAAATAATATAAAAAACATTTATTGCCTTAAACATTACTAACTTATGTCCAACATAATCCATTCCAATCTTTAGGATTATCCAAAATACTTCTGTCCAAGCACATAGTATAAAGAAATCAATTACTAGAAATGTCATCTGCTGAGCATGTGAATACCATCATTTATCCCCTATATATAATATGATACATCTTGTTTATCAAATTAAAAACATGTGAATACCTTAATCATGTTTTCTTTTGAAAATGAATACCCATTGACTCTTATTGAAAATATTAATGCTGTAAAAATTTAACACTTTCCACATACCAAAATCCCAAAAATATTATATACTCAAACCATGATATAACATTGTCCTTATATTGGTCATGAACTCATATAATTTTTTTTGTTACCGCATCATTATGCGCATATCATCTTGTTTCCAAAAATATTTCAATAAATTTTCATGGTTACCAGTACCATATAATTATTGAAAACCAATACATATATATTCCAAAATTCCACGATGCCATAAATGAGATTCCAAGATACTATTTTTAAATCCCATTACATAAACACTTAATCATTACAAAAATTCATTGTCATACTCAATATCAAAAATAGTGATCGCATGTGACTTCCCTTTATCATTTTCTTTATGAGGTTTCTCACATTGATCATCATTAACCCTTGGATTAGTGGTTTTATTAGCATTATGTACTATTTCCTTGCACTTGAAGCATTGAAGTGTTGTTGGTTCATTATCTGTAGTTATTTTTTTATTCAAATCATTAGAAACCCTTTTTCCATTTCTTTGACACTCTGCTACTCGATGACCTTCTTTTCTACACTTGTAAAATTTTCTAGTACCTTTTAGAAAATCTCCACCATGCGTTTTTCCACAAATTGAGGATAAAGAAACAGTCACCGTCTTTTCACCATTGTTCTGATGTTTTTCCTTGAACTCCATCTTTTGTTTCATGTCAAAACCATGAGATGGATATGTTACACCAACATCCAATTCTACCTTGATAGAACAACGCACAATTTCTTTATAGCTACTAAAGTCCCTTATAGCTAATGCCCTTCGAAGACTTGGTTTTAAGCCACTGAAAAATTGATCAACTTTACTTTCAGGCTGGATGGTAAAACCAGATGTATACCATGCAAGTCTTGTAAAATTTTCTTCGTATATACAAACAGATTCATCATCCTTCTGCTTAAGCTCAACGAACTCTTTTTCCATCATTGTTTGAAGAATACGAGGGAAGTACTTACTGAAAAAAAAGTTCTTGAACTTGTCCCAATCCATGGATTCAATTTCATCTTGGGGAAATGTATTCTTAATTAGAGTCCCCCACTAGTCTGCTTCACCTACTAAACGGTAAACAACTAGAATGAATTTTTCATCTTCCGAACAATTGAGTATGGAAAATATCATTTCAATGGTACTGATCCATTTTTCAGTAACAAGTGGATCAGAAGACCCATTGAAAGAAGGTGGACATTGCCTCATGAAAGAATCAATAGAATATTGTTCCCATATCTGATCATTTGGAAATCTATAATGATTCATAGCTTGTTTAAGTATAGCAATAAGATTTTTCACTCCATCTCCCATCACATTTGGTTGTTCAGGAGGACAATCATTGCATTGTCCACTACATTGATCAACACGACTCCTTCAGGTTACAACCATCGTCTAAAACCCAAAAAGAATAGTGTGAGGGGAAAACGTCATGCTAGGTAAAAAAACATAATACAGGGGGAGTAACCTCAATATATAACATCTAAGGGTTAATTCTAAGATTGTTACCGTAATTCTAGGACTATAACCTATACTTATACATAACCTTACGGGCATCCCTAGACATACCATAGAAATATCTCTAGGGATCTCACGAAAGTTTTTTCATCCTAGTTTCCAAAGGATAACTAAACCTTTCCTCTGATACTAACTGTAGAGACCCAAATCATGAAGTACATAAACATTACATTACTTCTGCGGAATATCTAATGCATCACAAAAACAGAAACCAAAGGACCATAATAGTTTAGTGTCCTTGAAAACGTGGAACATAATCTTCTAATCATGGTGAAAGATCTTCACCATCACCCATAAAGATCATCCCACTTTTTTTCTTTACTAAAAACATTATTTTTATCCTAGAGAAAAGAAAACATAAAAAGGGTGAGTTCAAATGCTCAGTAGGGTAAACATAGAGAACATAAAACAATCCATAAACATTTGAATGAAAAAACTTGAACATTAAACATAAACATCAAAATCTTGAGCAATGACAAAAATCGTGGAAGTACGTAAGGCATATAACATAATGTAACATAAATACTAATAAAATATCCTATGAAGAAAACCAGTAATTGTGGAAAACCATTAATCACTTGATCTGATTTCCATAGTATCCAAGGAATCACTGCCAAGACCATCTTAGTGGACGAAGTCCATTACTGAACCGTGTTCACTCCTTGTTCTAGTACTGTATTAATAAATCGGATTAGCTTTCCGTTCCAACCATGTCTATCTCATGAGATATAAATTTTTACCCAATGCATTGGAGAGAGATATAGGTACCACCCATCTCATAATGAAATCAATCTTACTTGTGCCACAAAATAAACATAAACCATTCATCATAACCCAAATATTAAAATGGGTTTCATAAACATCATCCCATCATCACATAATCCATATAAAGAAATTGATATCATTTCATAATAAGAAAATTGAAACCATTTAATTCATAGATACATTATACTTGAAACATACACATATGAAATAAATTCATCTTATATGGAAACTAGTTTTGATAAAACACTTGAAATGAATTCCTGAGGAAAATATCCTTTCTTCTTCAAAATAATTTTCTTTTCACAAAATGCAACAAAATTTTAAAAGAAAAGGACTTTATTCCAAATATCCATGAAATGTTTTAGAGTAATCTTCATTGAAATAAGTTGTTATTAAACCGTAAAAATAAATTCATTCCATATAAGTTTAAAAAAACATTCTCCTCATACTTTTGTCCAAAAAGTCAAAGAGTTCCTCATATGGTAAACAAAAGAAAGATTCATTCCATAACACAAAGTAAAAGTCAAATAGGAGTAAACATGACATTAAACATACATGGAAGAATATTAAACACTTTATGAAAACCAATTTATGGGCATGGATGAAAAATATAACCCCAGTAAATACTTACGTATATGCAATCTCTAATAAAAATGAGATTTGCAAAATTATCCCTTACCTTAGGTCCTATATGCTTTGTACGTATCCAAACCTCCTATATAATGATTTAAATAATTTAATTTACTTATTAAAGAATCATATTAATTGTAATGATATCATATATGGTTCACTTATGACTTTATATTACTCGTTCTTTTGTAAGTTCCATGTTAAAGAAGCATTTTGGGTAAAATCATTTTATTTATCGTACGTGTTTGGACTTATTGTTCATGATATTATTATTACTTATATCATGATTTAAACACTTCCAAAATGTAAATAATGATTTATATATTATATATATTCATTATATATATTCATATATAATAGATATATAAATTGAATAAAATACACCATTCATGGAGACGGTAGGTCGTACGTACGCATGAACTACGATTTCCTTTCATTATTGAATTGAATGGAAGTAAGTAGTTAACAAATATATATAAATAAATACATTAGGTTTATCATGTAATATATTTCATTAATATTCATTATATATAATTTATAATCATTCTTTAATGGTTAACATGGAGAATGAATCTCATCGCGTCGTGGAGACGGTAATCCGTCAGTATGTACGAGCGATGATATCGTTCCCATAATTATTGAATTTAATTGGAGTGGATGATATAATATCACAGAATAAGTATGAAGTCTATAATAACTATATATAGTTATTCATTACACCATTATACCCATCCAAGTAAGGTGGTGGTGGAAAAAAATATTACACCACGGCATGGAGACGGTATTCTGTACGTACGCACGCGCGGTGATTTCATTTTCCGTAGGATTGATAGAAGTTGAAATGGGGTTTTTTCATATTTATAATAACATATCAGTATATTATTTATACATATGTTATTACATTATAATTAAAAAACTAATGAAGAATAAGTTGAAGAAGAAAGAAAACTTGAATGAATCAGTAGAAGAGATTACCTCTTCCTCGACGCACCTCCTTTAAACTTCTTCTTAGGGCACTAGAGTTGGTATTTTGAGAAGACCAGAACCTCTTTGATACAACTATAGAGGTTTTTAAGAGGAATTTACAGGGGTTGGACGAGCTTAAAGGCTCAAAATGGTGTGAAGAGAAGAGGGAAGGGGTGCCCTTTTTATAAGAGAGGAGAGGGGAACCTTTGGAAAAACTTAAAATATTATTTTATAATAATGTCATATTCGGTTTTTAATAGCTCCAAATTGATTTATTTATAAAATATGGATGGTATGGGTCGAAATAATCTCATCCAATTTGATTTATACATGTTTAGGTTACTATTTTAACCTTATAATTATATTTAACACTAAGATAAATATTTTAACTTTTACCGTGTCTTCTTGTTTTCTTAAACTATATGGTTAATAAAATTACTATAACAAGCCAAACGAACCCCAAGTGGATCATTATTAATATATATAAACTTATATATGTCATTTGGTCTCTGAATATATTTTTAGGAATAAAATAACAATTAATAATATAATAATTGTTTTAAAAACTATTATATGTCCATTTTGACACTATTTGGTACTTGATTTTTGTGAATAAAATAACAGCATGATTAGCTAAAAAAATGTTAATTAAATCAATAATAACATGTCATATTAACCTATTAACTTAGTGGAATTCATAAAATGTCTCTAATTACATTTATTACGGTGTTTATAGCATCAATTATGTTAATATTTCATTAACAAGGTAATTTCTGCATCATCATTATGTCATAAATAAATTAAATTATTTAATGCCTAAAAATTTTAAATAAAATACCATTATGTATGAAATAGTTTTAGATTTCTAATTATTATTTATAGTCTAATTTATCTTCTGTATAACCCTATATTGAAAATGTTTTAGTTATTAAACATTGATTTTAACTATTTTAACTCTTCTTTAAATAAAATAATAATAACTATCCTAAGCTAATCCAAGTGGACCTAAAGGGTACTGTTTTATTCATATGGTTGTTTTTTTCGAATTACACTTATCAAGTAGAATTATTTCATGTGTTATTGTAATAGTAATATCATTTTTACCCTTAATTGCCCTATTTACTTTTAACCGTGGTAAATAAACGTAAAAAGTTTCTATTGACAAAAAATTATTTTTATCTTCTTGAACCACATCTTACTCCTTTATATTAACAGTTTCTCTCGGATTTTCAAAATTCCACTCACAAAAGTGGTAAAATTATGTTTTATGTAAATTTTCAAATTCTCCTAGGAGGTTGGTAAAATACGGTGAAAAGTTCAATAAAATTTTTATATATCTAAAATTATTATAAAATGACTCCAATGAATTACATTGAACTGATATAGGTATTATGTATTTATTTTGACCGAAAATAAATTTAAATAATATAAATAATTATTTAAATAAAAAGTCGGTTTTTAAATAGTAACCCAGTGTTTTAACTATTCATCAAAAATTAGATGTTTTCAGAAAAATACAAAAAATCCACCCTAGGATAATTTTGATATTCCGAATCAAAAAATGAAGTCCATTTTGAAATATAAAATTTATAAAATTTCAAAATGTGGGTATTACTTTTCGTAATGGCTAGTTTATATAACATATCGTTGTTTAGTGAAACTCGTTATTGCGTACAACACACGCTATCATGGAAGGTCGTGATTGCATGTAATGCAAGACAATTTAGGTATTTGTGTAGTGCAAGCTCTTTTTGGTGTAGCATAAAACACAAGACATCAATGAAATTAAAGAGAATATTTTTCATAAAATATCGGGGTGTTACATTCCTTATCTAGAATGTCCTTGAACTTTATGGTAGTTGGTACCTCGGTCTTCCTATCCCCAGAATCCCCCGATTGTACATAGTAATAATTGGTGTTGCATGAAGCATGCTGAACAAGATGTTCAGTGTGCTCAAATAATGAGATTCTTTTTCTCTAGAAATCAATTAAGTAGTACGTAATATTTAGAGTTCTAGATCAGTGTTGAGCTTGTTCAAATGAGATCCTATTTATAGGAACTTCTCTAACAGTCATATTTTTCTTGACTTTCATAGGGACCTGTACCGATGTCACTCAAAAACTGGTTAGTTGGAAACAGAATGCGTGATATCTATTCATAATTATATCAAGAGTAAGTAAAATACGGTTGCTCAACCAAATCTATTTTTTGAAGTCTAAAGAAAAAATAAGGTTAGGAGCCTAAGATAAAAATATTTGGAATCTATATTACATGAATATCCAGATTCTGTTTTTCAAGGAATTCATAATCAGAATTCTATAGACATCAGAGTCTGAATTATATGAAATTCAGAACCTAAATTATATGGAATCTGGAACCTCAATTCTAAGACAATAGGGAATTGGAATTTAGAATAATTCGGAATCTAAATTCAGAAGAAATCAGAATCTGAATTTAGAAGAATTTGGTATCTGAATTCAGAAGAATTCAAAATATGAATTCAAAATAATTTGAATTTGAATTCAGAAGAATTCAAAATCAGAATTTAGAAGAATTCAGAATTCGAATTTAGAAGAATTCAGAATCTAAATTCAAAAGAATTCGGAATCTGAATTCAAAACCTAAAAAAAATATACAATATATCGAAGTATTTATAGTATTCTGGGGTTTTAAAAATGAAACTGAATTTTACACATTGAAATAAAAAGAGTTATATTTAGTGAATCTAAATCATGAACAATGAAAACAAATATAGGGATAAAATTTCATTAGGAAATAAAATATTCATTAATAAGATAAATCTTTTGAGAAATAATATTTTCCTTGAGAAAGTGTGATTGTTATTCTCAAAACATAAAGGAATGGAAAAGTCATAACAATCCTTATTGACTCAATAATATCCCCCTTTTTGGAAAGCACAAACATCGTTACTTAAAAGAATCTAAGCACTTATAAATTTTATAGACATGAAAATAAAAACATATCTCCCATTACTTATGGATCATAGTAAAGATGACTAACTACCACTTAGTATTTTTAATCACTAAGGATCATATTCTTGATTTCATGAATGGAAATCTTCTTTTTCTTGTATTTGAAAAGTATCATTGATAAGATCATTCCTCTAGATGAACTCTCCCTTAATTAGGGAAATATCTTTTTTACTTGTATTCATTTTATCATTCCATCCTCCCCCTTTGTGATTTTCAAAAATAAATAAATGATAATGGAAAAAATAATTGTTACCTAAAACATTAGTACAAAACAAAGAAATATATGAAGAACAGATAAAATTTCTTTAATGTTTAAAAAATTTGTACAATGAAGAAAATTCAACAAAAGATCGGAATATAATAAAATTATCCTTCTTTCTCCTTCGACATCATATTCTTCACAATGGTTTTTAGATTCTTGATTTCCTTCTGATCCTCTTCTACTCGCATAAGGAACTGATCTTGGTCTTTGTAGCGACTCGGGTTTTTGGTCCTGTCAGACTTTAGAATATTTCTACGAATAATTCCAGAGCTAGGCGCGAAGACGGCGTGCGATTCCGAGGCCCGGTGTTCCCGGAATTAATTTTATAAAAATATTAAGTATTTTTATACTATGCACGTAGCGAGGGTCTGATATCTCCTAAACGGTAGCTCAGAACGGGAATCTGAGGGCACAGTTGCGTCCGGAATGTGCCGTTTACCCTAGGCGAGGTGTAATCTTTGCGGGCGCGGGCCTGCGGTGAGAAACGCCACCAGGGGCGTTTCCGTAAATAAGTGGTAAGTTAGTGTACGAGTGTCGGCTCAAATAACATCTGAACAGAGTCTCGGATGGAAAATATGAGACCGCCGTTGCGTTCAGAACGGCGTGTTTACCCTAGGAGTGACCTTACTTTTTTTCGCATCGGGCGTCGGGTCCGAGGCGGGTTTGGCGCCGGCGGGCGGCTGATATAAATATCAGCGCCCCCTCTTTTATCGTTCTTCATCGTTCTTCCCCATTCTTCGCCGCCAATCCGCCGAATCGAGCAAACGGAGCGCCCACGAGCTCAGAATTCGACGGCGGACGTTCCAGGAGCGCGCAGCGGAAGCTCTAGAGCGCGGATCTGAGGCAGAACGTCGGCTTTTCGCCCGCGAGGTAGGCGGTTTGAGTATTACAATCCCGGATCCTGTTTTTGTGTTGTTTTTCTTCAAATTTTCATAAGATTTGTATAGTTCGGGTCCCGAGATTTCCGAAACATATTTCGGATCTGAATTTGGAGTACCGGGGTGATCCCGGTGGCTCCCGGAAGTTTTCCGGTGAAAAACCCGGTTTTCCGGCGAGACCCGCGGCGGCCATGGTGGATTCTGGCGAGTTCCGCGGCGGCGCGGCGGCGGCGCGGCGGTTTTCGGTAGCGGCGGCACGGCGGATTCCGGCGGCGGCGCGGTGGTTTCCGGCGAGGCTGACGGTGATCCGATGAGGATTTTCCGGGGGTTCTTTAAACCCCCGTAACTCGCAAACCGTAACTCCGATTTGCGAGCCGTTTGCGGCGATGCGCTCCTTGCGTCGAGACGGACCTTTTGAACTCACTTTGAGGGTTTAAAGGTTCGGGATCGTGGCTCGAGTGTTAGAAACGTCGTATAAAATAATATTATTTTATTATTTTACGACTTCGCGCCGTTGTAACTTCTACCCAGAGCGTCCGATTGACGTGCCGTCAGTGGCGTTGAGACCCTGATGGTACGACGGACTTTTTGAGATGGTTTCCGGCTGTTGGGTCTGTGAACGGGGTGCAGGCCCCAGGAGGCCGGGTTTTGGTGTTTACGGAGAAACGCAGCTTTTGCACCAGGAGTCCGATTTTGGCGGATGAATAGTCGATCCTGTTCCGCTTGTTTTTCCAAGGGGATCATCGTGTTGTGATCCTCTTGATGGGTTTCAGGATCGTTGTGTGGTCCCCGCACGAGCTAGCTACGGTGAATAGTGCCTTATTCACCGGTGCTCCGTTTCGGGCGAGTAAACAGCCAATCCTGCGTGTTTTTCCGCGTGGAACGCAATGGTGGCCTTGGTTTTGGCCTAGGAGGTGAGCAGTGTGGACTTGTGGCGGGTCGCTCGTGTTAGCGATGTTTGGACCAGCAGTTGTTGAGGGTTCTCCCTTGGTTCTTTCCCACGAGGGTTTGTGTGGCATCACAACCTTCGTATGGGTTTATGATCCTCTCGATGTGTTGTTTAAACTGTTAGAGTTTTGGTATCCCTCCGGTGGGCCCGAAGTGGATCCTCTAGCATCTTTACCTAGATCGGGTTCTTGGTATCGCCGTGACCGCTTCTTTACGGGCGGTGATCCCCTATCTAGCAGGTTAACCCCGTAGGGTTTTTGGCATCATCGGAAATATGATCCCCTACGCGGTGGGCCGTGCTCAGTAGGGTTGTGGCATCATCGGGTATACGATCCCCTATTCAGCATTTGATTTATAGTAGGGTTACGGTATCGTTGGCTATGTGATCCCCTACTCAACGCGTGGTTTTGGTAGGGTTGCGGCATCGTCGGTTCGATCCCCTACATTGCGAGTTATACCAGATAGGGTTCCGGTATCGTCGTGACCATATTTATATGGACGATGATCCTCTATCTGAGTGTTGAGCTTCTGTCGAGCGCCAGATCGGGTTGTGGTATCCCCCAGCGGATCCTGGGTGTGATCCCCTATCTGTGAAAACTACGTATGCCAGATCGGGTCGTGGTATCCCCCAGCGGACCCTGGGAGTGATCCCCTATCTGTGAGCTATGTATACCGGAGTGGGTCTTGGTATCCCCTAGCGGACCCTAGCAGCGATCCCCTATCCGAGGAGTTTGGTGGTTATGGTGTTTCAGCGATGTTTCCTCAGTGATGTTATCCGACGAGCGTGGTCTCTCGGGTGAGCATCTGAGATGTTTGCGAGTATCCCGATGGAGTGTATCTCTCGGATGAGTGTCATCTGGTATGACAGTGTTCGTGGTGTACTCTCCTGGTTGTGGACAGTTGCTGGTGATGAGGTCGGTACCTCTTGTGGCTTTGTGGCGTGAGCTGTGTATATCTGGATTGTTCAAGGTGTATGTATGGGCATACACCTGAGCTGAGCTGAGCTGACTTGTTGTGTTTAGCCGAGGATGGTCACGAGATGGAGTTTCTCTCTCGTCTGGGTTCCCTCTGGCTGGGTTGAGCGGACTGTTGCCTTTCAGTTACTCCCTTGGGTTTTGGGTTTTTGGGGTGCCTACTGAGTATGTTTATACTTACCCCTGCACGGGCTTTGCCCGCACATGTTTGTGTCTTGTGCAGACCACATGCCTTTTGACGGAGTCCCAGGAGGACCCGGAGAAGGCGGAGCTTAGTGAGCGAGTTGACCGGGGTGTTTACCGAAGCTGTGCCGAGGGAGCTTTCTGGCGGGTGTTTGTGGCAGCGTTCCCCTTCTTCAGAGCAGGTTGGACGCGCTTTGTAGTCTCCTTTTGGTGGGCCCTGTTTTTCCCTTGTACTTTTGTTGTTGCACTCTGGTTTGGGATAGATTGTATGCATGCATTTACTTTTCATTTTCTTTATCTTTGCACTATTGCATGGAGGTGTTTGTGGGTGCGTGTGTACAGGTACCTTAGGCTAATGCATCCCATGTGTGTGATAGCCTACTCGGCGCTGGTCGCCAGCCCCTGGCCTATTGGAGGCGGGCTTGGGGAGTCGCTGCTCGAGCCCCGTTGGGTCGGGTCGTGACAGTCTTCACTTTTATTTTCTATGGCTTGAATTTTCTCTTCTTGAGCATTAAGAATGTCTATCTAAGCTTTCAATATTTCATCTTTCTTAACAATCTTCTCTTAAATCACAATTATAAGAACTCTTTACCTCTTCCAATTCATGACCATATAGTTAAGCTTTCCATTCATATCCTTAACTTCTTTCTTCTGAGTAGTTTTTTCCAGGGTTAAATTTTCCTCAAAACTATTTATAAGACCTTTGATCTTCCCATATTTGGTATCAAATTCATCATTGAAATTATCATTGAATTCATCAATTATTTTCATTTCATTGATCATTTTCTTTGACCAGCTTTTCATCTTCTTGAAAGATCTTTTATGATCCTCAAAACCATTGACGAAGGTCTTGAAATCTTCCTCTAGTGAAACACATTTATCCATCACCATGAAAACTGAATCTGACGTCTGATTTATCATATTCCGAAGCATCTGGCATCATGAATCTATGATTGGTAATAATGGAATAGTACCCACAATCTTCGTCAATGATTGAAAAACAAAGTCATGTCTAAAATAAGATAATTCTAAATCTGAATGTTTTGATGTTGAGGATCCTTTTTCTATGTATTCATCTTTCCTCTTTAATGAAGCACCAATAACTTTCTTCTTCAAAGAAGATTTTATAGGTGTATCTACTACCACTTTCTTTCCCTTGTCAACCTTCAAAATGATATCTTGTTCCTTGTGAGATTCATGAACACTATCAGATAGCTGAATAATCTTATCTTCCTCAATATCCTTTCTCTCTGTATTAGCCACTTGATCTTCTGGATGAATGAAGTCCTTATTACTGCTTTCACGACCTGTAGACTTATTAAGTTCTTCTTCACCCTTCTCATCTTTTCCTGGTGTATTAATTTTTGAGGATTCAACTTGGAAATTCTGGATGAATAATTTTACAGATGGACATTCATTCTCATGGTACACTCCAACTTGATTTATGATAACATTAGTTTCATTCCCTTCTTCTTCAACATCTTCTTATTATTCTATTTCATCTTCCACTTATTCTTCATCAACTATGTCTTTTTATTGATGTGATTCTGGAGTCACCACTTTCCTTCTAGGAGTCTCTATTAATGGTTATATAAAAAATTATTCTGGTACCTGGATTTTCTCAGAGGATATTTCAGATGCCTTGAGAAGATATTGAACAACTTCAGTTTCTGACAATTTCTTCCGTTGATTATTTTCTTTTTTGTTGTTTTTAAGATTCTGAGCAGCCTTTTCCATCAATTATTTTGCTTCTGTAGGGTCCATGAAAAACATAGGCTCCCATTACTTCCATTTTTTATCTTCTCTTTATTTAGCCACTACATCATCAGGATACCCTCTTTTCTTCTTTGGCTTTGGAGGTGTAGATTGAGTTTCCTTGGCCATAAGAGTTTTTATTTTCTCTTATGATTCTTTAGCCGCTCTCTTCCTTCCACCTTTCTTATAGGTTTCAACCAATTCAGTCTTCATTGAAAAATCATCAAATACTTCTTTAGAAATTTCATAAAAATATCTAGATTCACTGGAAAAAGATATTTTCACTCTCGTTAGGGTGTCATCACTTAGCAACATGACTTTTTAACTTCTAGGCTTAGAAATGCATGATATTTTGAATGAATGGAGGCAATGAACAATATTATTTGAAATGATTGATGGATACATGATGATTTGTGATTTTATATTACTATTCATGGTATTCTCAATCGTTAATAAGATATACATAACCACGTTTTTTGTTCTGAGGTTCAGCAAAAAATCTAATATATAGATATCACCCTTATTTAAATTATTCTTATCCCCTTTCCGTGTAATTATAACGCCTTGATCCTACAACTCATGAATCCAAAAATTCACAGAGAGATGAAAAATCATCAGAGTGTTCACTCTTTTCAAGAGAAGACACACTATTGCCTTTTCCTTATCAAAAGATCCAGATTCATCAAGTAGTTTGTGAGTATAAAACTCTACTTCCCCTTTGTAAGGAATTAGAATAAGACATGATCCCTTATTTTATAAAAGAGAGTATTTCATTTCATAACTCTTCAAAAAAAATTTATCTCTTCCACCTTTATTTAAAAACTAAATGTTTCATAAAATTCCACCATCAAATCCAAATACACATGATCATGTGCCTTCGGTTCTGAAATAAAAATGCTCACTCATCCATTTAACTTTATAATCTTAGAGATGATAGAATCATATTTGTTAAAGAATCTCACATCAAGTAATATCACTTGGTATATCTTCCACTCAGATATTTCCTTAACAGTTGGCATTTCTTTTTTAGGAGAATCTTCAGCAGACATCTGAAACTAAGGAATAATTTTCAAGTTTCAGAATGACCTTATAATAAAGATGCGTAGATTCAGCACATGAGATCTTGAACAACCAATGTTTTACAACCATCGGGGGGATTTATATAAGATATTTAGGTGACGATTCAACTTCCATGGTTAATCCAATAATTAAAAAACTTCTTATCAAATCTGACAGTTGAGATGATAACTGAAGAAGGATTTTTATAGGTTCCGATATTTTGAGGTTTTTTAAGATAAACATTCCGATTTAAAAAAAACTAATCTGAAAGAGTTTCATAAAAAATAAAAATACCAACAAGTAAAAAGATGATTACGAATACTTAGGAAATAAAACATACATTCATTATTGCTAGGAAAATTATTCATAATGAGGAACTTTTTTCTTGGAGATCATTATATTTTAGAAAATTTAAAAAATAATTAAAAGGAAAAATTGATTATGAACATTTGATTATGAAATAGAACATGATTACAATAAAATTTGATTACCAAAAAAACTTGATTACGAAAAAATAATTTTGAAAATAATAAGCAAATATAATCACCCTATGAAAAATAGTTTCTTACTGTATGTAGAAACAAAAAGTTAATATGGAAGATTACAATACAGTTATCATTCTTATGTTCTGTTTAATATATTCAAATCTATTGAGGGGTAAAGATTTTGTGAAAATATTAGCAAGTTAATCTTGCGTTCAGATAAATTGAAAAATGATATCTTTTATAGCATTATCTCTGAAAGATATTTTTCCTCCCTTCATCATGATAATATTTTAAAATGAGTATTTGTTACTAGTCATGTTCGAGGAACATCCACTATCCATGTAATATGTATTGTTTATTGTATTATCTTTACCTTTTGAAAATAAGAGGGTTTGAATTTTGGAACCCAAAATTTCTTGGATCCAAGAACTTAAAAAAGAAAAATTTTAAGAATCCACATTTTCGTTTAAAAATATGTCTTTTGAAAATCTAAAGACTATGTTTTGTTTAAGGAAAAAAAATTTGCCCAATGCACACCACACTGACACATAGATCAGAATGGTGCACTTTGAGGAACAAAATAATTATTACTAACAACTTGTTTTGAATGAGTATAACAAAATACAAAATTATTCCTTAGATGTTCAATTTGGGAATACATCTTATCAAAGTTTTCCTTACCTAAGGTAATGTTTGAAAAACACATCCTCAGGGAAAATATTTCTAAATTTAGTCTAATAGCTATGTTTTTTACCTGAAAAACATTAGTTTTATCACTAGAGTTAGTCTCTAAAATATTTTTCATAGAAATTACTTTTTCTAGATCCTTAAAAACTTTATCTGTATTAGAATTAACATCCTCAAGGGTTTTCAAAATACTTTAAAAATCATAAATTTTCTTATCAAGATCTTTATAAAGATTTGATACATCTTTAATAAAAAAAGAAATTATAGAATTTTCCTTATCATGATTTTTCTTTACTTTAGAATTTTTTTTCTCATGATACATAGAAAACCTAGATATGTCTTAATGAGTATCTAAAGTATTATCTTCATCAGAAAAAGATTCTTCATCTGAAGATTCATAATATTTAATATCACTGTAATTAGAATTCAAGGATACATTGGTTATGGATTCATCCTTGTTTACCTTGGCCATTAAAAAATTATTTTCAATAGGTAATGTGGCTAGTGAACCAAGATTCTTTTGACCAGAAGATTCATACTATGAGGATTCATTAGAAGAGTTCCCACCACTAGCACTCTGGGTGTCATTAGCTTTTAAAACATTCATTGCATTAGCTTTATAGTACATTTTTTTATTCTTATCAGAATGATTTTCCTTTATTTCCTTTATCTTAAGCATATGAAAATATAGCCCTATATTCCCTACTCTTTTGCAATCATAACATGTAACTTCATAGTCTTTCTTGTCCTTCCTTTCATTCTTCTTATATCTATACTTAAATTATTTCTTCTTAACTATATAGTTCATCCTTCTGGCTTGATTAGCCAGTTTATTCTCATAATATTCACTTTTTCTAGATTTAGATAAAATAGTAACCTTCTTTGAATTGGATCTATTATCCCTTTTATGAGTCTTTTCTTTAGTAGTTACAAAGTCTACACATCCATTTCCATTCTTCTTCTTATTTAGATCAGAATCTCTTTTCATTGTTCTCTCATTTTGAAGAAGAGTTCCATAAATCTCATCAAGATTAATTTGAGATACTTTCCTATTCTCATCAATAGTTTTTCTCTTAGATTCCTACTCATTAGAATGATATCTATAATCTTGTACACAAGTTCCTCATCATTTAAAACATTTTCACCTATGGATTTTAAACTATTAACAATATTCTTAAACCTCTATTGTACCTTTCACACTGGTTCTCTATAACGAAATAGAAATCCTTGATATTCTGCTCTAAGAATAGCTCTTCTTGTTTCAATAACTATGGGTGTTCCAAAATTAGTGACCTACAATTTCATCCAAATACAATTTGTAGATTCATAAGAAGAAATATCGCTATATAAATCTCTAGCCATGTAATACAACAATGTATTGCATACCCTGTAGTTTCATTGATATTCTGACTTTTCTTGATTATTAACAGTTCTGACATCCTCATCAGGAATCTTGTATTCTTCAGTAAGCATAACAATGTTTTCCACTCTAGTATTAATAAAAAAAGTCTTCATATTATCTCTCTAATATTCATAATCATTCCAATCCAATATTGGTGGTTTAGTAGGAATAATATTTTTAATCTAATGAACATTCATTCCTACCACCTAAAAGAAAATATCTTTCCACAAAAAGTAGTTAATAAAAAAAGTTTGTAAAGAAGGATAAAAATTCTACGCAATGAAAATATAGAACAATCAAAACTTGAGAAATAAAACATATATGTGAATATTAGTATTTCAATGACGTCCTCTGATACCAATTGAAGAATCGAAATAATGATGTAGATGCTCAATATAAAAGAGGGAGGTCAATTGTACACATTAAATATTCATTTGGAACCATTAAAGTTGTTTGTAAAACATTCATTTTCAAACACAAGGAAAAATATGTTAACATGGTTAAACAAGATAATTCACATTAATTCATAGTTATAAAAACATTCTCGATTTCAAAAATATGGTTCTGAAAATGATACGTAAGAGAAGTTTACAAGGACAAAGATTCTACCTTAAATCGTATAGAATCATACTAATCAGAGTATACAAGTACAAGAAAGTATAAGATAGTTATACTTTACTTATTAATCAAAATATAGTGGAAAATAAACTTGAAAACAATACAAGTAACAATAATTTAGTCTTTTAACCCAAAGAGTAGGGTATCCAACAACATTGGATAAAGGTCTCCTGGTTTATATTTTCAAGAAATTCTGTCTTACCCGCACTAGGGTAAGCCCTTGATAGGAATTTCAAAATTTGTCTTTATATACAGACAATCTCTCAAACAATAAGGTAGTATACACCTATGTCTTTCTTATCAAGGAAGTCCTCAAACATTAAGGTAGTTTCCACATCTTTCTTCCTATCCCCATAAGCCCTCGATTGTACACAGCATCAATCAGAGTCAAACGAATCAAGCTAAAAAAGATGTTCAGTATGCACAAAGCATAATAATATTTCTCTCTAGAAATCACTTCAGTAACATGTAATCTCTAGAGTAATATATCAATGTTTTAGATCATTCAAATGAGCTCCTATTTCTAGGAAATTCTCCAAAGGTTGGCTACCACCTCCAATAGTCATATGTTCCTTGAATTTCGGAGGGACCTGTACATGTATCACTCAAACAACTGTTAGTTAAAAATATAATGTACGACATCATTTTATAACAACAACAACAGTAAGTAAAATATGGTTGCTCAACAAAATCTATTTTTTCGAGTCTATGGAAAATTTATGTTTGGATTCTAAGAGAAAAACATTCGGAATCTATATTTGATAAATATTCAGATTATATTTTTCAAGGAATTCAAAATCAGAATTATATAGACTTCAAAGTCTGAATTCTAAGGAATTTGGAAATGGAATTATAAGGAATTCAGAACCTGAATGCAGAGGAATTCAGAACCTAAATTCAGAAGAATTTGGAATCTGAATTCAGAATAATTCATAATCTAAATTTAGAAGAATTTCGGAATTAAAATTCAGAAGATTTCAGAATATGAATTCAGAAGATTTCAAAATCTGGTTTCAGAAGAATTTAGAATATGAATTCAGAAGAATTAAGAATATGAATTAAGATGAATTGAGAATCAGAATTCAGAATAATTCGAAATCTGAATTTAGAAGAATTCAGAATTGGGATTTAGAAGAATTCGGAATCTAAATTCAGAGGAATTCAGAATCTAAATTCAAAAGAATTCGGAATCTGAATTTAGATGAATTCAGAATTAGAATATAGAACCTGAAAATAGAGTAATTTATATCTTAGTATTTATAGTATTTCGATATTTGAAAAATTAAACTGAATTTTACAATTAAAAATAAAAAGAGTTTGATTTATTGAATATAAATCCGGAACAATGAAAATAAAGATAGGGAGAAAATTTCTTTAGAAAAGAAAATTTTCCTTAATAAAATAAATCTTAGGGGAAATAAAATTTTCCTTGAGAAAGAGTTTTTGTGATTTTCAGAACATAAAGTAACGGAAAATTCATAAAAACCTTATTGACTCCACACAAACTTCTATCGTGATCTACTTTCCCATAACATGGAACATTTACATGATGTATTCTTATGAATTGAAATTTGTGTACTTGATGTGTGTAAAAAAACTCAGTAGGACATGACAAAAGAGTACTCAAACAAATGTGAATATGTTTAACATGTGTATGTTATGATAAAACTAGAATTAGAACATTCATAATAATCGTGTGACAAGTAACCTAGTTTTTACTAAATTAGCATGAGCCCCGGTCGTACAGCTTTTGCTCGATTACATAAGGATATTTTTTTGATATTAGAAGATACGAAAACAAGCCAAAATATGCTAAAACACTTCACTAGGTGTGATCATGTAATTGATTATACATGATAATACTCAACGAAATATTCATTGAGTTCTTGATGGTTACTTAGTATCCTCTTGGAATCGATTTTTTTGTTGGGCCAGTGGTCTAATATGCTCTCACTCTCTCAAGGGTCCACATTCTTAATTTCCATGCAATGAGATCACTCCCCATATAAGGGTTAATCATTAAATTTTGATCTATATACCGTGAGTAACAAGTTTACCCCAAAAAAATGCATAGTAACACACATAACATGATACATCATATAAGGAAAATAATAACATATTATCATGAGATTATAGTAGGAATGTATATCAATATGTGACCATCAAGAAACACATTTACAATATACTATAATAATACCCATGTAATCAAGGGTCGTGAAATGGTTATAGAGTAACACACACAACTACAAACTCACAATCAAACAAGAACAATCATCAATTCCATCATGTAATGAACCATGGAAACAAAAGTATATATGTTTTTAAGAATTTTATGGATATTTCTATATCTAGGATGTTGAAGAAGAACCCCAAAATTTAACAATTTTTAAAGACCGTAGATATCACACACCAAAAAAAATATTGGGCACACACATCAAGGAGATACTATATCATGTTTTGGTTAATCAATAATGATGTTATGAATGGAGAATCTAGAGAATTAAAAGACAATAAGGTTATTCCATAACCACGTACATTAATGTTTCCATCAATGAATTAAAAATTCATACATGTCAAATGATGTGATTCCCATTAATTGGATCATTGGTTGGTTGATGAACATATGATGAATTATTTACCTACTCTATAAAGTCACTTGCTTCTATCCAACAATCATCAATCCATCATCGATCCACCAATAGAAAAGTGATTCGATAAAGACAGGGACTTGTGATGATTTTTCTTGAGGAACTTACCTAGAAATATCCACTTTTAATGAAAAAAAAATCCACTCAAGGGTTGTTATAAATTACACATTTATTCCTCTACTAATGTACCATCAAATTTCCAATAGATTATGTATTTATCATATGTTCACCACAATGAATTTTTTTCTGAATATGAATCATGTTAACATTCTTTTAGAACAATCATTGTTGATGGTAGATCACAATTCAATAAATAAGTGACCTAAACTACACGATAACCACCAATATAAGAAGATTGAAAGGAAACACAGTTGAATATTCTAGGTAACCAATGATCCGACTAAGATCCATGTATAGCTCACAGGGAAGAATAAAGATTTAAATATTATCTACGAAGATCTCACCATTCTAGCATTGAAATTCTTATTAATGGTTGAATCAATAAATATAGATATAAGAGATATGTGATGGAACAAGTGAAAAGGTATATACTTTTTGATAGGGATATATGAGTCTCATTTTGTTTTTAAATGATGTGGAAAAATGATTGAAATAAAAAACTACTTACTATAATTAATGTACCCTTGGAGTGGGAACACATGAAACTTGTTGGCCTCACTACTGAGCTGGTGGCCCCACTAGCTTGCCATTCGAATCCCACTAGGGATCCACTGGGTTATACAAACATATAGACAAACATCCATCACCATTAGTTGGCTAGTGGATATCCTCTTGCAAGTCTTTTTCCATTTTTAAGAAAACTACATCCTTTGAGCTCCATATATATATACGATCATCACAGGAACATTGTACAAAAAATACAAACTATAAAAATGCAAATTATATGTCTATTACATCATAGAAAAGGATAATTTTTTTAATGTAAAAATATCATCCATCTAAAATAATAAATGATGTCACCATTTCTTCTATATAGTGATTCCTAATTCTCAAGAAGCACCATCAAGGGTTATTTAGACACAACTCATTCCATTAAGATTGAATAAAAAACTAACCCTCTTGAGTCTCCAGTAGGATTTATCAAGGATTACATTGACTTAGACTAGTTGTAGAATAGTCCTCCTATGTATGTTATTACTATATTCTACAATAATCCATTGGAACTATAGTGATGATGTGGCATGAAGTAGTTCAAAACCATCACAATCGATGACATTTGTGGAATCATGAATGTACCTAAAAAGCTAAGACATGTGAAATACATCATGAATACCTCATAAAAAAGAATGATGGTCTTGAAGGTATCCCACTATCCCAACTAAATATATAATCTCATGGTGTCCAACATAGTGCAACCCAATCATCCCATGATTCATCAAATATTGTTTTCATAGTCAAGTAGTCACTCTCATAATATCCTAATGACCTACCGTGAAACAAAAAGTTATACTCTTACAGTTGGTATACTACTTCTTTTATCTATGAGTCGTGATCCACTTATTCTAAATTAGTGTCACTCTTTAAGAGTTTTCCTGTACTTTGTTGGTCACCACAACTACAACTTATCCATCCTCATGAAATAATATTGATAAATGATATTTATTACTATAGATATCCTCATAAGGTTTCATCTGTGTTGAGGACTGGTTTAGGCTATAGTCAATTTTTTCCACTTTGTTGGGACACCAACTATCCTTATGATGATCCTAGAAGATAATCTCTTGCTGGCACCAGCGGGGAGATGGTTGATCATGATTCTTCAGATACAAAATGAGTAGACTGAAATTTGGGAGGATGTCAAGAGCCTTTTTAGGGAAGATTTCATCCCTGGGACCATACAATCTATGAATATATAGGAGCTGTTGCACCTACAGTAAAGCAACATGACTATGGCCCAGTACTCAGTGCGGTTCAATGATCTATCCTTATACTCCAAATACATGGTATGTGACACTTCCTTTAGTGTCTGGAATTTTTAGTAGGGTCTTTGATGGGATATCAAAGCATCAATGATATTGCTCTGCATTCCGATATAGGCAGGGGTGCTAGAGCGTGCGCTTTTGGTGGAGAGCTTCCTAGCGGAGTAGAAACTGACATAGAGATCCACCATCAGACATCAGGTAGTAGAGTCATCTACAGCAGGTAGTAGGAAGATGATGTAGGGGCCCAAGAAGGACATACATTCTAGTGGACGACCTCAGGATATAGGGTTGATGGTGTGGGGCTCATGGGACAGAGGAGGATAGTTGAGGAGAAGGCAATGCTACACGTGCGTCGGACAGGGTCACATGGATCAAGACTACCTGACCCACCATATGGACGACCATAAGATGGTCTAAGGACCGCCAAGGTAGAATCATAGATTAAATTGGGGAGGTCCACAGGTAGCAACCAGACATGGAAAAGGTGTTGGCCGTGTAGTAAGTGGTGGGCGGTGGTTCAAGGTTCTACCGCCACCACCTCCAGGTGTTCCACCCGGCCACAAGGAGCAGTTGGACAGGGATGAGCTGAAATCTAGGTAGATGAGGCCTATGACCACGATGCTCAAGAGATGATTATATGTATGATATGGGTCCACTCCACCTTATTTGCAGTACTTATAGACTCGGGTTCTAGTCACACTATTATTTCCATGACCCTCGTTCAGAGCGCAAATATTTCGGTGCAGTCGTTGGCTCGATCATTATGGATAGGGACATTATGGGAGAGGATTTGACGATAACAGGTGTTATAGCAGTGTTAGCTTACACTAGGAGGTGAGATATTTGGCTGGGATTTTCTAGTATTGGTGTTGAGGGCTTACGACGTCATATTGGGTATGGATTGGTTATCCAAAGTCCATGTACAATTTGACTGTATAAGGTGCAATGTGTGTTGTGTCCACAAAGTTGGGACTAGGTTTTCCTTCACCGGTGAGAAGGGAACCTTTGCTGCATAGAATGAACTTACCTGGAAGAGGGTACAGTCGATCAGTCACCCGTTGGCTAGCATTAACCTTGGATCATTACATGTTGAGAGTCTGTGTTATCTTATAGTGGTGGAATAGTATGTTGATGTATTTCTTGATGATGTTCTGGGACCACCTCCACACATAGAGGTATAATTTTACATTGACTGGTATCCCGAGACGACACTGATATCTACACTAGAATATCAGATGTCTCCCGTGGAGATTCATGAGTTATAGGTACAGTCGGAGGACTTGCAATGAAAAGGCATCATAAGACCTAGTGTTTCCCCATGGGTACTCCCAATTTTGTTCTCCAAGAAGGAAAATGGGAGTTTGAGACTCAGTGTGGACTACTTGTTCCAGAACCAGGTGACTGTGATGAACAAGTACCCACTTCAGAGGATTGATCATCATTTCGATCAGATGAAGTGTGCTCATTGGTTTTCGAAGAGAGAACTCAGATCATGTTATCATCAACTCTGAGTATGAGATAAGGATGTGAAAAAGATGGCCTTCAGATGTTGTTATGGACAATATGAGTTCATGGTTATTCCATTCTGTGAGACCAATGTCCTAGAAGTATTCATGGGACTCATGAACTACATATTTCAGCTATACCTTGATCTATTTTTGGTGTTATTCATCGATGAAATCTTGATATACTCAATGAAAGAGGTTAAGCATGCCTATCCTCTATAGATAGTTCTGGATACACTCTGAGAGAACCATCTTTATGGTAATCACTCAAAGTGCCAGTTCTGGATATGAGAGGTCCAGTTTTTAGGACACGTTATATAAGAGGATAGAGTTGAAGTGGATCCAATGAATATAGAGGTTGTACTCTCTTTATATCCACCTATGAGTTTGACCGAGGTGCAGATTTTCTTGGGTATTTCTAGTTACTACCAGAGATTCATGAATGACTTTTCCAGAGTTACGGAACCGATGTCGGAATTGTCGAAGAAGGGATAACACTTTTTATTAACAGAGAGATTCCGATGATGTTTTTAGGAGCTGAGGCAGAGAATGAAGAGTGCCCCCATCATGAGTCTACCAGAAGAGGTCATTGGGTATGTGGTCTACTATAAGGCATCAGGGACCAGAATTGGGTCTGTCTAGATGAATGAGTAAATAGTGATCGCCTACACCTCATGAAAGCTAAGGAAACATGAGCATAACTATGCTACACACAACCTGGAGTAAGTAGAAGTGGTGTTCACCTTGAAGATGTGGTGACATTACATGATGGGTTAATGTTTATCAATACACTCTGATCACAAGATTCTTAGGTATATCATCTCTATGAAGGTCCTAAACATAAGACTGCGACTATGTCTAGAGTTCCTCCAGGACTATGACTTTGAGATAGTCTATACTACTTGGAAGGGGAATGTGGTAGCAGATGCACTCAGCTGGAGGTCTGGTCTACAATTCCTGAGTGAGGAGAAAGAGTAGGTTGCCCCGTTGTTGATATCCTTCCTGGATAGAGATAGATCAACATACCTGTAGTCTATGACATTCACTCCCCCACTCCCTCAGCGAGTCCGGTTGGTGAAACTTGGGGACTATGATTGTGAGGCTCAACATGCTTAGATATCTTCAGGATAGGCTCCTGATGAATTTTCTAATGGTGGTGAGCAAGTTATCCTCTTTAGAGGACATAACATGGTATTAGTAGTGCTATAGGAGGAGGTTTTGAGGGAGTTTCATACATCCCCTCTGGGGGTACATCCTAATGTGGTGAAGATGTACCAAGACCTTCAGCGTCCGCACTAGTAGCCCAGGATGAAGAAAGCATTGGAAGAGTTTGTTACTAAATGCCTCACTTGTCCCCATGTGAAGGTCAAGATTCGGGTTCCAATAGGCATAGATCACCCACTAAATGTGCCAGAGTGCAAGTGAGATGGAATCTTAATGGGATTTGTAACAGGGCTTCCATGTACGTCCAGAGGATATAATTATATATGGGTGATCATTGAATGACTCACAAAGTCAGGCCACTTTATACCTATCTGAGAGTAGGGATCAGTAGAGGGCTTGAGACACCTCTACATATAAGACATCGTGCGACTCCATGCGGTGTCATCAACCATCATATCTGACCGTGATGCACATTTTACTTCCCGGTTGTGGAAGGGGTTGAAGGAGATGTTCAGGACACTACTACGTTTGAGCACCCCATGTCATCCTTAGATGGATTGTCAGACTATGTGGACCATACATACACTAGAGTACATGTTTTGTGCATGCATCATAGATTTTTTCTGCAGTTGGAAGCATCATTTTACCTTGGTGGAATTCACATATAAAAAAATTTATCACTCCACCATCGGTATGGCACAATTTTAATCCTTGTATGACCAAATTTGTAGATCACCTCTATGCTGGATAGACCCATGCGAGTCATCACTTATGGTTCTAGAGTTGGTACGAGCTACCACTGAGAAGGTGAAGATCATCGAGGAGTGGATGAAGATTGTAAATAGTAGACATATGTATTATGCTGATAGGAGACAGAGACCTTTGGAGTTCTAGGAGGGGACCACGTTTTCTTGCGAGTCTCTCCTAGATGGGGATTACAAAATTTTTTCCATGGTGGAATGTTATCTCCATGTTATATCGGACCATTTCTAATACATCGAAGGTTTGGTGAGGTGGCATATTTTTTGGCACTAACACTGCAGTTGGAGAAGGTGCATGGCGTCTTCCATGTATTCCAGCTGAGAAGATAGATGCATGACCCATCTCACATTATCAACCATGTTGTGTTGGACTTTTCCGATGGGGTGACATTTATGGTTATTGCAGTGGAGATTGAGGATCGATAGGAGCGAGTCCTTCGTGGACGATAGATACTTTAGGTGTGCATTCGCTGGAAGCATGGGAACCTCTAGGAGAGCACTTGGGAGCATGAGGATCATATTTTTGCCCATTACCCCAATTGTTTTTCTTAGTGTAACGCCCCGACCCCAGCTACCCAGAGTCGGTGCATTACGTCGTAACATTGGCATGATCACAAAAGATCAAGTCTCGAAAGGCCGATTAGTTTAGTAGCCTTGGAAACACTAGATACATTCGTAAACGTTACATTACATCATAAATTGAAAAACTACAATAACAAAGTCTCCATAGTCCACACTCATATCCTCTTCTCTCAATCCCTGCAGGTCATTCGTAAAATACTTCTTCACATCCTGGAAAATATTAAAACATTGAAAGGGGTGAGCTCAGATGCTCAGTAAGGATAACAATATTGCGGAAGCTTTCATAAATAAACATAAACATTTTAGGCAATGTATAACTAAAACAAAAGCCTTTTAAACTTGAACATCAACATAATATGGCAAAAGTAAAATGAGATAATGCCATTCACTTCTTCACATGGATATTCTACTGGTTGAATAATCACATGCAATATCAATAACCACTTTCATAATGATTGAATGCATAATGCCAGACTATCATAACCACGTAGTCAAGGCCTCGTGCCAAGACCACAAATAAGATTTTGTCAAGGCCTTGTGCCAAGACACTAGTTTGTCTCATGAGACCTGCTGATGCATCGAGGAGCTATAGCGGGCTCCACCCGTCACTTATTAAGTCCAATGCATTCCTCATATGAATAGGTTTAAACATATCATAAACCATAACATAATCGTATCACATAAAACATGCATAATGGAAACATAAAATTTCCACATTTCAATCACAAGATATCAATACAACTCATTGATATAATAAAAACGTTTTCAAAACCATTTTCAAAACCAAAATAAAAGAAAGTTAAAACTTTGTATTTATTTTTCATTAAAAAAGTGATGGCTTGTAGAGGAAG
Organism: Viscum album; assembly: GCA_963277665.1. NCBI lineage: Eukaryota > Viridiplantae > Streptophyta > Magnoliopsida > Santalales > Viscaceae > Viscum > Viscum album. The sequence goes on from OY728150.1 coordinate 2,084,233,570, forward strand.
CCAAAACTCAAATAATGGTCACGGCGGTGGAGAAGTTGTTGTCGCCGCATAAGTACGGAAATAAAAACATTCCCTTTTTGTCGTTTAGTAAAACGCTTCGTATAAAAAAGATTCCTTTTGAATAAATGTAAAAGTCAAAGGGGTTTATACACCGTATAAAAGAAAGTTGTGTATAAAACCAAATATGCCTCAATGAAAGGAGATTGAGATGAAGTCCTTAAAAAGATCATTTTTAAAATAAAATATATCTATTATGTGTATTCAATATAAGTACAAATAAAAAAAGTATAAATACAAGATAGGACATAATAATATCATGACATAATTTGAAAGTAGGAGATTAACCCAAAGAATGGAAGTTGGGTTAAGAAATTCCCTTACCTTGTGTCCGACTTGACTCAATCGTTCTTTAACCTCCTGAATAATAAACTAGAGTTAATATCTACATTATTAATAACCATTCTCAATTTCATTATCCTTTTTATATCATTTATTACAATGTTATGAATATTATGTAATTATTTAAGTTAATAACGATCGTTTTGTCGATCTTTGGTAACTTGAGTCAACAATAAACTTCTTATAATTACAAGTTGTTCATGTGGTAGAATATCCATTATATCCAGAATTATATTCATGATTTAGATGTCATATATATCTTATATATCCAGTATATACATTCATTTATAATATTACGTAACATTTAGAGGTAAGAAATGAAATGCACCGTTCATGGAGACGGTAAGCCGTACGTACGCATGAACACTACTTTCATTTCAATTTCATATTTAATGGAATTAAATCATAATGATATAAATGTATAATATAATTCCAGTATAATATAGTGTATAATACCATTTACTCCATCCTTTATACATCCCACATATGGCATTAACGATTCAAATCAGTTTGAGGGGGCGGTAGTCCGCACTTCCTAAAATGAAATTATCGCGTTTTAGCCATAATGGAAATCATAAAGTATGCCATAAATGAGAAATACATAAGCATAAGTAAAACATAATCATATTATATATCATATATAAAAATAGTGACATCTTAATGGCCACCTTTGAAGGTGTTATATGAGTGTTGAACAATCATCGTTCCGTGAGGCAGAAATTCGCCATCCACAGAAACCGTATGTTCTTTAACCATTTGATGTAGGTGTGTGTAAGTGTAGCTTGAATCCATCTTATAAAAACATCCTAGTATATTGAGGATACTGGTGTTGTTACAAAAAAAATTAATAAAAAGATTTTAGGGGGTTGGAGAAGAAAAATAAAACAAAACAACATTAGAGAAGACATTACCTCAAAATCGGGTAACTCTTTTTGATTTGAGCCAAAGGATTCCTTGAGAAGAGTTCATCCCAAAGTGAGGCTTCTATGAGTAAGAGAGGGATGTTGGGAGAGTATTAGGGCAGAGGTTGGCCGAGCCAAATGGCTTGAAATTGTGAATAAGGTGGGAGAGGTGGGGGCCTTTTATAAGTGGAGAGGAGGGGCACTTTTGGAAAGATTGAAATGTTACATTATTTCACAATGCTTTTCGGATTGTAAAGGTCACACACTTATATAATTCGAGGATAAGGTGATAAGGTTTCGAAATCTCCTCATCCAATAGGATTTGGACAAGTTTAAGCCTTGGATTTTGCATTATCTTCTCATTTTATTTAAATCGTTAAATAATGAGGTCATCGCTGCATCATAATGATGTCATAAATAATTTAATTTATTTAATGTCTAAAAATTATAAAAAAATACTATGATGTAGGAAATCTTTTTAGATTTCTAATGAATATTTATAATCAAAATTTTGACTTTTTTAACCCCACTTAAAAATTGTTTTAGTAAAACATTTTATGTTTGTGTCATTTTTTACTTTAACATTAAATAAAAGGTGTTTATGTCATTTTCTAACTAAAGTGGCTCCATGGGGTCCCCAAGTTGACCCATGGATTGTCTTGGTCGGCCATGACTCATCCAATAGGAGTAGGACAAGTGTCATGCTCATCTCATATTATTAAAACATTATTTTTACCTTAAACTACACTAATTACCTCTAATCGCGATTAAGAACTTAAAAGTTACTATTCACCAAAAATTATTTTAATCTTATTGAACCACATTTTACTTTTTAATGACAACCATGTATGTCGGATTTTTGAAAATCAAATCACAGAATTGGTAATATTTCATTTAAATGAAAAATCAGTTATTTAACTACCACTTAGTGGTTTCACTATTCATCAAAAATTGATGTTTTTCAGAACAAAGCCAAAATTTCACCCTAAGATATAATTGATATTCTGAATTCAAAAATGATGTCTATTTTAAAAAATTACAAACATATAAGTTGCATTAATTAATTTTATTATTAATTCCCGCTGTTACAACAAATAGCGTGTTTTTAAGAAACAATTTATATCAAAAGATTGGCAATTGTTTATGTCCAATTTCAATGTTAAATTAATTCTAATGACCACCATTGGATAAAATTGTAAAAATATATTCTAATTTTACTTTAAAACCACTAAATAGTATAATTTATCACTATAAATTATTTTGATTAAAAAAGTTGTTTTTATGTATTTCTCACTATTCATAAAAAATTATAAGTTCACAGAAAAATACCAAAAATTCAACATAGGCTAATTTCGATATTATGAATACAAAAATGAAGTCCATTTTGAAATATAAGATTTCTATAATTTTAAAAAGTGGTTATTACTATTCATAACGGCTACTTTGATTAGTCACGGCGTTTTAGAACTCGTACTTGCGTACAATGCAAGCTATTGCATTATTGAAAGAGAGGCGTATCGTGGAAGCTCGGGGTGTTACATTCTCCCCTCCTTCAATAAATTGCGTCCTTGCAATTTGATATTTTTATTTGAAAATAAAAGGTTGAAAAGGGAAAATACCTTTGAGGAAAACCCACATCGGAAATATGGTTAATAAATATATAACATTAAAAGAAAGCAGGATATGTACAAAGGCCACCCGATATAGCCCATTCTAGGATTCTATGAAAATATGGATATGGAAGAAAAACAAACCATCAAGGTCTGATGGAGAGTTATAGAAAACAGGATTAGGAGAAGATTAACCATAAGAAAATCACAAACTTGTGATTGGTTAAATGGTCATTGAATCCCCAGTTGGAAAAGTTAACCGACAACGTTTTTGTTTTTAGTTACCTTTTATGATGTTGAGGAATTTATTTAGGAGATTAACTAAGAACGTAAGGGAATATACATACTTGCCATGTATACTTTCATTCGTTAATAAATTTTTACCACAAACCCCACTTTTACTCCAAATGGTAACGGAACTCAAAAATATTCTATTTATCCTAATTTTATAAGGTTCAAAATGTTAACACATACCATTTAGATTAGTAAAACTATTTTGTAATAACCAGGGACTTCCTGTAGGCTAGTGGTAAGAAATAAAGGCTTGTCGCACTATGGTTGTGGGTTCGATTCCTGCAGCTTTGTCCGACGCGACGGGTTATTCCCCACCCTGCAGGTTGTCCTTTTCCTAAAACTATAGTATTATAATATTCCAAAAATAATCTTCAGAAATTCTTTAACCTTAAACAATACTATCCATGGTTCAACTTAATCCATTCCAACCTTAATAGTTATCCAAAATACCTCCGTCCAGACTTTCTCTAAAAGGTCTCTAAATTCCAAAATCAATTGTAACATCAGATTCCCCAAACAAAGAAATGTTTATCTTATTGTCACATACTAAAAATATGATTACCTTAATCATATTAAAACCTTACTGAAATCAACAAGTACTACAGTTCAATCCATATATATATATCACATTATTCTTATAACCAGAATATAATCCTTGAGTCCAAAAGCACCAATACATTAATTATTCCGCTTCAACTGTAGTCACAGCATAAGATTAGCCTTGATCCCTTGGCCTTTTCTTAGGTAAGTTTCCTTGACGCTTAGGATATTCATTTGCATAATGCCCCGTTTCCCTACAATTGTAGCATTCAACTTTGACAGCCTCTTTCTTTCCCTTTCAATCACGAGCCTGGTGACCCTTTTCTCCACATTTATAACAAACTCCCATTCCTTTTAGGCAAGTACCAGGGTGATTCTTCCCACAATTATCACATAATGGAAAATCCTTCTTTCCCTTTTTCCCTTTATCTGTCTCTTGTTCCACTGTTCTCTTCTTCTCTTGCTTTACTTTGTTGTCATAAGACTTAGAGAATTCCTTTTCTATCTTGATAGCACACGAGACAATATCTTCGTATGATGAGAAGGATTGTGATACTAAATCTCGACGGAGAAATGGTTTTAACCCATCAAATAAACGATCAATCTTACTCCTTGGGTTACGTATATAATCGGCAGCATGCCTCGCTAACCTTGTAAAGTTAGCCTCATACTTTGCGACATTATCATCCTCCTTCTGCCTCAAACTCAGAAATTGCCTTTCCATATATGCTCGATGGTCACGAGGAAAGTATTTTTCTAAGAAAAGCTCTTTTAACTCCCTCCATTCCATATTCGATACGTCATCATCTTCCATTGTGTTTTGAATCAGCGACCACCACTGATCGGCATCTCCAGTGAGGCGGTAAACTGCCATGACAACCTTCTCCCTTTCACTACTCCCCAAGGAATGGAATATTTTCTCTATGGAATTTATCCATTGCTCAGCTACTATAGGATTTGTACTCCCATTGAAGGTTGGTGGTTGTTGCCTCATGAAGCGGTCTAACATTGATCCTCCACGTTGCGGATCAGGGTGCTCCATACGAGTAAGGTTATTATTCATAACCAGAGTAAGTTGTCCCAGTATGGTGATTAGCTGATCGGCACCAGTTGCATCACCAGCCCCACTATAATTATCTTGAGCAGGAGGGCAATCCCTACATGGAGTGCGTTCATTGATACAGTTTCCATTCCTTCCACTAGGCGCCATTTCTAAACAATGGCATAAACTAGATTAGTTTATAAATCAAAATACATAATCCCATACTTATAAAACACTTAACATAAATTGAACTATTTATGGATATAATCCATAATCATAAAAATGTTTTCTTTGAGGAAGTATATACTCGTAAACCCTTCATAATGATTTGTAAAGAAAATTAGAGTTATCCTAAGCATATCCCCCGGGAGTTTCGTAACCAAGAGTGCAGCAAGGCCCGTTGTCGTGCACCAGTTCCCGTTCGAGTCTAGCTCAAAGCGGTGTTTTCGGGTTTTACCCCTAGGTACATCTGTGCCAGAGCCGCCTCTACCTGCTCGTATCCAGACATGGATGTATTGCTCGGAAAACTCATAACATCTCTATAATACCAAAATTCTAGGAAGTTCTTCTATACTAATCCTCAAAGTCTATCTTTGGGCTATGTGATCTAATCAGAGTTTATCTAAATCTAGCTTCCAAGGTTAGTACTAAACTACCTCTGATACCAACTGTAACGCCCCGACCCCAGCTACCCAGAGTCGGTGCATTACTTCGTAACATTGGCATGATCACAAAAGATAAAGTATCGAAAGACCGATTAGTTTAGTAGCCTTGGAAACACTAGATACATTCGTAAACGTTACATTACATCATAAATTGAAAAACTACAATAACAAAGTCTCCATAGTCCACACTCATATCCTCTTCTCTCAATCCCTGCAGGTCATTCATAAAATACTTCTTCACATCCTGGAAAATATTAAAACATTGAAAGGGGTGAGCTCAGATGCTCAGTAAGGATAACAATATTGCGGAAGCTTTCACAAATAAACATAAACATTTTAGGCAATGAATAACTAAAAAAAATCCTTTTAAACTTGAACATCAACATAATATGGAAAAAGTAAAATGATATAATGCCATTCACTTCTTCACATGGATATTCTACTGGTCGAATAATCACATGCAATATCAATAACCACTTTCATAATGATGGAATGCATAATGCCAGACTATCATAACCACGTAGTCAAGGCCTCGTGCCAAGACCACAAATAAGATTTTGTCAAGGCCTTGTGCCAAGACACTAGTTTGTCTCATGAGACCTGCCGATGCATCGAGGAGCTATAGCGGGCTCCACCCGTCACTTATTAAGTCCAATGCATTCCTCGTATGAATAGGTTTAAACATATCATAAACCATAACATAATCGTATCACATAAAACATGCATAATGAAAACATAACATTTCCACATTTCAATCACAAGATATCAATACAACTCATTGATATAATAAAAACGTTTTCAAAACCATTTTCAAAACCAAAATAAAAGAAAGTTAAAACTTTGTATTTATTTTTCATTAAAAAAGTGATGGCTTGTAGAGGAAGCCGAAACTCAAATAATGGTCACAGTGGTGGAGAAGTCGTTGTCGCCGCATAAGTACGGAAATAAAAACATTCCCTTTTTTTCGTTTAGTAAAACACTTCATATAAAAAAGATTCCTTTTGAATAAATGTAAAAGTCAAAGGGGTTTATACACCGTATAAAAGAAAGTTGTGTATAAAACCAAATATGCCTCAATGAAAGGAGATTGAGATGAAGTCCTTAAAAAGATCATTTTTAAAATAAAATATATCTATTATGTGTATTCAATATAGGTACACATAAAAAAAGTATAAATACAAGATAGGACACAATAATATCATGACATAATTTGAAAGTAGGAGATTAACCCAAAGAATGGAAGTTGGGTTAAGAAATTCCCTTACCTTGTGTCCGACTTGAATCAATCGTTCTTTAACCTCCTGAATAATAAACTAGAGTTAATATCTACCTTATTAAGAACCATTTTCAATTTCATTTTCCTTTTTATATCACTTATTACTATGTTATGAATATTATGTAATTATTTAAGTTAATAACGATCGTTTTGTCGATCTTTGGTAACTTGAGTCAACAATAAACTTCTTATAATTACAAGTTGTTCATGTGGTAGAATATCCATTATATACAGAATTATATTCATGATTTAGATTTCATATATATCTTATATATCCAGTATATAAATTCATTTATAATATTACGTAACATTTAGAGGTAAGAAATGAAATGCACCGTTCATGGAGACGGTAAGCCGTACGTACGCATGAACGCTACTTTCATTTCAATTTCATATTTAATGGAACTAAATCATAATGATATAAATGTATAATATAATTCCAGTATAATATAGGGTATAATATCATTTACTCCATCCTTTATACATCCCACATATGGCATTAACGATTCAAATCAGTTTGAGGGGGCGGTAGTCCGCACTTCCTAAAATGAAATTATCGCGTTTTACCCATAATGGAAATCATAAAGTATGCCATAAATGAGAAATACAGAAGCATAAGTAAAACATAAACATATTATATATCATATATAAAAATAGTGACATCTTAATGGCCACCTTTGAAGGTGTTATATGAGTGTTGAACAATCATCGTTTCGTGAGGCAGAAATTCGCCATCCACAGAAATCGTATGTTCTTTAACCATTAGATGTAGGTGTGTGTAAGTGTAGCTCGAATAAATCTTATAACAACATCCTAGTATATTGAGGATACTGGTGTTGTTACAAAAAAAATGAATAAAAAGAGTTTAGGGGGTTGGAGAAGAAAAATAATACAAAACAACATTAGAGAAGACATTACCTCAAAATCGGGTAACTCTTTTTGATTTGAGCCAAAGGCTTCCTTGAGAAGAGTTCTGCCCAAAGTGAGGCTTCTAGAAGTAAGAGAGGGATGTTGGGGGAGTATTTGGGCAGAGGTTGGCCGAGCCAAATGGCTTGAAGGTGTGAATAAGGTGGGAGAGGTGGGGGCCTTTTATAAGTGGAGAGGAGGGGCACTTTTGGAATGATTGAAATGTTACATTATTTCACAATGATTTTCGGATTCTAAAGGTCCCACACTTATATAATTCGAGGCTAAGGTGATAAGGTTTCGAAATATCCTCATCCAATAGGCTTTGGACAAGTGTATGCCTTGGAGTTTGCATTATCTTCTCATTTTATTTAAATCGTTAAATAATGAGGTCATCGCTGCATCATAATGATGTCATAAATTATTTAATTTATTTAATGTCTAAAAATTATAAAAAAAATACTATGATGTAGGAAATCTTTTTAAATTTCTAATGAATATTTATAATCAAAATTTGGACTTTTGTAACCCCACTTAAAAATTGTTTTAGTAAAACATTTAATGTTTGTGTCATTTTTTACTTTAACATTAAATAAAAGGTGTTTATGTCATTTTCTAACTAAAGTGGCTCCATGGGGTCCCCAAGTTGACCCATGGGTTGTCTTGGTCGGCCATGACTCATCCAATAGGAGTAGGACAAGTTTCATGCACATCTCATATTATTAAAACATTATTTTTACCTTAAACTACACTAATTACCTCTAATCGCGATTAAGAACTTAAAAGTTACTATTCACCAAAAATTATTTTAATCTTATTGAACCACATTTTACTTCTTAATGAAAACCATGTATGTCGGATTTTTGAAAATCAAATCACAGAAGTGGTAATATTTCATTTTAATGAAAAATCAGTTATTTAACTACCACTTAGTGGTTTCACTATTCATCAAAAATTGATGTTTTTCAGAACAAAGCCAAAATTTCACCCTAAGCTATAATTGATATTCCGAATTCAAAAATGATTTCTATTTTACAAAATTCCAAACATATAAGTTGCATTAATTAATTTTATTATTAATTCCCGCTGTTACAACAAATAGCGTGTTTTTAAGAAACAATTTATATCAAAAGATTGGCAATTGTTTATGTCCAATTTCAATGTTAAACTAATTCTAATGACCACCATTGGATAAAATTGTAAAAATATATTCTAATTATACATTAAAACCACTAAATATTATAATTTATCACTATAAATTATTTTGATTAAAAAAGTTGTTTTTAAGTATTTTTCACTATTCATAAAAAATTAGAAGTTCTCAGAAAAATACCAAAAATTCAACATAGGCTAATATCGATATTCTGAATACAAAAATGAAGTCCATTTTGAAATATAAGATTTTTATAATTTTAAAAAGTGGATATTACTATTCATAACGGCTACTTTGATTAGTCACGGTGTTTTAGAACTCGAACTTGCGTACAATGCAAGCTATTGCATTATTGAAAGAGAGGCGTATCGTGGAAGCTCGGGGTGTTACACTTAGTCTATGTTGTGGAATTTTAGTATGAAAATATATAAGGTGGGGATAATGTATAGACCCATATTTTCCAGGAAATGTTTTTAATTATATGGAATTATTATGAGTTTATGAAAATTGATGAAGCGTGATTCTAAGGCCTAGTGTGCCAAGAATGAATTTATAAACTTCTTTAGGGTGTGTTCAGTAAACATGCGAGCTAAATTTTATATCTTTTGAACTGGTGCTCGGATTAAAAATATGATGGAACCATTGAATCCAAAGCACTGGGATTCTCTTAATAGAGACATCACTTCGATCATAGTAGGTCTGGAGAAAAAGTTAATTTTTGGACTTTTTAAAAGAAATATATAAAATAACATTGTTATTTTGTTTTCCCTTTTATATTATATTCCAGAGGACAAATGAAGTGTGGGACTAGTGACATGTCATGCTAATAAATGGATTTACCTTTCAATTTAATATAACTGCACTATTGGGGATTTAAGAAGGGTTCGAATCAAATAAATGATATTATAAATACTAAATTAAATATAATTTGAATGTTTTGATGCCATAAAAAAATTTATAGGTGACTATGACATGTTATGGTTTATTAAATATATTTAGTTCGAAGTAATAATGTTTTTTGGAATTTTAAAAAATTAAATTCTTAAATAATCTCAAAATTTAAAAAAATTATTTTTTAAAACAAATACTATATTATTGGTTGATCTAATATTCCTAAAAGTATAAGGTTCACCAAAAGGGCCAAAATAATATTATTTATGAAATTAATGAACCTATTTTGTTTCTCTTGGATGTTTATAGTATGTTTATTAACCATATAATATAAAAATACCAAGACACATGGTAAATGTCAAACTATTTAACTAAGAGTTAAATCTAAAAGATAAAGTTAATATAGTGAACCAAACCTATCTAAAACGTATTGGTTGGTGGGTTTTCAAACCATAAACACGTTATAAATTAAATAATCCACTTTGGATGTAATACCCCAATATTTCATAATACGTTATTTCTTCAACGTAATTCAATAACTTGCACTACACGCAACACCGAGTTCTAGCACGCCATGACTTACCAATCAAGCCGTTCAAAAGCGGTTATGAATAGTATTAACTGATTTTTGAACATTATATAATACTTATAATTTTAGAATCCATATTATGAGTTTCTTAGATATAATGTAAGAACAAATACATTTATTTCAAATAAACGAAGTATTTTTCAAAAAAAATCAATTTTACCACCTTTTAATAGAGAAGAATTTTTAAATCCAATATTTGAAACTTTTAAATATTTAATTTGACAAAATAAAATTATTATTTAGAATCAGGAAATATGAATTTAGTTTCAATAATGTTTTGGTGATTTTCTGATAACTTTTATATTTGGGTGAATAGTGAAAATACTATATATTAACACCAAATAAATTATTTAATCAAAATAATTTATATTCTTAAGTTATATATTTTAATGTTTCAGAAGTATAAATAAATTATATTTTTACAATTTATTCTAATTATGGTCATTTTATGTAATTGCACTTTGAAATTGGACATAAACAAGTGTAAAACTTTTGATAGTTATTATTTCTAAAAAATACCCCTCTCGGTTTTGACAGTGGAAATTAATTTTAAATTAATAAATGCAACTTTTATTTTTTTTAATTTGGTAAAATAGGCTACATTTTTGGATTCTGAATATTTAAATTAGATTAGGTTGAAATTTGAGTACATTTCTGATAACTTTCATATTTTGATGAATATTGAAAATTACAAAATTTTAATATAACCTACTTTTTTAATCGAAATAATTAATAGTGTTAAATTATGAATTTGAGTGATTTTAAAGTATAATTAGATTATAATTTTACCATTTAATACAATTTTTGTCATTGTACACAATTTCATATTTAAACTAAACATAGGAAAGTGTCAATCTTATGATAGTAATTATTTGTTAAAAACCACATTTTTGTTTCGACAACAAGAATTAATTTTAAAATAATTTATGCCACTTCTATGTTATGAATTTAGAAAAATGGATTAAATATTTATAATTAGGAGGTACAATGTAATGGCTCGGACCTCTTCGGCCCATTACTTTTTCAAAAAAAAGGTCAAGAAGTGTTCTGGAGTGTAAAATGGTCTTTTCCACACTTTCCAGAATTTTGAAACTACACGCCGTGTAGTTTGAGTACACGCCGTGTACCCTCTTTCCAGGTATACCCCGCGTTGAAGACTATTTCCTTGCCATGTGCATGAAATGGGTGCACGCCGTGTGACCAGTTCTACACGCCGTGTAGACCTTCCCCGCATACGCGTTACTAGTCAATGGTCGTGTGCCACATTAGATTCATGTACTTGCCGTGTACAATAAATGGGTACACGTAGTGTGTCCAATCTACACGCTGTGTAGTCCTTCCCCACGTATGCGTTACCTTCAAACCGTGTTTTGACCAGTCAACGGCCGCGGAGCCGCGTTGGAGGCCGCATGGAGACCGTGTGAAAATGGCCGAGTACACGCCGTGTACCATAAGTACACGCCGTGTACTTTTGCTTTTCACGCCAATAAAAGGAGGGGTCCCCTCCTCCTTTCAACACACACCACTCCTCCCCTCTTCTCTGAGCAGATCTCTCTCAAGAGACTTGAAGGCTCTTTCTTCCATAACTTTTTCATCAGAGCTCTGATTTACAATCCGTCTACGGCCACGGGATCGTAACGATGATCCGGAACTTCCGAGATTGGATTCATTGTCTTTCCTTTGGCTTTTCCTCTCCAACATCGACCCGATGAGGTTTTGCCGGGACGCCGAAGAACATATTCTAAAGTTGATCCGGGGGAGTGTTGTGACCAGAACCTGTTGAGGTAGGGGTTTTACCTTCGTCTCTCTAATTTGTTCATCATGCGGGGTGGGTATCATTTTTGTTTTCATGAGAAATGGTTGAACCATTAAATAAAGATAATAACTGGTTAAAGAATGGGGATGGGATGTTTGTGATTTTTGTCACTTTACCTTTTATATCCTGTGATATTATGTTTTGAAATGAATAGGCTTATGCCTACTGAAAATCACAGTCGTTGGGGGCCTTTGCTTGCGCAATTAAATGTTTCCCTATCTTTCTAGACCATTTTTGTGAGTGAAAATTCGTTAAATGTGGAAATTGGTTAATCACGTAAAGATGGCTATTTAAATGAAAATCTGGAACCCTTGTGTGATCACCTCGGTTAAACCAAATGGAATAATGAACATGTGGGTGTTGTCTTGGTTACGTGGGATGTGTTGGGGGTGTTTCGTGGGATTGTTGTGGATCGGGTAAGTAGTGGGGCTGCGGTTGACTTGGTTGTGGGTTGGTGTGAATGTTGTGATGGTGATGGGCATCAGGGATGCAATAAATGGTATTAATGGGATAACTATGTGTGGTGTGGTTATGGTGGTTGGAAGAGGGGTTGTAGGGATGGGTTTAAATGTAAACGGACTATGGGTTGTGTTTAATAAATAATAAATGTGGATGAATGGTAGGGCTTGGTAATGAAACAGAAATAATAATCAATGGGTTGGTTGGTTGTTAATAATGTTCTTGTTGTGCTTATTTTTTTTCCCTAACATGTTTTGTCGATGGCAGGGATATATTTTACGAACGATTGAAGTGTTTGGTTTTGGATAGTTTCCCAGTAGTTAAGGAACTAATAAGATAATTTCTGCTAAAACATGAAAACCTAAATGGGGTTGGGGTTGTTTGTTGAATGCATGCTTCGTGGTAGCAGTGCCGAGGAACGTTCACCGTTTCTCTTTTTAGAATCCATAGGTTGGGCTGAGTGGGTGCTATATATATATGTATTTTTTGTGTTTTATCTCACCACACCCATGTTGATCACAAAATGTCGAACACTCCCATTTCATGGGAGAGGGTGTTTTCCCATAGTTACTAGCTCCTTCCTGCTCCTTCTCCCCTAGGCTGGGATGGCTTGAGGTGACCTTACACCCAAGACTCTTCAGGTTGGTTTCGATTGGGATGGTTAGGCCCAAGACTCTTCGGGAAGACTTATAGGCTGTGATGGCTTGAGGCGACCTTACACCTAAAACTCTTCATGTAGGTTTCGATTTCAGGCCCAGGTGTCATCAGGCAAGATTTCAGTTACTATTACTGTTCACAAGAATCTTCGGGATGAGTCCCAAGTGTCTTCAGGTGGGGATGTGGTTACGTGGTGTTGAGTCCCAGGTGTGTGCAGGCGGGATGTGTGGTGGTGAGGCCCAGGTGTGTGCGGGAGGGATGTGTGGTGGTGTGGCCCAGGTGTGTGCGGGCGGGATGTGTGGTTGTGAGGCCCAGGTGAGTGCGGGCAGGGAGAGTGTGACAATGTCAGGACGTTCAGCTAACTATTGGGAAATGGTTTGGGGTTCCCAATACTCTTGTTCTTATACTACAACTACCTGTTGTGATTGTGTTTTGGTGAGTGTGGCTGGTGAGGTTGGGTGGATATATTCCCTTGTTAGGTTTCTTCTGTTGTTCTCACGAGACAATAGGATGTCTCCCCACTTGTGCATGAGAGCTTTAGGATTCCCTACTAAGTATACTTTTATGCTCACCCTACGTTTACTTTCAGGTTTCCAGGAGGACTACCAGGGCCGTGCGGGGCCCTACTAGTCAGGCAGTTGGAGTTGTTGCAGTTGTTGTTCTCTTGTTTTCTTTGGGTATTGAACTTTTGAGCTTTCTTGTACTTCTACCTTGTTATAAATTTTTTTTAAACATGCATGTGGTCTTGGTTTGGGTTTATTTATATACACTTGTTCTTTTCCGTTTTTGGTGGTTGAATTGTCCAATTTCCCGATCCTAAATAATAAATAGGGTAATGCCTCCCATATTTGTTAAAACTCATACCCTTGGTGCTAGTCGCCAACTCGGGGCCTACTGGAGGCGGGACTCGGGGTCATTATCTCCCTTTCACCATTGCCATCTCAAGAGGGGCATCTTTGGTGGGTGGGGGCATGACAGAATGGTATCAGAGGTGATGGTTGAGAGATAGGATGGAGTCTGGAGTTTGGCACAGTGAGGATTGCATGGGATGGTAGGGAAACAGTGTTAGTTAATCTTGGTGCGTGACATAGGCCATAGAAGACTGGCTAGGACAGGTGATTTTAGGGCCCCCCGTGATCTGATGCAAGGACTCTGAGCCTACCAAACGACGAAGTGAGACTATATTGATTGTAGGGTAGAGACCCTAGGGAAGGTACATGCATCATCATGATTGTGTTTTACTCGATTTTGGTGTTCTGGGAAAGAAATTGAAATAAAATGATAACTAAAACTTTGAGAAATTTCCTTACTACTTGGGCTTAGGCGATCTTTGTTTACCATACAGCTATGGAACCTTGACATCATCCCCAGGTGGCTCAGACAGCCGAGGCCTAGCAGATCCTGGCGGTCGATCAGTTGAGGATTGACCGAGAGGAGGAAGATAGCCAGTGGTAGAAGACTCACTGTTCCTTCCAGTGGTATACCCTCAAGAAGTATGAGGGTAGTACTTCAGATACGGAGACGAAGGGGTGGCTTGAGGAGATAGGGATCGCTTTCACCTTGATCCGTGCTCCGAGGGAGTACTGGGTTCCCATAGCAGTCAGTCAGCTGAGAGGTGCGGCGCGACAGTGGTGGATTCTCTACATCGGAGAGAGGATAGAGGCGGAGGTTCCATGGGCTGACTTTGAGAAGGAATTCTGAGAGGAATTCCTTTCTTCCATGATCGAGGTGGAGAAGCAGCAGGAGGTACTCTCCCTTCAGCATGGGAGTATGTGGGTACGAGATCTGGGGATCAAGTTCAAATATCTCCTGCGCTTTGCTCTGAATCTCTTTCCGGATGAGGAATCTCGGGCGAGACATTTGGAGGAGGCGCTTCGTCCTTCGCTCTAGTATGCTGTCACCCCCTTCACCCTTCAGACGTACATGGCAGTGCAGAAGAAGGCATAGGTCGTAGAGAGGATGCACACGCTAGGAGGTGCACCGCGTGAGGTGTTTCAGTGAGGTTTGTCGAAGGGGATGGCAGTCAGCAGCAGGTCTCCTGCGACCGGACCTTCCAGGTTCAGGCCAGTGGGGAGCAGGCCCCAGTAGTTCCAGTTCAGATCTTCGGGTCCTCGTCCCTTTTCCACGAGCCCCGGACAGAGGTGTCTTTCATGTGGAGGTTTCGGCCACGTTCAGAGTTGGTGCCCGACCCTAGCTCCGTACAGTGGAGGTGGGCAGCTTCAGCGCCCACCGCAGCAGCACCAGTTGTCGGCGAGGCCCATCCAGCAGCAGTAGGACCATGCTCCTCCATGGGTAGACTTTGGGGGAGGTGGTCGAACTCAGGGTGCTCCTCTGGGACCTCGACCAGGGCGTGGTCGGGGAAGTGGACGACATCAAGGAGGCAGGGGAGCTGGGCATGGACAGTTTCACGCACCAGAGTTGGCAGCTCTAGCAGGACCAGAGGTGGTGTGAGGTACGATTTGTTTTTTCAGCACTCTTGTTTCTACTTTTTTCAATTCGGGAGCCTTACATTCTTTTGTTTCACCTAGTCTAGCCCATGTTTTTGGACTAGAAGTAGAGAGACATTCCATACCACTGGTACTGAGTACACCAGTTGGGGGCCAGACCACCGTATCTTGTGTTTTCTAGGGATGTGGGCTAACGTTGGGACCACATCGATCTAGTGGGGACCTTCTTCTGTTATAGATGCTGCCATACGATGTCATCATAGGCATCAACTAGTTGTTTTCTGTTGGTGCCGTTATCGACTGCTTCCGGAGAAGAGTCCTGTTCTCTGACGTGGATGGGCATCGCATATCTTTTTTTGGCGAGAGGAGCTATAAGGCAGGAAGCTGGCGTGTGGAGCCTCTCCTTTCCTTGTTGGGTGGGTTGTCAGTGGTTCCAGCTGATATATAGATGATGGATATCCTAGAGGTTGTTGGGGAATTCCTCGATGTTTTTCCTGAGGAGGTTGTGACTCTACCCCCCCCCCCCACCCCCCAACGTGACGTTGAGTACGGGATAGACTTACAGTCTGGTGCCCGTCTGATTTCGATGGCCCCTTATCGAATGGAACCTTCAGAGTTTCAGGAGTTGCAGATTTAGATTGATGATATGATGTAAAAGGGTTTTGTTCGACCCAGCGTGTCATCATGGGGTGCTCCAGTTTTGTCCGTGAAGAAGGCATAGGGTGGTCTCAGGCTATGCATAGACTACTGAAGGCTGAACCAGGTAACGATCAAGAACCGTTACCCCCTTCCAAGGATAGATGATCTCTTCGACCAGCTTAGGGGAGCAGGTTGGTTTTCTAAGATTGATCTACGATCGGGATATCATCAGCTGAGGGTGAAGGACAGTGACATCTCGAAGACAGCTTTCAGGTGCAGGTATGGGCACTTCGAGTTTGTAGTGATGCCGTTTGGAGTTACGAATGCACCAGCTATGTTCATGGGACTTATGAACATTATCTTTCGAGTGTTTTTGGACCGGTTCGTCGTTGTGTTTATCGATGACATCCTGATCTACTCAAGATCAGAGGAGGAGCATGTTGAGCATCTCAGGGAAGTCTTGGAAGTCCTTCGACACCACCAGCTTTACATGAAATTTTCGAAGTGTAAGTTCTTGACACAATAAGTACACTTCCTTGGGCACGTGGTGTCTCAGCATGGAGTATCGGTGGACCCGTCGAAGGTGGAGGCAGTTGTTTCTTGGGATGCACCCAAGAGCATGGCAGAAGTTCATAGTTTCCTAGGGTTAGCAGGATACTATTGGAGGTTCATTTCGAACTTCTCTCGAGTTGCTGCTCCATTGAAAGCTTTGACTAGGATGAACCAGGTCTTCCGGTTGAGCAGGCAGTGCCAGAAATATTTTGACTACCTGAAGGAGAAGTTGGTCAGTGCTCCCATACTCAGGTTTCCAGAGGAAGGGTTGTTGTATGAAGTGTTTTGTGATGCTTCTGGCCTTGGTCTAGGGTGCGTGCTGATGCAGAAGAAGGGCGTGATTAGTTATGGGTCAAGGAAGTTGCGCCCTCACGAGCATAACTATGCCACCCATGACCTGGAACATGCAGCAGTAGTGTTCTCATTTATGTTGTGGAGACATTACCTCTTTGGGGAGCGCTTTGTGATCTTCTCAGATCACAAGAGCATGCATGATATCTTCTCCCAGCGTGACTTGAACTTACGGAAGTGGAGATGGGTTGTGTTTCTCCAAGACTATGACTTCAAGATCTCTTACACAGAAGGTAAGGGAAACTTTTTGGCTGATGCCCTGAGCAAGAAGTCACATAAGGAAGTGGTTCGGGAATCCGCTGATGCTTGGAAGGCAATGGGAGAGTTGGATTCCCTGCACTTAGATGCAAGGGAAGAAGGTGTTAGAGGCTGTTTGTTCCATATGATGGTGCAATCCTCCTTGTCGCAGAAGGTGGAGGAGTCTCAGTGGGGGGACTCCAAGGAAGAGGTGATGCGGGATCCTGTCGATCAGGGGAATGCTCCAGAGGGATGGTCAGAGGACAGCTGACATCAGATGCTTTTCCGTGGAAGGTTGTTTGTCCCAGAGGTGATGCGTGAGGGAGTTCTCCCTGAGTTCCATAGCTCAGCCTTTGCGGTACATCCAGGAGTTTCAAAAATGTACCAAGGTCCGAGGGATCAGTTTTGGTGTCCTGGGGTGAAATGGGCGGTGGCAGAGTTTGTGGCTAAGTGCCTAGTGTTTCAGCAAGTGAAGGTCGAACACCGTGTTCCCGGTGGTTTGTTTCATCCTTTATATGTCCCCGAGTGGAAGTGGGATGACATCTCAATGGACTTCGTCACAGGACTACCCAGAGGTTAGGGTGGTTATGATGCTATCTGGGTAGTGGTGGATCATCTGACTAAATCATCTCACTTCTTAGAAATCATGGAGTCGGGCCCGGTGAGTACCTTATCACAGAGGTATGTAGACGAGGTGGTGCGTTTGCATGGAGTTCCAAGGACCATCATCTCAAACCGTGATACTAGGTTTACCTCACGAGTCTGGACGAGGATATAGCATGCTTTTGGCACCCAGCTATGCCTTAACACTGCTTTCCACCCCCAGACCGATGGGCAGACGGAGCGGACTATCCAGACGTTAGAGGACATGCTGCGAGCATGCGTTCTATATTTCGTAGGATCATGGGTACGACACTTGCCTTTAGTAGAGTTTTCCAAGAACAACAGCTTCCACTCTACTATTGGCATGGGACCATTTGAGGCATTGTATGGAAGGCCATGTCGTTCACCCATTTGTAGGGAAGAGATTGGTGAGACAGGTGATCATGGACCAGAGGTAGTGCAGAGCACCAAAGAGGAAGTCCAGCTTGTATGTGAGAGGATGAAGGCGGCTCAGGACTGACAGAAGTCTTATGCTGATCGTCGGAGGAGTCCCTTGGAGTTCGAGGAGGGAAATCATGTGTTCTTGAAGGTTTCCACTCAACGGGGGCAGCGGAGGTTTGGTAAAGGGAGCAAGCTCTCACCAAGTTTCATCGGACCTTTTGAGGAGCTGAGGCAAGTCGGCGAGGTGGCATATCAGCTGGCCCTGCCAACTCAGATGGAGAAAGTCCATGACGTCTTCCACGTCGACCAGCTTCGTCGGTACTTACATGATGACTCTCACGTTATCAACTGGGGAGAGTTGGATATGGGAGACGACGCGACCTTCGAGGAACGACCGGTCAGAATCGAGGATCGTAAAGAGAAGGTTCTCCGTGGACGAACCATTCCCTTGTTTCGTGTGTTGTGGAGGCATGGCGGTCTCTAGTAGAGCACTTGGGAGCAGGAGACCCAGATGCACACTCAGTACCCGGAGTTGTTTTGACTTGTGTTTTCCCTTGTTCTTCTGAGCCTTGTGTTGATGTTGTACTATGTACCTTTGATATAAGGAATGATTGGCTTGTCAGTTGTGATACCTTTTGTTTCCTTGTTCCCTGGTAATGCGTAACATGTCCGGATGTGTGGGAAGGGGGAAAACATGACCCTTAATCGAGACTCTTTAATGCGGATGCGATTGAACCCGTTTGGGAAAGTCAGTGCCGCCTAAAGCGTAAAATATCTCGACATAGGAGAAGGATTTTCCCAAAACCATGTGTTCGGGCAGTGTGTTGGTTGTGTGGTGTAGGGGGGGTAGTTCGAGTTGAAAATACTAATGTATGGAAGTGGGAAGACCCAATCCTTATTCGAGATGCATTAATGAGGATGCGATTAAACCCGTGCAGGCGAGTCAGTGCCGCCTAAAGCGGATAATATCTCAACATCGGAGAAGGAATTCCTAACACCTATGATTAGGGTTGTTGGTTGGGTTCCTGTTATAATGAGGGTCCTAAGAGGTATCTTGTTGGGTTCCCCTGGGTTTGTTTTTGAATTCTAAGGGACAAGAATGTTTTAAGAGGTATCTGATGTAATGGCCCGGACCTCTCCGGCCCATTACCTTGTAAAAAACAAGTTCAAGAAGTGTTCTGGAGGGTAAAATGGACTTTTCCACACTTTCCAGAATTTTAAAACTACATGCCGTGTAGTTTGAGTACACGCCGTGTACCCTCTTGCCGGGTAGACCCCGTGTTGCAGACGGTGTCCTTGCTGTGTGCAATAAATGGGTGCACGCCGTGTGACCAGTTCTACATGTCGTGTAGAACTTCCCCGCGTATGTGTTACCAGTCAACGGTCGTGTGCTGCGTTGGAGCCGTGTCCTTGTCGTGTGCAATAAATGGGTACACGCGGTGTGTCCAATCTACACGTCATGTAGTCCTTCCCCGTGTATGTGTTACCTTCAAACCGTGTGATGACCAATCAACGGCCGCGGAGCCGCGTTGGATGCCGCATGGAGACCGTGTGAAAATGGCCGAGTACACGCCGTGTACCATAAGTACACACCGTGTAATTTTTCTTTTCACACCTATAAAAGGAGGGGTGCCCTCTTCCATTCAACTCACACCTCTCCTCCCCTCTCCTCTGAGCAGATCTCTCTCAAGAAACTCGAAGGCTCTTTCTTCCATAACGTTTTTGTGCGAGATCTGATTTACGATCCGTCAGCGGGCACGGGATCGTAACGATGAGGCGGAACTTTCGAGCTTGGATCTGTTGACTTTCCTTCGGATTTTCCTCTCCGACTTCCACTCGGGGAGGTTTTGACGGGATGCTGACGAACGTCTTCTAAAGTTGATCTTGTGGAGCGTTGTGACCAGAACCTGTTGAGGTAGGGGTTTTACCTTCGTCTCTCTAATTTTTGAATCATGCGGGGTGGGTATCCTTTTTGTTTTCATGAGAAATGGTTGAACCTTTAAATAAAGTTAATAACTGGTTAAATAATGGGGATGGGAAGTTTGTGATTTCTGTTACTTTACCTTTCATATCCTGTGATATTATGTTGTTAAATGAATAGGCTTATGCCTACTGAAATTCACGGTCGTTGGGGGCCTTTTCTTGCGCAATTAAATGTTTCCCTATCGTTCTAGACTGTTTTTGTGAGTGAAACTTTGTTAAATGTGGAAATTTGTTAATCACGTAAAGTTGGATATTTAAACAAAAATCTGGAACCCTTGTGTGATCACCCCGGTTAAACAAAATGTTATAATGAACATGTGGGTGTTGGCTTGGTTACGTGGCATGTGTTGGGGGTGTTTCGTGGGATTGTTGTGGATCGGGTAAGCAGCGGGGCTGCGGTTGGCTTGGTTGTGGGTTGGTGTGAAAGTTGTGATGGTGATGGGAAACGGGGCTGCAATAAATGGTATTAAAGGGATAACGATGTGTGGTGTGGTTATGGTGGTTGGCAGTGGGGCTGCAGGGATGGCTTTAAATGTGAACGGAAAATGGGTTGTGTTTAATAAATAATAAATGTGGAAGAATGATGGGGCTTGGTAATGAAACAGAAATAATAATCAATGGGTTGGTTGGTTGTTAAGAAGGGGTTTGTTGTACTTCTTGTGTTTCCCTAACATGTTTTGTGGATGGTAGGGATATGTTTTACGAATGATTGAAGTTGTTGGTTGTGGATAGTTTCCCAGTAGTTAAGGAACTAAATAAGCTAATTTCTACGGAAACGTGAAAACCTAAATGGGGTTGGAGTTGTTTGTTGAATGCATGCTTCGTGGTAGCAGTGTCGAGGCACATGCTCAGTTTCACTTTTTAGAATCCATGGGTTGGACTGAGTGGTTGCTATATATATATCTGTATCTTTTGTGTTTTATCGCACCGCACCCATGTTGATCACATAGTGCCTAACACTCCCATTTCATGGGAGAGGGTGTTTGCCCATAGTTACTAGCTCCTTCCTGCTCCTTCTTCCCTAGGCTGTGATGGCTTGAGGCGACCTTACACCCAAGAATCTTCAGGTAGGTCTCGATTAGGGTGGTTAGGACCAAGACTCTTCAGGAAGACTTATAGGATGTGATCACTTGAGGCGACCTTACACCTAAGACTCTTCAGGTAGGTTTCGATTTCTGGCCCAGGTGTCTTCGGGTGAGATTTCTGTTACTATTACTGTTCCCAAGAATATTTGGGATGAGGCCCAGGTGTCTTCGGGCGGGGATGTGGATACGTGGTGGTGAGGCCCAGGTGTGTGCGGGCGGGATGTGTGGTGGCGAGGCCCAGGTGTGTGCGGGTGGGATGTGGGGTGGTGAGGCCCATGTGTGTGCGGGTAGGATGTGTGGTTGTGAGCCCAGGTGTGTGCGGGCGGGGAGAGTGTGACAGTGTCAGGACGTTCAGCTATCTATTGGTAAATGGTGCGGGGTACCCAATACTCTTGTTCATATACTACTACAACCTGTTGTGATTGTGTTTTGGTGAGTGTGGCTGGTGAGGTTGGGTGGATAGATTCCCTTGTTAGGTTTCTTCTGTTGTTCTCATGGGACATTAGGATGTCTGCCCACTTGTGCACGAGAGCTTTAGGTTTCTCTACTGAGTATACTAATATGCTCACCCTACGATTACTTTCAGGTTTCCAGGAGGACTACCAGGGTCATGCGGGACCCTACTAGTCAGGCAGTTCGAGTTGTTGCAGTTGTTGTTCTCTTTTTTTCTTTGGGTATTGTACTTTTGAGCTTTCTTGTACTTGTATCTTGTTATAAAAATTGTTTAAACTTTCATGTGCGCTTGGATTGGGTTTATTTATATACACTTGTTCTTTTCCCTTTTTGGTGGTTGACTTGTCCTATTTCCCGATCCTAAATAATAAAAGGGTAATGCCTCCCATATTTGTGAAAACTCATACCATTGGTGCTAGTCGCCAACTCGGGGCCTACTGGAGGCGGGACTCGGGGGTCATTATCTCTCTTTCACCATTGCCATCTCAGGAGGGGCATCTTTAGTGGGAGGGGGTCATGACATTCAAATTGTTTAAATAGGTAACTTTAATTTTTAAACATTTTTAATAATTAATTTGTTAAATATTTTATTTACCATGGTTAAAGGGTAAATCCGGTAAATAAGGGTAAAAAATAATATTAATACAATAAATAAATTACTCTGAAACGTGTCCTAACCCTATTGGTTGATATATGTTCGACCATTGGAATCTTTGGGTGAATTTTGGGACCTCATGGATCCACTTATGAGTGATAATGACACTTTATATTAATTAAGTTAATGTAAAAACAAAAATGACATAAGCATATATCATTTAGAAAAACAATTTTTACATAGGTTTATATATGTTATATATTCGACAATAAATATTCCTTAAGAAGATAAATATATTTCCTAAATAATGGTATTTTATTTATAATTTTTAGACATTTAATATTTAAATTTATTTATGACACAATAATGATGCAGTATTTTCCTTATTAATGAATGAATCAAATAAATGGAATTATAAATATTAAAATAAATATAATTTTAAAGTTTTGATGCCATCCGAGAATTTTATTGATTAATATGACATGTTATGATTCTCTTAAATGAATTTGGTTCGAATTAATAATGTTTTAATGACTTTAACAAAAATCAATTATTAAATAGTGTCAAAATTGACATAAAAGAGTTTTTAAAATAAATATTATATTATTAATTGATATTATATTTCTAAAAATCAAAGGATCATACAAAGGACATATATAATGATAGTTGTATTATTAATAGACCACATGGGGGTCTTTTGGGAGTATATAGTATGTTTATTAACCATATAATATAAAAATATAAAGTGGCATGGTAAATGTCAAACTATTTAACTTAGAGTTAAATATAAATGATAAGGTTAATATAGTGACCCAAACCAGTCTAAAATATATTTAATGAAATAATTTTGACCCATAACCACCTTAGACTTTGAATAATCCACTTTGGAGCCATTAGAAACCGAATATGATTTTATTATAAATTAATACATTGAGTTTTTCATAAAGAGCCCCTCCTCCCCTTATAAAAGGACATCACATCTAACCAATTCCTCATACCTATATTGCATTTTTGATCATCCAAACTCTACCCGATTAAGCTCCATATATCCCTCTCCTAGTCTTATAAGCCATACATTAGGGATAAGGCACTTCAAGAGACCTTTTTGGTTCAAACTAAAGGGAGTTACCCAAATTAAAGGTAACGATTTCTCTTAGCTTCTTTTCTTTAATTTTACTTCTCCAACCACTAAACTCTTCTTATTATATTATATTGTAACAATACCAGTATCCTAAAAATACTAGTATATTTCTATGATATGAATTTTAACTACACTTAAAAACACTTCCATCTAATGGGTGAAGAACACAATGTGTCTGTGGATGGGAACCAAACGTTTCACGAAATGATGATTGTTCAATTATCTCCTACTGCCTCTCATGTTGGCCATTATGATGAAACTATAATTATATATGATATTAATGATATTTATTTTATATATAAGCCAATGTAATTCCATTTTATTGCATACCATTATTAGTTTCATGTTGTATATATATACGATAATTTAATTTGAGGATGTGCGGACTACCCCCCACCCCTCAAAGTGATATGACTCGTTCATAACATACCTGGAACGTATAAAGTATGGTTTTAATGAACTTAAGTAACACATATATGATATTATATTATACTGGAATAAAAATATACCATTGTATCATTTTTTTTTTGATTCCTTTTAAAATGAAAAATGAACTGGAAGTAGCGTTCGTGCTTATGTACGGACTACCGACTCCACGCACATGATGAGATTCATTCTCCATCATATACATTCAAGTGTAATTCTAATTTTATGATTCAAAATAATGTTTAAGGACTCGATATCTTTCTGGATATGAATAAGATACAACCTATCCATAACAAACATGACTTCTATAACAATGAATATAAAATAAAACGAGTAAGTTAAAACCAGAAATGATGATAATACTTAGATATTATTAACAAAGAACTGTTAAAAGATCATATTGAAGGACCCCGGGACACCCTGAGAGGGGAGGGGTGAATCAGGGTGACCACTTTTTCTTTTAATGTGTTGGATCTTGTTCCCACGTTGGTAGGAACTTGTTTAACCTGTATGATGATTATGATCAAAATGAAAACATTCACATGCACAGAGAAGACACATCCATTTTTACTTGGTTCACCACTAAGGGCTACGTCCAAGGAGCATACGCCAACAGGTTGCCGGTCGTACCTAAATCCACTATGCTTCACTAGCTGAGGATACAAAAGTTCGGGTACAGACACTCTGTCACAGGCTCACTGCCTTTACAATAGTTCAGGGATAGCTCACTGCGTCCCTCGGGTCACTCCCGTTGACTCCCCCTGGATCACTGCCGTTGGTGAAGTCCCACTCAGTTTATAGACGTGAAGGTCTCGTCTTCATTTTCATAAGAGTGCATCCTTTGTTGTATGTAGATGCTCTATTGATGTCCGATTCTCACCAGAAGAATATCACTTTTCCCCGAATGAACCGAGTAGTCTCTCGGCTTTCGTGCAGCTCCAAACACGCCGGTGGACTTCAGCAAAACCAGGTGCGCTTCTCCAAGACAGTCGCGCAAGTCCCACTACGGCGCGCAAGTCCACACTGGCGCGCAAGTGTCATCAACACAGTTGCGCGACTCTTCCTTCCCCAACTACAAACTTGCGCGGTCCACTTCCTTTCTCTTCCAAACCACCTTGGGCGCACAGCCAAACACCGGCGCGCAAGCTCTACTTGCGCGACAAAACAACCACCTGCGCGACTCAACCACCTGCGCGACGAGAGCTCGAACAATCTCTTGGCCTTGACCTTCATTCCAAATGAGGAGGGGTGGTCCAGTATTTATAGGCAAACTGGACCCCCTGCGCGGCAGCGCGCAAGTCCTCGACGGCGCGCAAGTCTTGTCTTCAATAAACTCTGTCGTGCAACTCACTTGCGCGACCTTCTTGCCTTAGCCAAATTTTGATGTTCTGATCCTCAAAATCATATGGCGCGCAAGTCTTTCATCCTCCAAGAGCACGGCGTGCAAGTACCTTTGCCAAAAACACATTACTTTATTGGCCGATTTTTAGGCCCAAATATTTGGCAAACACTGGGAAACAGCGCCACCTTCACTACTGTTTTCTGCTTGAACGGTATGATCACTTTGTTGGTACACACCCTGAACTTCCACTGAGGATTGACAACAAACACAAACCATACACCAAATCATGATTTTAAGAACCTGGTTCCAACAGTCTCCCCCTTTGGGTTTGTTGGCAATCAGAATAAATTCAATAGATCTCAACCATGAGCAAATCCAAAATGCAAGAATCAACTCAGCCAACACTCTAAGTCTACGTGAGCAATGCTCGGTGTAGAAAACAAGAGAGAATGCTTGAATTGGGTCTTAGTGTTCATGACGCCCGATGTTATCCTTATTAAACTTCTCATCACAGAAGAATTTCTTGCCTTGAATTTATGCCTTTCTCCCCCATTGACAATAAAACCAAAGACCGAAAAGTTTGTTCAACGTTCAGCTCAAGCCATACTCCCCCTGGATAGTATCTCCCCCATAAACCTGCATCACAGCCATAAGCAGAAAAAAAACAGTTAAAACAAACGGGGATAGGGGACTTCCGGTGCCTCCTTATGCAGTAGGAGGTGGTCGAACACCGAGGTTCAACCGATGCTTCTCGAACACAGCCGCGGACAATGGCTTGGTTAGGATATCAGCCACTTGCTCATTAGTTCCAATATGATCCATTTTAATCACTCCTTGTTCAACCTTTTCTTTGATAAAATGATACCGTATTTCAATATGTTTTGTACGAGAATGTTGAACCGGATTCTTCGTAAGATCAATTGCACTTTTGTTATCGCAATAAATCACCATTGGTTGCTGCACCTTATCACCAATATCTGTTAGCTGCTGCTTCATCCAAAGAAGTTGAGTGCATGCTTTTGTGGCGGAGATATATTCAGCTTCAGCAGTACTAAGAGAAGTACTTTCTTGCTTCTTGCTCAACTAGCCAATACATTTATGCCCAATATAGAAAGCTCCACCACTAGTGGACTTTCTGTTTATTACATCCCCAGCCCAGTCAGCATCAGAAAACGCTGATAATTCACTGTCCCTGCCTGCAGCAAAAAATAACCCGAAGTTATGTGTGCCTTGAATATACCTCATGATTCTTTTTACTGCTGACATATGTTCCTCTTTTGGATTACTCTGAAAGCGGGTCGCAAGGCATGTTTCAAAGACAATATCTGGCCTTGTCGCTGTCAGATACAGTAGGCTTCCAATGATCCTCCTGTACATGGTGGGATCAATAGAGTTCCCATCCTCATGCTTTCCAAGTTTAGTTCCAACAGCAATCAGAGTTGACATTGGTTTGGAGTCTTTCATATTGAACTTCTTCAGCAATTCTCTTGCATATTTTTCCTGAGAAATGAAAGTGTATTCCTTCTTTTGAATCACTTGTAACCCCAAGAAATATGTGAGCTCCCCAATCATAGACATTTCAAATTCTGATTTCATGTGGTTGGAAAATTCATCCACTGATTTCTGCCTGCTGCCACCAAAAATGATATCATCAACGTAGACAAGAACCATGAACGGATCTTTTGGAGAATTATTCACATAGAGATTGTGATCAACTCCTCCTCTTTTGAATTCCAACTTCTTGAGATATGAATCTAGCCGTGAGTACCATGCCCGTGGTGCCTGCTTCAAACCATATAGAGGCTTCTTTAGTTTGCAGACCTTTGTTTCATCGGTACCCAAGACAAACCCCACCGGTTGTTCAATGTAGACTTCTTCGTCAAGTACACCATTCAAGAATGCTGTCTTAACATCCATTTGATATACTTTATATCCTCTTTGGAGTGCCATGGCAAGGAAAAGCCTGATTGATTCCAGTCTAGCAACTGGAGCAAAGGTTTCTTCAACATCAATACCATCAATCTGGGAGTATCCTTTACATACCAGTCGTGCCTTGTTTCTGATAACACTTCCATGCTCATCATACTTATTTTTGAAGATCCATTTGGTACCAATCACATTGTGACCTTTGGGTCTCTGGACAAGATCCCATGTCTGATTCTTATCAATCTGATCTAATTCATCATTCATGCCTTTCACCCAAGATTCATCTTTTGCAGCTTCTTCGAATGAGGATGGCTCTACAACTGATAGAAATGCAGATTGCGTGGTATTCCTCATCCTTCTGGTTTGAGTGGGTGCACTCCTATCCCCAATTATGTTGGATGGATCAATCTCAGCTCTTCGATTTCTCCTGCGAGGTTAAGTAGAATTCTCTTCAGCCATAGTTTCTTCTTCAGATTCTTCTTCTGAGTCAACATCATTATGTGATTGATGAGTGTTTTGAACAGCTTCCTCTATTTCTGCATTTGTAGTTTCTTCATGTCCACATTCTTCATGACTTTCTATCACATCAGCATATGACGTCCGTGAAGCATTTTTGGTTTTCTCTTCGATTATCTTAACATAATTGCTTTCCACAATCCTTCCCAAACGATTTTTGAAACATTTGTAGGCTTTGTTGTTCATTGAGTAACCGAGGAAGATTCCTTCATCTGCGTTGTCACCATATTTCCCCTGATTTCTTTCTTTGTTCCTGATGAAGCACTTACTTCCAAAGACACGAAAGTATTTTAGAGAAGGCTTCCGTCCATGCCACAATTCATATGGTGTCTTCGTCTCACCCATATAAAGTTCTGTTCGATTCTGAATGTACACTGCAGCTTGAACAGCCTCTTTCCAGTAATGTCGTGGAATACGACTCTCAATCAGCATAGTTCGTTCCATGTTGTTCACCTGTCGATTCCTTCGTTCAACAACTCCATTTTGTTGTGGAGTTCTCACAACAACTACCTCATGTTGTATCCCATGCTTCTCCAGATAATTTTCAAATTCAACGGACGTGCATTCTCCTCCATTGTCAGATCGCAACACTTTGATTGTTCGTCCAGTATCATTCTCGGCGATTCGCCGATATGTTTTCATGCAGTCAAGAACCTGTCGTTTCTGGTGAATGACCATCACACATGCCATTCGACTGTAATCATCTATAAAAAGGACAAAGTACCTTTCTCCATGAGTTCCGGCAACATTTATTGGACCACAAACATCTGTATGAATCAGATCAAGAAGGTGATATGCCTTTTTCTTCTTTGGCCGATATGAACTGCAGACCAGCTTCCCACGAATACAAGCATCACAGGATTTTTCACGCTCACGCTTCAGGTTGGGGATGTCCATGACAATTCTCAATTTTGATATTTTCTCCATGTCTTGTTGATTGATGTGTCCCAATCCCTGATGCCACAAATTGTTTTCTTCTTCAACAGTCATGTAACATACATTTTCTTCACTATCAACCTGATACAAGTTGCCTTCTGTTCTGCATCCTTTCATAAGTGAATTGCCGGTTTTTCCCTTGATGGTGCAGCCTTTCTGATTAAAAGTAACTATAAGTCCTGAGTCACAGAGTTGACTCACGCTAAGGAGATTATGGCGTAGGCCATCTACGTAAAGGACTTCAGTCTTCTTTAGTTCTCCATTAGCTAATTGGGTACTTCCACTCCCTTTGATTTTCAGAGCCCCATCATTACCAAATCTTACTGTACCATCAACATTCTTTATGACATTCGTTAGTAGGCCGGCATTACCCGTCATATGAGATGAACAACCGCTATCCAGAATCCAGGTACTATTGTTCTTTGTAGCTTTGAGGGCTACCTCTGCAAGGTTCGATTTCTCAATCTTCTTCCTTTCCTTCCATGAGACATTAGATTGAGTATATAGGACTGATGGCCTTTCAACTATCTCTTCCACATACCCAGGTTCTTCATAGTCAAAGTCTTCTGTGAGAGGTGAGAACCTGTTTAAACGAGCAACACTGTCTTGCTGACGAGACTTGACTTGTCTTGAACTTCGGTATGAGGTGTCTATGTATCTTCTCTGCCTGCAATTAACGGCCTTATGACCAAAGTTAGAACAACAAAAACAATATCCATAGAAATTATTTCTTCTATGAGAATTAGGATATGAGATTGTTCTCCTTTGTTGAGCATCTATATCTTCTCCATTCAGATAGCTTCTTGCCTCTTCACAATAAGACATGGTATGGCCCAGATAGCCACAGAACTGACACTTCATGAGAGGAAATGTCTTCTCACTTGAATTTCTCCTTAAAGCTTCTTCCTTGGGAGAATAGTAAGACTGTTTGCCATTTTTGAAAGATTGAGGATAATTTTCAGGTCTCCTTTTAGTTTGGATTGAGGGTTCCTTTTTCAGCACTCTAGGTAACATTTCATCATGTTCAACTTTCATCTTGTCTTTCTTTTGGATCTTTTCACTTCCAGCAGTTTATGACTCAGCCTCACAGCCAATTCCACTCTTTCCCATGCAAGCAGGTCTTTGATCACTCAAGACTTTTCCAACCCCATCTGAACCACACTTGGCTCTTGCAAGTAATTCTGCATCTGAGAATCTTCCGAACTGTATTTTCTTCCTCGATTCTTTTGGAACTGATTCTGTCTCCATTTTACTCCTTAGAGTAACTACTTCCTCCTCAAGACCCTCAATAGTCTTGGATTTTTCATCCAGTCTGGATGTGAGGTCATTGATGACCTTTGCCTGCTCTTCAATTCTCAGCTTCAGATCAACTGCATCATCATTGCTTTCAATTATTTTAGACTGTACCTTCACAAATTCTTCCAGTCGTTCAATTTCAGCTTCAAGTTGATCAACATATTCAGTTGATTCTTCCACAATTGATTTCCACTTATTGCAGTTCTTACATTTAATCTTAAGCTTACTAACTGCATCCTTCAGTTGCACCTCAGGATCTACACAAGTTCTCAGTTTTTTTTCACCATCAGTATCTTCTGACTTTTCAACAGTGGCCATCATAGAAGCATGGTTCCCAGTTTTGAATTCTAGTTCTTCTTCATCACAGAATTCATTGTCATCTTCTTCCTCTTCACAGACAAAACTCTTCTTTTGCATTTTCTTACCAGATTTGAAGTCTCCCTTTTTGAAGAACCTTCTTTGAGGCTTCTTGAAGTTTTCCTCTTCACTGTCATCATCATTGATATTCTTCAAGCACTGAGAAGCAATATGCCCAACTTTTCCACAACGGAAACATTCGAGAGGTAACTTCCCTTTGAATTTCCCTTTCCCCTTCTGGAACTTCATTGCAATGAGAGAAAGAATTTTTTTCTCTTCGTCATCATCACCGCTACTATCCTTTGAGATTTTCAATTTATCCATGGCCTTGAATGCCATTTCCTTGCTCACCCGAGTCGTAGCATCTTCTGGTTTGACTCTCATTTCATAAGCTACCAAACTGCTCAGTAAGTAATCTAGAGAAAGTTTGGAAAGATCTCTTTCCTCAAGAGCTGACACCTTCGCATTATACAGAGGTGGAAGTCTTCTTAATATTTTCTTTACAATATCAATGTCTTTGATTTCTTCGCCTAGACCCCGAATTTCTCCAACCACTTCAGTAATTCGATTGAAGAAAGAGTCTGCATTCTCGTCTGGATGCATCTTCAGATCATCAAACCGATTGTGTAGCACTTCTAGTTTCGCCTCCTTCACTTTGCTATCACCTTCATAAATATTCTCAAGTTTATCCCACATAGATTTTGCTGAGGTGCAATTCATCACCTTCAGGTAAATCTGATCAGAAAGGGCTGCAGTGAGAGCATTCTGTGCTTTAGCATCTGCATCAAGAAGTTTCCTGTCTGTTTCAGTCATAGCCAGACCTGTTGGATCAGTGACATGTATTCCTTGAACAGTAGAAAAAAGAACTTCCATTCCAAGAGATCTTAGATGAGATCTCATTCTGTTCTTCCAGATCTGGAAATTGCTTCCATCGAAGTGAGGGACTCCCCTAACATTGATCGCGTTTTCCATGACGAAGAAGGTCAGATTCAACGCCAGCAACCTTTACCCTCTGATACCACTTGAAGGACCCCGGGACACCCTGAGAGGGGAGGGGTGAATCAGGGTGACCACTTTTTCTTTTAATGTGTTGGATCTTGTTCCCACGTTGGTAGGAACTTGTTGAACCTGTATGATGATTATGATCAAAATGAAAACATTCACATGCACAGAGAAGACACAGCCATTTTTACTTGGTTCACCACTAAGGGCTACGTCCAAGGAGCATACGCCGACAGGTTTCCGGTCATACCTAAATCTACTATGCTTCACTAGCTGCGGATACAAAAGTTCGGGTACAGACACTCTGTCCCAGGCTCACTGCCTTTACAATAGTTCAGGGATAGCTCACTGCGTCCCTCGGGTCACTCCCGTTGACTCCCCCTGGCTCACTGCCGTTGGTGAAGTCCCACTCAGTTTATAGACGTGAAGGTCTCGTCTTCATTTGCATAAGAGTGCATCCTTTGTTGTATGTAGATGCTCTATTGAAGTCCGATTCTCACCAGAAGAATATCACTTTTCCCCGAATGAACCGAGTAGTCTCTCGGCTTTCGTGCAGCTCCAAACACGCCGGTGGACTTCAGCAAAACCAGGCGCGCTTCTCCAAGACAGTTGCGCAAGTCCCACTACGGCGCGCAAGTCCACACTGGCGCGCAAGTGTCATCAACACAGTTGCGCGACTCTTCCTTCCCCAACTACAAACTTGCGCGGTCCACTTCCTTTCTCTTCCAAACCACCTTGGGCGCACAGCCAAACACCGGCGCGCAAGCTCTACCTGCGCGACAAAACAACCACCTGTGCGACTCAACCACCTGCGCGACGAGAGCTCGAACAATCTCTTGGCCTTGAACTTCATTCCAAATGAGGAGGGGGGTCCAGTATTTATAGGCAAACTGGACCCCCTGTGTGGCGGCGCGCAAGTCCTCGACGGCGCGCAAGTCTTGTCTTCAATAAACTCTGTCGCGCAACTCACTTGCGCGACCCAACCAACACTTGCGCGACCTTCTTTCCTTAGCCAAATTTTGATGTTCTGATCCTCAAAATCATATGGCGTGCAAGTCTTTCATCCTCCAAGAGCACGGCGTGCAAGTACCTTTGCCAAAAACACATTACTTTATTTGCCGATTTTTAGGCCCAAATATTTGGCAAACACTGGGAAACAGCGCCACCTTCACTACTGTTTTCTGCTTGAACGGTATGATCACTTTGTTGGTACACACCCTGAACTTCCACTGAGGATTGACAACAAACACAAACCATACACCAAATCATGCTTTGAAGAACCTGGTTCCAACACATATATGATATCATATTAACGTATATGATTCTTGAATAATCTACTAACAATTATACCACCATTATATATGAGGTTAAACTACCCTCAAACATGGAAAAGTACAAGGTAAGGGTTTATTTCACAATTTCTTCATTATCTGAGCTCGTTTAAACGTAATTATCTACTGGGACCTCTTTATCATCCACATTTATGTTTCTCAAAAATGTATTTAAAATCATTCTTAATATTTTATATACTATGGTTTAAAGTCATTTATACCCTTGATGAATTTTTATAAGATGTTTATAATGGAATGTTTTCGTCTCTTTCCAAACAAGGTCCTTTTAATCATTTTTGACAAAATTATGGTAAGAATGTTTTTTTAACTTATACGGATAGTGTGGCTATTTTCCCCCATTATAAAAATCTTCAAATCTTACCTTACCATCTTATAAGACTATTTTGAAAGTAAATGTTTTATTTTATAATTATGTGACTTTTAAGTGATTTCAAAATGAATATTTATAGAATCTGTTAAAGGTACTCTTTATCAAGATCAGAATTTTAAATGTTTAAAATTATTTATCTTTCTAAATCATTTTAATTAATGTCCATGTTTTCAAAATGATTTTAAGGATATATTTATATGGACATGGATGTTTTTAAATGATATTTCTTTCCAAACATTTCAATGTGATATGGGACACTTTGATTCAAAAATCTCTTTTAAATTGCACCCTTTATAAATGTGTGACTTTTCAATGATTTGAAAAAAGAGATATTTTTTACCAATAGTTTTGATCTCTTCTATGTCAACATCCTTCGATTGATTTTATGCTTATTGAAGTCGAATTATTATGATACAAAACATCCATATTGTATTGAAGGATTTGTGATATATTTCACTATGGATGTGTTATTTTTATAACATTTATGGTTTATGGAGAAACTATTGACATTTAGTATTCTAGTTTTAATACGAATGTTTTTGTTATGTTTAAATCTATTCATATGAGGAATGAATTGGACTTAATAAGTGACTGGTGTATCCCACTATAGATCCTCGATGCATCGGTACGTCTCATGAGACAAACTAGTGTCTTGGCATGAGGCCTTGAAAAAATCTTTTTTGTAGTCTTGGCACGATGCCATGGATACGTGGTTATGATAGTCTGGAATTATGCATTACATCATTATTAAAGTGGTTATTGATATGTCATATTATTATTATACTAGTAGAATATCCATGTGAATAAGTAAATGGAATTATTTCATTTTATTTTTTCCATATAATGTTGAAGTTCATGTTTAAAAGGCTTTGGTTTTAGTTATACATTGCCTGAAAGGTTTATCCTTATTAATGAAAGTTTCCACTATATTGTTTTCCATACTGGGAATTTGAGCTCACCCCTTTCTATGTTTTACTTTTCCCAGGATGTGAAGAAGTATTTTATGAATGACCTCCAGGGATAGTATAAGGGGATTTGAGTGTGGTCTATGGAGACAATATGTTGTTGTAGAGTTTCATTTTATCATGTAATGTAAGACGTATGAATGTATCTAGTGTTTCCAAGGCTACTAGAATAATCCTTCATTCGATACTTGATATTTTCTGATCATGCCAATGTTATGTAATTATTCACCGACTCTCGGTAACTGTGGTTGGGGAGTTACAGTTGGTATCAGAGGAAGTTTAGTACAAACCATGGAATATTGATTTAGATAAACCCCGATTAGAGCACATAGACTTAAGATGGACTTTGAGGATTATTATAGAGGAACTTCATATAATTTTGGTATTCTAGTGATTTTGTGAGTTTTTCGAGCAATATATCCATGTCTGGATACAAGCTGGTAGAGGAAGCTCTGGCACAAATGTACCTAGGGGTAAAACCCGAAAACATCGCTTTGAGCTTCAGTCAAACGAGAACTGTTGCACAACAATGGGCCTTGCTACACTCTTGGTGATGACACTCTCGAGGGATATGCTTTGGATAATTCTAATTTTCTTTACAACCCATTATGAAGGGTTTATGAGTATATACTTACTCAAGGAAAACATTTTTATTATGGATTATATTCAAAAGTTGTTCAATCTAGGTTAGGTATTTTACAAGCATGGAATTATTCTTTAAAGTTCATAAACTGAATTATTGTATGCCATTGTATAGAAATGGCACCCATTAGAAGTAATGTGAACACCATAAATATGTATGATCCAAAGATTAATAAGGATCATATCTTTCACGGTATTAAGCCAACATTTAGAAGGGAAATAGTCTCCCATGTATTCTCAACATATGAAGGAATATTATCATGTGTTAATAAGATATGTAAATAATTTTTCGATTCCTATGTCTTTGAAGGGAAGAAAGAGAAGAAAAGGATGGAAGAGAGAAATATGTATAAAGGGAAGAGGGAAAAGAAGAATTTTCCTATATGTGATAACTGTGGGAAGAAACACCCTGGAACATTAATGAAGGGAATAGGATTTTGTAATAAGTGTGGAGAAAAATGACACCATGTACGTGAAAGCATGGGTAAGAAAAAGGTTTCAAATGTACAATGAATCATCTCCAAGAAGTTAGGACACTACTCAAACCAATGTCCAAATCATTAGAGTTTTCCCCAAATGATGCTATTGGATAATAATCAAGCTATGATAATACCACAGATGAGGAGTAATGATTAGAGTTCTTTTGTTGTTATTAGAGAATTGTGTCATTTCAGTGTTGTATTAACAATGTACTGGTTATAATAATTATGGAGTATATAAGGATTGTGCTGCAGTACTATTTCATTAAAGAGTTGACATTGTGTGGAAACAAGAAATGTGACTCAATAGTAGGTTAAATTTTTGGAAAATATATGGTTGAATGAAAGATAAACCATAATATAGTTCTGATACCGAGGTAGTGATTTTGGAATAATACATGATTTATTTGGATAAATTATATTGGATATTCTTGACTACCTTGAAACTGATTAATGACTTTTATATTCCATCATTGTTGGAGTTTAAAATATTTTTGGATAGAAGGAGTTTATATAGTATTCTATAAGTAATAAAGGGTCTGAATGTAATCAATAAGGTTTTATGGTAATTTAGGATGTTGTAGTGTTTTAAAAGAATACATGATGAAGGTGTTAACCTGTTATTACGCGGAAAAAATAATCGTAATTGTGTTTACCATCCTTATAAAATTTGGACTGTGAGTTTGGATAGAAGTATTTTGGCTA
This sequence comes from Viscum album, assembly GCA_963277665.1. Lineage (NCBI taxonomy): Eukaryota > Viridiplantae > Streptophyta > Magnoliopsida > Santalales > Viscaceae > Viscum > Viscum album. Next base: position 2,084,269,610 of record OY728150.1, read on the forward strand.
ATTCTAGTTTGAGATTATTTTTGGGTTTCCATAAAAGGACAACCCGGAGGTCGGGTCGTAACGCCCCGACCCCAGTTACCCAGAGTCGGTGCATTATTACATAACATTGGTATGACCACAAGAAAGATCAAATCTCGAATGACCGATTGGTTTAGTAGTCTTGGAAACACTAGATATATTCATAAGTCTTACATTACATCATAAAATGAAAAACTACTACAACAACATATTGTCTCCATAATACACACTCATATCCCCACATAATATCCCTGCAGGTCATTCATAATTTACTTCTTCACTTCCTGGGAAAAATAAAACATAGAAAAGGGGTGAGCTCAAATGCCCAGTAAGGATAACAATATAGCGGAAACATTCATAAATAAGAATAAACATTTATGGCAATGTATAACTAAAACAAAAGCATTTTAAACTTGAACTTTTAACATAGTATGGCATAAATAAAATGAGATAATTCCATTTACTTATTCACATGGTTATTCTACTAATCTAATAATCACATGAAAAATCAATAACCACTTTCATAATGATGGAATGCATAATGCCAGACTATCATAACCACATATCCAAGGCCTGGTGCCAAGACTACAAATAAGATTTTGTCAAGGCCTTGTGCCAAGACACTAGTTTGTCTCATGAGACCTACCGATGCATCGAGGGGCTATAGCGGGCTCCACCCGTCACATATTAAGTCCAATGCATTCCCATATGAAAAGGATTAAACATAACATAAACATTCGTATTAAAACTAGCATACGAAATGTCAATACTTTCACCATAAATTATGAATGGTATAAAAATATCACATCCACAGTCAAACATATCACAAAACCTTCAATACAATATAGAAGTTTTGTATCATAATAAATCAACTTCAAATAATATTAAAATCCATCAAAGGATGTTGACATAGATGAAATCAAAATTCTTTTTAAAGAAATATCTCCATTTCTTTTGAAATCATTCAAGTTCCATATAAAATAAAACATTTTCTTTTAAAATATTCTTATAAGCTTGTAAGGGAAGCTTTGAAGATTTTATAACGGCGGAAAATAGCCACACCCGCCGTATAAGTTAAAAAAACATTCTTACCTTAATTCTGTCGAAAAGGTTAAAAAGGACATTGTTTTGAAAACGATGGAAAGATTCCTTTATAAACCTCTTATAAAAAGTCAAACAAGGGTATAAATGACTTTAACCCATATTCTTGTAAATAATAAATATGTTTTGAAATACATTTCGAAGAAACATGGATGTGGATGATAATGAAATCCCAGTAGATTATTACGTATAAACAACCTCGGATAATGAAGAGATTGTGAAATAACCCTAACCTTGTACTTTTCCATGGTTGGGGTAGGTTAACCTCCTGTATAATGGTGAAATAATTGTTATTAAATTATACAAGAATCATATATATTAATATGATATCATATATGATCTTTTAACATTGATTTGTTAATAATATCTTAGAATTATCGTCATTTCGGGTGTTAACTTACTCATTTTCTTTTATATGTTTTGTTAAATAAGGCATGTTTGTTGTATATTATTCATATCCAGAATTATATCATGTCCTTAAACATCATTTTTAAATCATAAAATGATAATTATACTTGAATGGATATGATGGAGAATGAATCTCATCGCGTCCGTGGAGACGGTAGTCCGTACGTACGCACGAGCGACAATATCATTCTTTTGATATTAATATAATATATAAATGGATGGTATATAATATATACAGAATCATTAACATGTTATATTTATTATTTACATGAGTTAGACATCATTATTATACCCATCCAAATAATAATATATTGAATAACAATTACACCACGACGTGGAGACGGTAAGCCGTACGTACGCACGTATGGTGACATGTTATTCAAAGGGTGGATATAATACTGAATATGGTTGTACCATATTTATAATAACATCACAGTATATTTATGATACTGGAGTTATTATTTTAGAATGGTAAGAACAAAGAAAGAAGAAGTGGAAGAAGAAAGGAACTTGAAAAGGGGTGGTGAAAACATTACCTCTTCTTCGGGTTCTTCTTTTTGATTTGTTCAAAAGGGCTCCTTAGGTTGGCTTTCTGATCAAACTAAGGCCTCTGGGTTGTATTGAGGGATGTTGGGAGAGTATTTGGGAAGAGTTTGGACGAACCAAAAGGCTTTGAAGGTGTGAAGAAATGAGAAGGAGGAGTTCCCTTTTATAAGAGGGGTGAGGGGCACCTTTGGAAAATCTAGGAATATTAATTTATAATAAATTCACATTCGGTTTCTAATGGCTCCAAAGTTGATTATTAAAATGTTAAGGTGGGTATAGGTCTAAAACCACTCAAAAAATAGAATTTAGATAGGTTTGGGTACTTATATTAACCTTATCTTTAAGTATTAACTCTAAGTTAATTAGTTTCACTTTTACAATGTCTCTTTGTATTTTTATATAATATGGTTAATAAACTTACTATATACATCCAAGCGACGCCCAAGTGGTCCATTAATGAAGCTAATATCATGATATAAGTCTCTTGGCCGAACCTTAGATTTTTTGGAATTTAATATCAATTAATAATATAATATTTGTTTTAAGAACTCTTTTATGTCAATTTTGACACTATTCAATAGTTGATTTTTTTGAAACTCATAACAGATTTATTACTTCGATAAAAGTCAATTAAATCAATACTAATACATCATATTATTCTATAAAATTAGTTTAATTCATTAAAAGTTTCATATTATATTTATTTGGGTATTTATAATATCAATTATTTTAATTTTTCACTATTATAGTAATTACTGCATCATCATTGTGTCATAAATAAAATAAATTATTTAATATCTAAAAATTATAAATAAAATATCATTATGTAGGAAATATTTTTATCTTTCTAATTAATATTTATAATATAAAATCCAACATATATAGCCCTATGTAACAATTGTTTTTCTAAAAGATATATGCTTGTGTCATTTTTCTATTCATTTTAACTTAATTAAAATAAAGTGTCATTATCACTTACAAGTGGATCCATGGGGTCCCAAAATCGACCCAAAGATGCCCATGGTCGACAATGTGTCAACCAATAGGGTTAAGACACGTTTTAGGGTAATTTAGTATTATTATAATATTATTTTTTAAACCTTATTTACCGGATTTACCCTTAACCATGGTAAATAAAATATTTACCGCAGTAATTATTCAAAATGTCTAAAAATAAAAGTTACCTATTTACACAATTTGAACATCCTGATTAAAAATATGGAATCCATTTTCCTAAATTCAAAACACAGAAGTGGCAGAAATTAATTTAAAATTAATTCCCGCGGTCAAAACAAAAAGCGTGTTTTTAAGAGATAATAACTATCAAAAGATTGACACTTGTTTATGTTCGGTTTAATTGTAAAATTATGTCCAATGACCAAAATTATATTAAATGGTAAAACTATATTCTAAATATACTTTAAAACTACTAAAATTCATAATTTATCACTATTAATTATATTGATTAAAAAAGTTGTTTTTAATTAAAATTTAGTAATTTTCACTATTCATCAAAATATGAAAGTTATCTGAAAAGTACCAAAATTTCACCTTAGGCTAAATTAGATATTCCGAATCCAAAAATGAAGTCCATTTTGAAATATAAAATATATATAATTTTAAAAAGTAGGTATTACTATTCATAACGGCTAGTTTGATTGGTTGTTAGAACTCGGTGTTGCGTACAACACACGCTATCACATTATTCAAAGAGAAGCATACCGTAGAAGCTTGGGATGTTACATTCTCCCCTCCTTCAAATAATTTCATCCTCGAAATTTCTAGAATACTATCGCATGAAAAGACTCGGGTGTTTCTTCATCATAAGTTTCTCGGGTTCCCACGTTACCTCTTCCATCTTATGGTTTCTCCACAAAACTTTTACCAGACGCGTCGTCCGGTTTCTCAGTACTTGTTCTCTCGTATCAAGAATCCTGACGGGCTCTTCACAATAGGAAAGATCGGGTTCCATTTCTATTTCTTCATAGGTGAGTACATGCGTTGGATCAGGAATGTATTTCCTCAACAGAGATACATGGAACACATCGTGAAATTTGGAGAGACTTGGCGGTATTGCCAATCGGTAAGCTACAACCCCTATTCGTTCTAGAATTTCGATAGGTCCGATGTACCTGGGACTCAATTTACCTTTCTTACCAAAACGTATGACTCCCTTCCACGGAGATACCTTCAGGAAAACATGATCACCAACTTCAAATTCCAAATCCTTCCTTTGATTATTGGCATAGCTCTTCTGCCTACTTTGAGCTTCTTTGATGTGATTTTGGATTACTTTCACCTTTTCCACCGTTTCCTCCACCATTTCTGGGCCTACAAGTTTTCTTTCACCAACTTCATCCCAACAGGTTAGTGTACGACATCTCTTTCCGTATAACGCTTCATATGGTGCCATTTGAATACTCGAATGGAAGCTATTATTATAGGAAAATTCTACCAGAGGTAAATATTGATCCCACATACCCTGAAAGTCAAGTGAGCAAGATCTCAACATGTCTTCTTAGGATTGAATAGTCCGTTCTGATTGTCCGTTTGTCTGAGGGTGGTATGCAGTGCTCAAATGAAGTTCAGTATCCAGGGATTTCTGAATACTTTTCCAGAATCTTGAAGTAAAATGGGGATCACAATCAGAAACAATCGATAGGGGTACTCCATGAAGTCTCACAACTTCATTAATATATAGTCTTGCTAGACGTTCCAGGGGTAGATCTTCTCTTATAGCATGAAAATGTGCTGACTTGGTAAGACGATCAACAATAACCCATATTTCATCGTTCCTTCTAGGAGTCTTTGGTAGCCCCATGACAAAGTCCATCGTAATATTGTCCCATTTCCACTCAGGTATGGGAAGAGGTTGCATGACTCCTCCAGGCTGTTGCCTTCCAGCTTTCACTTGTTGACAAACCATACATCTTGACACAAAATCAGCAATCTCCCTCTTCATGTTGTCCCACCAAAAATGTTCCTTCAAATCTCTATACATTTTGGTGCTCCTAGGGTGTATAGAGAAATTGGAACTATGAGCATCATCCAGCAATTCCCTTATTAGATCAGGTATATCGGGAACACAAAGTCTTTTCCCAAATTTCAAAATTCCATCTTCATACACAAAGTCTCTCAATCTCCCATCATTCATAGCTTTAATCTTCTTTTGAAATTCTTCATCACAGATCTGAGTACTCTTAATCCTTTCTATTAAAGATGGTTTGGCAACCATTTGAAAAATAAATGATGTTTCGCCTTCCCTGGTTATTCCCATGTCCATCTTCACTAGATCCATGAAAATTGGATCCCTTTCAATTCTCATATTGTTCAAAACTCTATGGTCTTTTCTACTCAAAGCATCTGCCACCTTGTTTGCTTTCCCCAGGTGGTAGTGTATCGTGCAATCATAATCATTGAGTAATTCAAGCCATCTCCTTTGCCTCATGTTGAGTTCTTTTTGTGAGAAAATATACTTCAAACTCTCGTGATCAGTATAAATCTCACATTTTTCACCATAGAGGTAGTGCCTCCATATCTTCAAAGCAAAGATCACAGCTGCTAACTCGAGATCATGAGTAGGATAGTTTTGTTCATGAATTTTCAACTGTCGTGATGCATAGGCAATAACTCTATCATTCTGCATAAGGACACAACCAAGTCCTTTTTTCGATGCATCACTATAAATAACGAACCCATCATTCCCCGATGGTAGAGTCAATATAGGAGCATTGACTAATCTTTTATTCAGTTATTCAAAACATTCTTCACACTCTTTTGTCCAAACAAATTTAACCCCTTTACGTGTGAGCTTCGTTAATGGGTTAGCCAATCGGGCAAAATTCTGGACTAAACGTCGATAATAACCTGCCAAACCAATAAAATTGCGTACCTCAGTTATACTCGTAGGTGCTGGACATTCTTGGATTGCCTTGGTCTTAGAAGGATCAACAGAGATTCCATCTTTAGAGACAATATGGCCAAGAAAAGAAATCTTCTGAAGCCAGAATTCACACTTACTAAACTTCCCATATAATTCATGCCTCCTCAGAGTCTTCAAGATAATGCGCAAGTGATTTTCATGATCTTCGTAGGTTTTGGAGTATAACAAGATATCATCAATAAATACCACCACAATTCATCGAGATACTCCTTGAAAACTCTATTCATCAGATCCATGAATACAGAGGGTGCATTAGTCAATCCAAAAGGCATTACAGTAAACTCGTAATGCCCGTACCTGGTTCGAAATGCTGTCTTCGGAATGTCTTCCTTCTTTACACACAACTGATGGTATCCATATCGAAGGTCAATCTTTGAAAAGTATTGAGCTCCATGTAGTTGGTCAAATAAATCATCAATACGAGGTAGGGGATACTTGTTCTTTATCGTTATAGCATTGATCTCCCTGTAGTCGATACATAACCTCATAGATCCATCATTCTTTTTAACAAAAAGAACAGGGGCTCCCCCTGGAGAAACACTAGGGCAAATAAATACCTTATTACTCAATTCCTCTAGTTTTTTCTTTAGTTCAACTAATTCTACAGTGTCCATTCTATAAGGGGTCTTCGATATAGGCCTTGATCCAGGAATTAAATCAATGGAAAACTCAACTTCTCGTTCTGGAGGATGTCTAGGTAAATCTTCTGGAAATACATCTATAAATTCTTTCACAACAAGTACATCCTCTATTTGAACATTCCTTTCCTCACCCGCAGTTATTTCATTCTCTTCCTCCCCAATAATTGAATTTAGTTGAGCTATTGAGGGTGGATCTAAATAAGAATTAGGTGGTGATGATTCTGCTCTAAAGATAAGGTGTTCCTTATCACTATCATCAAGAATCGTAACCTCTTTCTTCTTACAATAAATCTTCGCATCATAGTACGAAAGCCAGTCCATACCGAGGATTATGTCAAACTCAATCATTGGTATGACGATGAGATCAGCAGATAACAAACATTTATGTGATCTAATGGGGACTGATTCACAAAACATTGTTGCAATGATACTTCCCTTAGGAGTTTTAACTGACAACTCCCTTGTTAAATCAAATTGGAAATATCTAATATTCTTAGCAAACTGGGAAGATATGAAACAATGCGATGATCCAGAATCAAATAATGCATTTGCTAAAATTACATGCCACCACGTCTTTCGGAGCTTCTACCTCAGCAGTAGTGATAGTATAAGCTTGGCCTTGATCCCTTGGCCTTTTCTGAGGTAAGTTCACCTGATGCTTAGGACATTCATTCGCATAATGTCCCATCTCCCTGCAATTGTAGCACTGAACGTTGGTGGCTTCCTTCTTCCCTTTGCAATCACGAGCTTGGTGGCCTTTTTCACCACACTTGTAACAGACTCCCATTCCCTTCAAGCAAGCACCGGGGTGTTTCTTCCCACATTTACCACAGGATGGATATTCAACCTTTACTTTCTTCCCCTTATTTCCATTCCCAGATTGATCAACAGGCCTCTTCTTCTCTTTCTTTTCTTTAAAGTCATAAGACTTAGATAATTCCTTTTCGGTCTTGATAGCACATGAGACAATGTCTTCGTACGATGAAAAGGATTGTGAGACTAATGCTCGACGGAGAAATGGTTTTAACCCATCAAAGAAACAATCAATCTTACTTCGTTGGTTACGTATATAATCACCAGCGTACCTTGCTAACCTTGTAAAGCTAGCCTCATACTTTGTGACATTCTCATCCTCCTTCTGTCTCAGACTTAGAAATTGCCTTTCCATGTCTGCTCGATGGTCGCGAGGAAAGTATTTTTCTAAAAACAGATTTTTGAACTCCCTCGATTCTATATTTGATACATCATCATCTTCCTTCGTATTTTGAATCAATGACCACCATTGATCAGCATCTCCAGTGAGGAGGTAAACGACCATGATAACTTTTTCCCTTTCACTGCTCCCCAAAGCCTGAAATATTTTCTCTAGGGAAAATATCCATTGCTCAGCTACTAAGGGATTTGTACTCCCATTGAAAGTTGGTGGTTGTTGCCTCATGAATCGATCTAACATTGATCCTCCACACTGCGGATCCGGGTGCTCCATACAGGTAAGGTTATTATTCATAACCTGAGTAAGTTGTCCCAGTATGGTGATTAGCTGATCGGCTCCAGTTGCATCACCAGCTCCACTATAATTATCTTGAGCAGGAGGGCAATCCCTACATGGAGTGCGTGCATTGATACGGTTTCCATTTCTTCCACTAGGCGCCATTTCTAAAGAATGGTATAAACTAGATCAGTTTATGAATCAAAATACATAATCCCATACTTATAAATCACTTAACATAAATTGAACTATTTATGGATATAATCCATAATCATAAGAATGTTTTCTTTGAGGAAGTATATACTCATAATCCCTTCAAAATGATTTGTAAATAAAAATGAGAGTTATCCTAAGAATATCCCCCGGGAGTGTCGTAACCAAGAGTGCAGCAAGGCCCGTTGTCGTGCACCAGTTCTCGTTCGAGTCTAGCTCAAAGCGGTGTTTTCGGGTTTTACCCCTAGGTACATATGTGCCAGAGCCGCCTCTACCTGCTCGTATCCAGACAGGGATGTATTGCTTGGAAAACTCACAAAATCTCTACAATACCAAAATTCTAGGAAGTTCTTCTATACTAATCCTCAAATTTCATCTTAGGTCTACATGCTCTAATCAGAGTTTATCTAAATCTAGCTTCCAAGGTTTGTACTAAAATTCCTCTGATACCAACTGTAACGCCCCGACCGCAGTTACCCAGAGTCGGTGCATTATTACAAAACATTGGTATGATCACAAGAAAGAACAAATCTCGAAAGAATGATTGGTTTAGTAGTCTTAGAAACACAATATATATTCATAAGTCTTACATTACATCATAAAATGAAAAACTACTACAACAACATATTGTCTCCATAATCCACACTCATATCCCCACATAATATCCCTGTAGGTCATTCATAATTTACTTCTTCACATCCTGGGAAAAATAAAACATTGAAATGGGGTGAGCTCAAATTCCCAGTAAGGATAACAATATAGCGGAAACTTTCATAAATAAGAATAAACATTTAAGGCAATGTATAACTAAAACAAAAGCCTTTTAAACTTGAACTTTTAACATAGTATGGCATAAATAAAATGATATAATGCCATTTACATATTCACATGGTTATTCTACTAATCGAACAATCACATGCAATATCAATAACCACATTCATAATGATGGAATGCATAATGCCAGACTATCATAACCACATAGCCAAGGCCTCGTGCCAAGACTACAAATAAGATTTTGTCAAGGCCTTGTGCCAAGACACTAGATTGTCTCATGATACCTACCGATGCATCGAGGAGTTATAGCGGGCTCCACCCGTCACATATTAAGTCCAATGCATTCCCATATGAAAAGATTTAAACATATCATAAACATTCGTATTAAAACTAGCATACGAAATGTCAATACTTTCACCATAAACTATGAATAGTATAAAAATAGCACATACACAGTCAAACATATCACAAAACCTTCAATACAATATAGAAGTTTTGTATCATAATAAATCAACTTCAAATAATCTTAAAATCCATCAAAGGATGTTGACATAGATGAAATCAAAATTCTTTTTAAAGAAATATCACCTTTTATTTTGAAATAATTTAAGATCCATATAAAATAAAACATTTTCTTTGAAAATATTCTTATAAGCTTGTAAGGGAAGCTTTGAAGATTTTATAACGGCGGAAAATAGCCGCACCCGCCGTATATGTTAAAAAAACATTCTTACCTTAATCCTGTCGAAAAGGATAAAAAGGACCTTGTTTTGAAAACGACGGAAAGATTCCTTATAAACCTCTTATAAAAAGTCAAACAAGGGTATAAATGACTTTAACCCATATTCGTGTAAATAATAAAAATGTTTTGAAATACATTTCGAAGAAACATGGATGTGGATGATAAAGAAATCCCAGTAGATTATTACGTATAAACAACCTCGGATAATGAAGAGATTGTGAAATAACCCTTACCTTGTACTTTTCATTGGTTGGGGTAGTTTAACCTCCTGTATAATGGTGAAATAATTGTTATTAAATTATAAAAGAATCATATATATTAATATGATATCATATATGATCTATTAACATTGATTTGTTAATAATATCTTAGAATTATCGTCGTTTCGGGTGTTAACTTACTCATTTTCTTTTATATGTTTTGTTACATAAGCCATGTTTGTTGTATCTTATTCATATCCATAATGATATCAAGTCCTTAAACATCATTTTTAAATCATCAAATGATAATTATACTTGAATGGATATGATGGAGAATGAATCTCATCGCGTTCGTGGAGGCGGTAGTCCGTACGTACGCACGAGCGACAATATCATTCTTTTGATATTAAAATAATATATAAATGGATGGTATATTATATATACAGAATCATTAACATGTTATATTTATTATTTACATTAGTTACACATCATTATTATACCCATCCAAATAATAATATATTGAATAACAATTACACCACGACGTGGAGACGGTAAGCCGTACATACGCACGTATGGTGACATGTTATTCAAAGGGTGGATAGAATACTGAATATGGTTGTACCATATTTATAATAACATCACAGTATATTTAAGATACTGGAGTTATTATTTTATAATGGTAAGAACAAAGAAAGAAGAAGTGGAAGAAGAAAGGAACTTGAAAAGGGGTGGTGAAAACATTACCTCTTCTTCGGGTTTTTCCTTTTGATTTGATCAAAAGGGATCCATAGGTTGGATTTATGATCAAACTAAGGCCACTAGGTTGTAGTGAGGGATGTTGGGAGAGTATTTGGGTAGAGTTTTGCCGAACCAAAATGCTTTGAAGGTGTGAAGAAATGAGAGGGAGGAGTTCCCTTTTATAAGAGGGGTGAGGGGCACCTTTGGAAAAGTTAGAAATATTAATTTATAATAAATTCATATTCGGTTTCTAATGGCTCCAAAGTTGATTATTCAAAGGTTAATGTGCGGATAGGTCGAAAACAACTCTACCAATAGAATTTAGACAGGTTTGGGTACTTATATTAACCTTATCTTTAAGTATTAACTCTAAGTTAATTAGTTTCACTTTTACAATGTCTCTTTGTATTTTTATATAATATGGTTAATAAACTTACTATATACATCCAAGATACCCCCAAGTGGCCCATTAATGATTAAACTATCATGATATAAGTCTATTTTCCGAACCTTATATTTTTAGGAATTTAATATCAATTAATAATATAATATTTATTTTAAGAACTCTTTTATGTCAATTTTGACACTATTCAATAGTTGATTTTTGTGAAACTCATAACAGATTGATTACTTCGAAAAAAGTCAATTATATCAATCCTCATATATAATATTATCCTATAAAATTAGTTTAATTCATTAAAAGTTTCATATTATATTTATTTGGGTATTTATAATATCAATTATTTTAATTTTTCACTATTATAGAAATTACTGCATCATCATTGTGTCATAAATAAAATAAATTATTTAATGTCTAAAAATTATAAATAAAATATTATTATGTAGGAAATATTTTTATATTTCTAATGAATATTTATAATCTAAAATCCAACATATATATCTCTATGTAACAATTGTTTTTCTAAAATATATATGCTTGTGTCATTTTTGTATTCATTTTAACTTAATTAAAATAAAGTGTCATTATCACTTACAAGTGGATCCATGGGGTCCCAAAATCGACCCAAAGATGACCATGGTAGACCATGTATCAACCAATAGGGCTAAGACATGTTTTAGGGTAATTTAGTATTATTATAATATTATTTTTTAACCCTTATTTACCGGATTTACCCTTAACCATGGTAAATAAAATATTTACCGCAGTAATTATTCAAAATGTCTAAAAATAAAAGTTACCTATTTACACAATTTGAACATCCTAATTCCAAATATGGAATCCATTTTCCTAAATTCAAAACACATAAGTTTCAGAAATTAATTTAAAATTAATTTCCGCTGTCAAAACAAAAAGCGTGTTTTTAAGAGATAATAACTATCAAAAGATTGACACTTGTTTATGTTCGGTTTAATTGTAAAATTTTGTCCAATGAACATCATTATATTAAATGGTAAAAATATATTATATATATACTTTAAAACTACTAAAATTCATAATTTATCACTATTAATTATTTTGATTAAACAAGTTGTTTTTAATTAAAATTTAATAATTTTCACTATTCATCAAAATATGAAAGTTATCCGAAAAGTACCAAAATTTCACCTTAGGCTAAATTAGATATTCCGAATCCAAAAATGAAGTCCATTTTGAAATATAAAATATATATAATTTTAAAAAGTAGGTATTACTATTCATAACGGCTAGTTTGATTGGTTGTTAGAACTCGGTGTTGCGTACAACACACGTTATCGCATTATTCAAAGAGAAGCGTACCGTAGAAGCTTGGGGTGTTACACGGGTGGCAAATCATCGCGTCCGGAAAGGCCGTGATACTTGAACCCACAACCGAAGGGTGATAAGGGTGTATCACCTACCACTAGCCCACCTGATTTCCAAGATTGAATAATGTAGTCTTTTTTTTTAAAAATCTGGTAGAGGAATTATAAATTCATTTATTAACCCTATACAAATTTGTTAAATAGAATATTATTTTTATGTTCTATTATCATTTAGAGTGAAAGATGTGTTTGTGGTAGAAATTAGTTAAAGGATGGGACTCTACTTTCCAAGAATATATTTTTCTTCTTCTCTTATTCTATGAAGAAGTTAATTATTATTCCTTAGTGAAAGGATCTTAAACAAAAAAAATGTGTTGTCCTAATACCATATTTTTGGTTGCACCAATGGTATTTTAAATCATCATAGATTGATGAATTTAAAGCCCTCAATTTTACACTTGTTTGTGATTGATGACCTCAATCACTACCTATATATATTTACATTTTCTCTCCAATTATATTTTTCTAATTGCCACCAATGTTCTCCTAATCGAGATCATTATTTTGTGGTGACCTTTTATTTCCCTTCTCCTCTTCTTAAGACTAAATTTTATTAACCTAATTTTTGATGTGGGTTCCCAAAGGTATTTTTTATTTTCAACCATTTATTTTTGAAAAATAATTTCAAATTGCGAGGAAGAAATTTATTGAAGGAGGGAAGAAAGTAACACCCCATGATTTTATAGTACGTTATTTCTTCAATGTAATTCAATAACTTGCACTACATGCAACACCGACTTCTAGCGCACCATGACTTACCAAACACGCCGTTCAAAAGCAGTTATGAATATTATTAGCAGAATTTTGAACATTATAAAATCCTTATAATTTTAGAATCCATATTATGAGTTTCTTAGGCATAATTTAAGAACAAATACATTTTTTTCAGATAAAAGAAGTATTTTTAAAAAAATGCAATTTTACCACCTTTTAATGGCGAAGCATATTTTAATCAAATATTTGAAATGTTTATATATTCAATTTAACAAAACGAACATATTCTTTAGAATTGGGACATATGAATTTAGTTTCAATAATGTTTTGGTGTTTTTATGATAAATTTCATATTTGGGTGAATAGTGAAAATACTATATTTTAACTGAAAACAACTTTTTAAATCAAAATAATTTATATTATTAATTTATAAATTTTAATGGTTTGGAAGTATAAATAGAATTTATTTTTACCATTTAATCCAATGATGGTCATTGTATGTTATTTCATTTTGAAATTTTACATAAACTAGTCTCAAACTTTTGATAGTTATTATCTCTTAAAAATACACTTTTTGATTTTGACAGTGGGAATTAATTTTAAATTAAAAATGCAAATTTATGTTTTGAATTTTTTAAAATAGAATTTAATTTTGGATTGTGAATATCTAGATTATCTTAGGGTGAAATTTTGGTACTTTCCTGATAACATTCATATTTTGATGAATAGTGAAAATTAAAAAAATTTAATTAAAAACAACCTTCTTAATCGAAATAATTAATAGTGATAAATTATGAATTTCAGTGATTTTAAAGTATAATTAGATTATAATTTTTCCATTTAACCCAATTTTGGTCATTGGACATAATTTCATATTTAAACTAGACATAAGAAAGTGTCAATCTTATGGTAGTTTTTATTTGTTAAAAACACACTTTTTGTTTCCACAACGAGAATTAATTTTAAATTCATTTCTGACACTTCTGTGTTATGAATTTAGAAAAAAGGATTCCATATTTATAATTAGTATTTCCAAATTGAGTAAATATATTGCTTTTATTTTTAGACATTTTCAATAATTACTTCCATAAATATTTTATATACCATGGTTTAAGGGTAAATCCGGTAAATGAGGGTAAAAAAATAATATTATAATAATAATAAATTATCCTAAAACGTGTCCTAAACCTATTGGTTGATATATGTCCGACCATTGAAATATTTGGATCAATTTTGGGACCCCATGGATCCACTTGTAAGTGACAATGACAATTTATATTAATTAAGTTAAAGTAAAAAAATGACATAAGCATACAACGTTTAGAAAAAAAATTACATAGGGATATATATGTTATATTTTCGACTATAAATATTCATTAGAAAGATAAAAATATTTATTAAATAATGGTATTTTATTTATAATTTTTATACATTTAATAATTAAATTTATTTATGACACCATAATGATGCAATATTTTCCTTACTAATGAAAGAATCAAATAATTATTATTTTAAATATTAAAATTTATATAATTTGAAAGTTTTGATTCCATCCACAAATTTTATTGATTAATATGACATGATAGGATTGATTAAATTAATTTGGTTTGAATTAATAAATTTGTTATGACTTTCACAAAAATCAATTATTAAATAGTGTCAAAATTGACATAAAAGAGTTTTTAAATAATATATTATATTATTAATTCATCTTATATTCCTAAAAATCTAAAGTTCGGACAAAGGACATATATAATTATATTTTAATCATTAGTGGACCACATAGGGTTCTATTATAAGTATATAGTATGTTAATTAAACATATAATATAAAAATACAAAGTGGCATGGTAAATGTCAGACTATTTAACTAATAGTTAAATATAAATGATAAGGTTTATATAGTGACCCAAACCGTTGTAAAATATATTAGATGAAATTATTTCGACTCATACCCACCATATAATTTGAATAATCCACTTTATATCCATTATAAACCTAATATTATTTTATTTTAAATTAATACTTTATGTTTTTTCTAAAGAGCCTCTCTCCCCCCTATAAAAGGACACCACTTGTAACCAATTCCTCACACCTCTAAAGCCTTTTGGCTCATCAAAACTCTACACAATTAAGCTATCTAAATTCCTATAATCCTCCTAGAAGACTTACCTTATGGATAAGGAACTTCAAGAGCCCTTTTTGGTTTAAACCAAAGGGAGTTACCCAAATTAAAGGTAACGATTTCTCTAAGATTCTTTTCTTTTATTTTACTTCTCCAACCACAAAAATCTTAATATTATATTATTTTGTAAAAAAACCAGTATCATAAATATACTAGGATATTTTATGAGAATTATTTGAACTAAAAATACACACACCTCCATCTAATGGGTGAAGAACATAATGTTTTTGTGGATGGCAACGAAACGCCTCACGAAATGATGATTGTTCAATTATCTCCTACCACCTCTCATAGAGGCAATTATGATGAAACTATAATTAAATGTGATATTAATGTATTTTAAATTATATATAAGTTTATTTAGTTCCATTTTACAGTATACCATTATTTGTTTCATGTTGTATATATATATGATAATTTCATTTGAGGAAGTACGGACTACCACCCCCTCAAAGTGATATGACTCGTTCATTCCATACATGGAACGTATAAAGGATGGTGTTAATGAACATAAGTAAAAAATATAAGATATTAAATTATACTGTAATAATAATATACATATGTATCATTTGTTTTTTTTCATTTTAATATGAAAAATGAAATGGATGTAGCGTTCGTGTGTACATACGGACTACCGTCTCCCCGAACGCGATGAGATTCATTCCCCATCGTATCCATTCAATTATAATTCTCATTTTATGATTAAAAATAATTTTTAAGGAATTTATATCATTCTGGATATGAATAATAAACAACCTATCTATAAAAAACACGACTTATGTACACAAAAAATATAAAGGAAAACGTGTAAGTTAACACCCGAAATGACGATAATACTAAGATATTATTAATAATGCAATGTTACAAGATCATATATGATATCATATTAATGTATATGATTCTTTTATAATTTAATAACAATTATTTCACCATCATACAGGAGGTTAAACTACCCTAAACCAAGGAAAAGTACAAGGTAAGAGTTTATTTCACAATCACTTCATTATCTGAGGTTGTTTATACGTAATTATCTACTGGGACCTCTTTATCATCAACATCCATGTTTCTCAAAAATGTATTTCAAATAATTCTTACTATTTTATATACTATGGGTTAAATTCATTTATGCCATTTTTTACTTTTTATAAGAATTTTTATAAAGGAATCTTTTCGTCACTTTCCAAACAAGGTCCTTTTTAACCTTTTCGACAAAATTATGGTAATAATGTATTTTTTAACTTATACGGTGGGTACGACTATTTTCCACCATTATAAAAATCATCGAAGCTTAACTTACAAGATTATAAGAATATTTTGGAATTAAATGTTTTATTTTATAATTATGTGACATTTAAATACTTTCAAAATAAATATTTTATGAATTTGTTAAATGTACTCTTTATCAAGATCAGAATTTTACATGTTTTAAAAGATTTATCTTTCTAAATATTTTTAATTAATGCCCATGTTTTCAAAATGATTTTAAGGATTTATTTATATGGACATTAATGTTTTGAAGTGATTTTTCATTTCAAACTTTTCAATGTGGTATGGGACACCTTGATTCAAAAATCTATTTTAAATGGATTCCTTTATAAATGTGTGACTTTTCAATGATTTAAAAAAAAGATATTTCTCTAAAATTGTTTTGATTTCATCTATTTAAACATCCATTGAGGGATTTTAAGTTTATTGATGTTGAATTATTATGATACAGAACTTTCATATTGTATTGATGGTTTTGTGGTATGTTTGACAGTGGATGTGTTATTTTTATACCATTCATGGTTTAAGGAGAAATTATTGACATTTCATATGCTAGTTTTAATACGAATGTTTATTTTATGTTCATACCTATTCATATATGGAATGCATTGGACTTAATAAGTGAAGGGGGGGCCGGCTATATCTTCTCGATGCATCGGTAGGTCTCATGAGACAAACTAGTGTCTTGGAACAAGGCCTTGAAAAAATCTTATTTGTAGTCTTGGCACGAGGCCTTGGCTATGTGGTTATATTAGTCTGGCATTTTCCATTCCATCATTATGAATGTGGTTATTGATATGGCATGTTATTATTAGAATAGTAGAATATCCTTGTGAATAAGTAAATTTCATTATTTCGTTTTATTTTTTCCATATTATGCTGAAGTTCAAGTTTAAAAGGCTTTTGTTTTAGTTATACATTGCATTAAATTTTTATGCTTATTTATGAAATATTTCGCTATATTGTTATCCTTAATGGACATCTGAGCTCACCCCATTCAAGTTTTATTTTTCCCAGGATGTGAAGAAGTATTTTATGAATGACATGTAGGGATAGTATGAGGGGATATGTGTGTGCGCTGTGGAGACAATTTGTTGTTGTAGTTTATCATTTTATCATGTAATGTAAGACATATGAATGTATCTAGTGTTTCCAAGGCTACTAGACTAATCGGTCTTTTGAGAATTGATCTTTTGTGATCAAGCCAATGTTACGTAATAATGCACCAACTCTGGGTAACTGGGGTTGGGGTGTTACATTGGATCCATTAGAAACCAAAAATTATTTTATTATAAAATAGTATTTCTAGCTTTTCCTAAGGTGCCTCTCACTCCTCTTATAAAAGGACACTCCCCTTCTCTATAATTCACACCTTCAAAGCCATTGGACTCGGACAACCCCTACCCAAATACCCTATAAACTATCCTCCATTCATCCTAGATACCCTCATTTAGTCAGAAATCCAACATAAGGAGCCCTTTTGATCAAATCAAAAGGAAGAACCTGATGAAGAGGTAATAATTTCACCACCCTCTTTCAATTTTTTTTTCTTCTTCTTTCTTTTTCTTTGTTTTTCCATTCAAAAATTATAACTCTAGTATATTATATATACTGTGATGTTATTATAAACATGGTATAATGAAATTAATTATTCTATCAATCCTTTGAATGACATGTCACCATACGTGCGTACGTATAGCTTACCGTCACCACGTCGTGGAATAATTGTTATTCAATACATTATTATTTGGACGGGTATAATAATGATGAGTAATTTATGTAAATAAAAATATAACATGATAATTATTCTGTATATATTATATACAATCTGATTATATATTATTTTAATATCAAAATAATGATATTGTTGCTCGTGCGTACGTATGGATTACCGTCTTCATGAACGTGATGCGATTCATTCCCTATCGTATCCATTTAAGACTAATTTTCAATACATGATTAAAAATAATTTCTAAAGACTTGATGTCATTCTGATATGAACAATATACATCCCATCGATAACCAATATGACTCACATAACAAATAATATAAAGGAAAACAAATCTGTTAACACCCGAAACAACGATAATACTATGATATTATTAACAAAACAATGTTAAATGATAATATCTTCTATCATATTAATGTATATGATTCTTGTATAATTTAATAAAAATTATTTCACCATTATAATGGAGGTTAACCTACCCTCAACAATGATAATGTACAAGGTAATGGTTAATTTCTCAATCTCTTCATTATCCGAGGTTGTTTATATGTAATTATATACTAGGTCCTCTTTATCATCCACATCCTAGTTTCTTAAAAATTTATTCCTAAACATTTTTACTATTTACTAGACTATGGTTTGAAATAATTTATACCCTTGTTTTATTTTTTATAAAATTCTTTGAAATGAATCTTTCCGTCATTTTCCTAACAAGGTCCTTTTTAACCTTTTTGACAAAATTAAGGTAAGAATATTATTTTAACTTATATGGTGGGTGCGTCTATTTTCCGCCATTATAAAATCGCTGAATCTTCTCTTAAGAGCTTATAAGAAATTTTTTAAATTAAATGTTATCTTTTATAATTATTTGACTTTTAAATTATTTCAAAAAAAGATATATTTATCTCAAATAGTTTAGATTTCATCTATGTCAACATCCATTGATTGATTTTAAGCTTATTTGAAGTTGATTTATTATGATATAGAACTATCCTATTGTATTGAAGGTTTTGTGTTATGTTTGACTGTGGATGTTTTATTTTTATACCATTCATGGTTTATGGTGAAATAATTGACATTTTGTATGCTAGTTTTAATACAAATGTTTATGTTATGTTAAAACCTGTTCATATGTGGAATGAATTGGACTTAGTAAGTGACGGGTGGATCCCACTATAGCTCCTCGATTCATGGTAGGTCTCATGAGACAAACATGTGTCCTGGCACAAGGCCTGGACAAAATCTTATTTGTATTCTTGGCACAAGGCCTTGACTATGTGGTTATGATAGTCTGGCATTATGCATTCCATCATTATAAAAGTGGTTATTGATATTTCATGTGATTATTTGACTAGTAGACTGTCCATGTGAATATGTAAATTGCATTATTTCATTTTATTTTTTCCATATTATGCTGAAGTTAATGTTTAAAAGGATTTTTTTAGTTATACATTTCCCTAAATGTTTATTCTTATTTATGTAAGTTTCCACTATATTGTTATCTTTATTGTGCATATAAGCTCACCCCATTCAATGTTATATTTTTCCTAGGATGTGAATACATATTTTATGACTGACCTATAGGGATATTCTTAGGGGATATGAGTGTGGACTATGGAGACTATTTTTTTGTAGTTTTTTCACTTTATCAAGTAATGTAAGACTTATGAATGTATCTAGTGTTTACAAGGCTACTAAACTGACCGGTCATTCGAGACATGATCTGTTGTGATCATTCCAATGTTATGTATTAATGCACTGACTATGGGTAACTGGGGTTGGGGCATTATAGAAATATTATAAAGGACTCTTTAAATGTTTAATGTTATTTGAGAACTACCTATACCAATGGGATTTCATGTAGAATATAGAGGATAGTGACATCCAAGCAATATTTCTCATGTAGATCTTGAACTATTGTATGTATGGGATACCCTTTGATATCAAAACATTTAAAAATGAAGTAGTGTGAGGGTTTTATAATGACTTATTCCACTATGATATCTTTTTTCCCTACACCTTTCATGCCTCTATCTGTAAACATGGTTTTTATTTGTGATTTTGATCCTAGCATCATGAGCTATATTTGGACTAAAGAAGTTGAAGAACATAAATCTAAATTTGGAATTAATTTGAGATCATCATCAGAGTATCCATGGTGGTGGACCTTGTGAATTTATAAAATAATTTCCTTTCAAATTTTTTATTTAAAATACATTAAGATGTTTTTGTATTGACATCGGGAGTGATGTAAGAAGATCAATACTGTTGGGAGTGTATGAGTACAATGAAATTGTGAGGGAACAATTTTGTTAAGGGGTAGAATGTAACGCCCCAAACATAATTATATCACTAATAATAATATTTTTAGTTATTATTATTATTATTTCATTAAATAAAATTGGTTCATTTTATTTTAAATACCCTAAAAAAGAAAAAATTTATTAAAAAAATCACTCATTTATTAAATTGTCACAAAAGATTAAAACTACTTAAGAAAACAGTTCACAAGTCTTTGTAGAATAAACAAAAGACCACCACAGATGAAAATAACGCATATTGTGTGGTTAAAATACCTTGGATCATCCTTAACAAAAAATATATGGTAATCAGTATAACAAGAATGCTATGTTTTAATGAAATATTGAGCACTGTTATTTTGAAGCAAGAAATGATGATTGTTCTTTTGAATACCATAAAAGGGTATTTATACGGTTTATATGACCATTTTAAATAGTCCTTGAGTTTTATAGTGATAGTTCATGTTTTATAACGGTTTTTTATTTTAAGAGTTTTAAATTTTAGAAACTTTAAATGTTTTAAAATAACTTATTTTATTAAATTAGATTATGGTTTTCAATTAAAGAAAATTTCTATTTATAACATGGGTGATTAATTTTATTAATAACTGTTACTATTATTGTGATCTTAGTATGATAAATATTTCAAATTTTAATATCTAATGGTTTTTATGTAAATATTGTTTTATGTAATATTTTGGATTGTAATAGTTAGTTAATTAAATATGATAAAATTGAATTAATAAAAAAGTCACAATAATAATTTATTCATTGTCAAAATTGTATTTTATGTATAAAAATGTATGACATCCCTGGGCTAGGGCACACCTCAATCATGATGGAGGATACATAAGGGGTCAACCCCCACATGTATGAGTCTACCCATGTCCATATAGGCTCAAGCAGCATAGGAGAAAAACCATGCATTGTATAGGAGTGTGTGTATAGACTCGTGTATGGGGTCCCAGGAGAGTATTTGCAAGTTAAGGATAACGCTCATCGATAGGGTCCCGTGTATATAGACTATATAGTTGATGTGTTTGTTTCATCAAAATAATTCACCGCACACTAATCTTTATAAGGTATCCCCAAAAACCATGCGGTTTTGATGTCAGGCACAAGTTTATATAGAGCGTGCAATCTCAGCTGCTTGATCTCGCCACGTGACTTCCAAGCTATTTGTGCTTATCCCCTGATTAAACCCTCACAAACATGGTTTATCTCCTTATTTTTTAGCAGTAATTCGATCTAGCTTCGCTAGATCAGTACTGTCAAACCCTTTTAAAATCATTTGATCACCCATAGTCATCTGATCCTGCCCCATTCAAATCAAAACAATCAATTGTTTTTAAAAAAATTCACCCATTTTAGACCATCTGATAAACCTCATAGCCGCATCATAAACTTCCATTCTCCTGTCACATGAACCCTTGATTAAAATTCTAGAGGCATAATTCTTTCCCTTTGAAAAGATCACAATTTATTTGAGTCGTCAATTTTTTATAGCTTATACTTTATTTGTTGAGCCACAGTAGTCTCCAATTCACCTTATAGACACCAGACCATATTCATCCCCACATTCCCATGATGCTGCCTTTCCATCTTCATCATCGACCCTTTAGATTCTTCACTTTCATTTATTTCGAATGGAAGTTTTTTTAAAACCAAAAATCACTCTTCTTAACATAGATCCCCTCATTGTTTTTAATTTTTTATTTTTAGTGTGTCAATTAAACAGGTTTCACATTGCATTTCTCTAATCAAAACTTTTTTTGATAAGATTTAGTCAATTCAGATCATCAAATGAAAACCATGTTTGTATTTTATGAACCTCACATTGCACTCTCAAAAGTAACTAAAAATTATCTATGTCATGCCTCTATCATGCTTCCAAGAAACCCATAGCTCACTTCAGATTTGAATAATGTAAGGGATATTAATATATTCGTTAGTTTTTTGGAACATATATAAATATTGTTATATATTTATATATTTTTTAGAATATATTTCTAATGAATGTTACATATATTATAAGTCTTCTTGCTTTACATGATATTTATATTAAAATATTATAGTTGCAAGGGTATGATTTCGATAATCAAGTATTGATCATAAACCAAATAATTACATAGGTTTATATACATGTGTATATACACATAAATAGCATGGTATTTTCAGTGTATATATATACATAAATAATAATTTATGTATAAATAATATATGAATATTTCTTATTTGTTATTTTATTTACAAGTTATAAATTTTATTTGTCACCCATCAAACTTGTTTTTAAAGATCTATGTACTTTTAAACTCTTTTATTCAAAAGGTTTAAACATTTTTATATGATAAATATTGTCATTTTATATGGAAAAAGTAATAATTTTATGTGAAAAAATACATCTACATCCTCTAAAATGTCTTGTTTGAATAGTTATGGTCATTATCATGTTCATCTATGAAATTCAGGGAATTTTGAGACCATGCATGCATTTAATTTATTTCTCATGAAATTATAGATTTGGAAATGAAATATTATTTCTTATATGGGAATATCCTAAATTTGTTTTAGAAATATTTCTCAAGCATGATTTATTAGATGTTATATGTAAAATTATTTTCATAGAAAGAAAATATTTGTATGGGATTTTATAATTTATTTGGTATTTATCTGAGAAAGGAAGGTCCATGGAATTTTTTTTATTATAACTGGCTCTAGTTATGATGAATGATAAGATATAGAGAGTGAACCCATCGGTTAAAGGAACATGATTACATATGAGTTATGTCTAGTGGCTATATGTTTGGTTTTCTAATGGTCAAACACATATCAGAGATAATCCAATAGAAAAAAAATATATTTTTCATTGGAGGAATTCCGAAGTTATTCTAAAAATGAAATTATTTTATGAAATCTCTTTCTCATAAATTATATGGATTTTAAATTACATGTATTTAATATTTTAATTCTGACGATAATTTCATTTAATATATATTCTTGAAAGGATTTTCATAAATGTTTTCAAACCCCCTTACTAGGAATTTTATTCCCACCATATGTGTTAAAATTATTCTTACAGGTTTAGAATTCATGGTACAATAAATTTCTAATGTGGGAGTAGTTCACTAATGATTCATTGATTAGTGATTTCAAAAAAAATTATAGTAGTATTTAAATTTATCTGGGAATTCCAATTCTCCAAAATCCTGGGCTAGTAAAACATCCTTATATGAAATTTTAATTTTTTTTTATTTATTGAGATATTTTCTAAAAAAAATAATACACAACATTTTATAAGGGATGAGTCGGGTAGCTCGGGCTTAAGTCATTACAAAATGGCCTTCTATAAGCCCATTGAATACCTCCTTATAAAAAATCATTATTAGATATGATTATCATGGAAAATCTATGTAATAATACTATCTACTAGAAATAAATATTTTCCATCTTTTCTACTTAGTTAGGCTCATGGATTCAAATGAATCGGACAACATTTGATATATAATCAAAAATCATGAAGGTAGATTCACGCCTCCATCACATCCTAGGTAACCCCTCACCCCAAACCCCCATATTTTCCTCTAACATCAACAAGGGAGTAGGTAGTATAAGGAGTATTCCACTAGGGTTCTAGTTCTAAACCCTTACCCTTTATTTGGTAAGGCATTATGAAAAATTCAATAAAGTCTCATTCATCCATAGCCACCAAAAGTAATACCGGAATTCATGGTACATATCTTTAACACCAGAATGTAATAACCTCTTAGATGTATGAATTTATATCACAAGATCATCCATGATGGAATGAGGGTATAAAAATATTTCATACACAATGAATAAATTAATGTTTTCCAATTACCAACTAGATATTAGAACACATCTCACAAGTTGTTGTTGCATCAAAACGCACACTTTATCAATATCATGATCATCATTTTCATCCTATATTAAATATAATGTGACCACTACTGTGTGCTATTTCATTGATCCCAAATCCAATGAATCATGAAACCGCCATTTTCCAACAAGATCAACATGTTCCACTATTCCTATAATGGTCATTCGCCAAGATCCTAAGCTATCTGGTTATACTGGTGAAGTTAATTTCCAAGGAAATTACCCTTACCAGGTGAATATGAAAAATAAAATTCAACAATTAATAGATACTAAACCCTCTGAATCTGCCTAAAATTTTGGTTTCTCTAAGTGAATATGTAATAGTGGTTCTTATAGAAGTTGTATAAAAGACTCCTCTCTTCGAAGAGATTGTGTTTCTAACACTTCAAAGCACAGACCATTGCTTCCAACATGTTGTTGTGGGTAGGATAGTTCAACTCATGGGTTCTTAGATGGTGTGACCCTTTCCTTCTAATATCTCCTAATTAAAAAATACTACTTCCATTAAAACACATAATTAATCAAGGTAAATGTCCTAATATATTCCTGTATTAGGAATTATCAACATTATAACTATAGTCGACATCTTATTAAACTCAAAAAATGATACTTAACACTGGTTAGACCACTATAATTATCTACCTTATTCATCTCCACATTCATGGTTACTAATAAATCAGATATTTCCTTGATAAAAGTATTATCATACTAAACATGAACAAATCATGATCTTGAATACATTACATGTATTATTAAAGGAAATAATTATATCCACTTTCTATGAGTCCAGATATATTCCCATCATACAGCCAAGATTCCCCAAAATTCCCACCTCAAAAATCCATATGTAATGTTTTGACTACATATAATAAATTTGATGTTAAAAAACTATGTTCAGGAATATATCATGATGTCTAGCATACTACTATGGGGTAGGTGAATAAATGAGGATGTCACCAACAAGAATCATAATGAACATGTCTAGTTATGGATTGAAGATCTTATTCTTGAGATCAATGAAAACAACGAATAGATTCATCAATCCCAAATACATCACCATGTACTCATAATTCCCATACCATCACTAAATCATATTCTTCATGATATCTTCCCCCTTAACCCATAGTTGGTGGTTGACTGATCAAAGATTAATCATAGAGAACAAATGGGCCTACCATAAATTATTGAAAACTAAATCAATCCTTCTAAAGGGATATATATTATTCAGTGTAACCTAATTCTGATTTTTGCAATCTTTATAGATTATAATACTACAATAATTCTTATTAGATAAAAATATTGGTAAACCCCATGGTGATGTAAACATATGGATAAATACATTCTTCTATAAATCCCTGAGTTTCACTTTGAGATCTATCAACTTGGATGGTTCCATATGATAATGGAATTCAAATTGGGATGTCTTTCCTACAAGAACTCTATCTAAATTTTTATTCCTCTTTATGGGATAATTATTGTGACTTCATTTGAATTATTTCTTAATATATATCCAAAAATGGAGGAAAATATGAAGGGGATACCCCTTCTCATGATGAACGATCCAAGTTGTCCATATGATGTCAAATCATCTTGAGATGTCTCAAGAATAGACAACTATAAACCCACCCATTTCCCCTTATATGATTATCATGTATGTATACCCCTTAATATAATTAAATGACCTCCATAATTGATATTAATTAATGTGATCTCAAAATATGGTCAGACAGTCCATTCCTAGAATCAAATCGATGCATGACATATCAAGAATCCTAAGGGATTATTATAGCCCATAACTAAAAATGATTATCAAACACTCTAGGGACCACTGATGGTGGACTACCTTAATGAAAAATGTTGTATTGAGGGAATGAAATTCAAAATAATACTTTATAGTTAATTTATTTTTAGAAAAAACATATGCATAAAAAATAGAATTGGAGGATCAACTTTTAAACAATGCGTAGACTATGTAAAAGTGATCAAGACCACACCTTTAACAGTGAATGGTCCCACGAAAACATCATATAGATTGTGATATCCTATATAAACACATTTGGTAATAGCTTGGGGACCCTATCCTTGACACACATAAAAAATCTGAGTTTTCATAATCAATGCCTAATATTGAGAACCCTATACAGGTACATGGGTCGTAGATCACATCTATCTTGAACCATTAAAAACATAATATCTTTAGATACAAAGTATTTTTTTTCCTTATTTTCACACCACCAACACTTACTTCAACCCATTGGGAAGAACAGGTGATGAAATCCAACTTTTTCTGAGTTGAATCATTATTTTCCTCCATCTATGAAAAATGGTATCAGAGAGACCTTTCACTACCAAATACATCTTTAACTATTCTAGTGTAAAATCTCATCGTTACTCTTCCTTAATTAAGGGGTATGAATAGATGGTCCTCCAAAAATTATTATATAACTAGAAAAATTTCCCTCTTCTAAACCCTTATAGATCATTGTGGCCATAAAATGAACCAATGTGCATTACATATCATAATAAGACACTACTTGAAATCTCTATTGAATCTTTCAGAATCCAAAATAATTGCTAAGCTTCATCATACAAAGAGTATACTCAAAGATGAAATGGTCCTTGATGATTTTCCATTGTAGATAATCATATCCCATTTTCTTATTACCAAAAATAGTCATGTCTAGTATGACAATTGTGTAAGAAAGCCTCCAATTTTTTCTTAACATCCGTAGGATTCTCAATGAGTTCAGATAAATCCATGATGATGAATCTTTATTCCTCTATATCCAATTCCCCTACGGTTTCCTAAAGGCTTGTGGATACAGGTAATAGAAACCTCAAGCATAGCCAACAATGGGTAAAAATACCCCTCCACCCTAGACAAGAACTTGAGTAAGGGATCTTGGTTATTGTGGGCTTAATAATTGTGAAATCGGAGTAGGTGTGGGGGTGTTCTCCATATTACCCTGATGCACTATAGTAGACGGAAAAGGTTTCCATCCCTAGAGGGAGTACCCCATCCAACTTAAGTTGATGGCCCCATCAATATTTTATAAGTATGAATCTTGTGTACTAAAAATGGAGAAATTTAGAACATTTAAGAAATATCGTTATCAGTCTATGGGATCACAAAAAGGACTCTCTTGGATAATACCCATGAGACATGGTATATTTCTTTTACAACTAACCAGGGATCCACATCCATGAACATTGGTAATAGTCTTATATATACAAACATAATACTATATGTTCTAATAATTAATGATAACATTGATATATCAAAACATCAAGATAAACTAATATACCAAAAAAAATAAAGACTATAAGGTCATCCAAAATAATATCATAATTCAAGGAATTTAGTTAATTAACTAATATATATGAAACAATATGAATATATATATAGAATATGATGTTATGTTCCTAATAATGATGAATGAATGCACCTATTTTTATAATACCATAATAAAAATCCATTTAATGTTAACTCAGATGTTTATTATTTAAGTTCGGGATAGTCAAGTGGATATGCCTTGACCCATGTCCCACACAACTATCTCATTTCTACAAAGGAAATGGTCAGTCCCAAAAAATATATCTTATTCCACTCATTACATTTTATAATTCCCCAACCCATTTCATTAGGTCAGAGATGGAGAGTTAGACAACCTCAAGCATGTATACCCATATGAAATAGGGTGTTTACTAGAAGTAAGAGTCTAAACATCATAATTGGGAAAACAATACCCTATGTATCATGTCCATGAAAAAATCTTAATAAATAAAAAATAAAATATCTCTGATTAACAATGATATATAAAATAATATCAAATTAAATACATTTTCCAAAACAAATAAAAGAGTCTCATAATGCAGGAATCTAACCCAACATATATATAGTGAAAAAACATAACTATAAAATTGAATCTTTAGGTCTACATCTTGGCAGTTCTCCCAAATCATCACTCCTCGACATTACCATTTGACCTGGTTCCCATTCTATTTCTTGGATCCTTATACATGAGGTCTACATGCTCATTGAAATAAAGACATAAGGTGTTTATAATGGTAACCAATAGAAAACTACCAATGCACCCTAAACCAAATTTCCCTTAATTTAATATGTTTATTCAGTGATACTGATAAATATGATAAAAGTATAAAAATCATGTGTCTAGTATATGTGTGCTAACTGACCACAATGATCCATAGTGGTAACAGCTTTGAATCTATGCTTGAAGGATAGTCTTTACAGAATTTAAATGTGGCCAAGACTAGAAACAAGGCATATGAAAATATAACCCTATATCATCACAGAATTAATTCTATATGTTAATTAGCATAAAAATTCCATCTTGTTCATAATTGTTACATAGTATCCAAAGATCATTGAGTTTTAGATCATGCCACATGGTTAACATGATCTTCTTTATGGAGGTTTTTCATCATCATCATTGCATATTGAGTGTACTCCCATTATAATGTGTAATCATAACATGGTTTTCCACTTATCATGAGTGCTAGGAGAAATCCTACAAAGGAAT
Organism: Viscum album; assembly: GCA_963277665.1. NCBI lineage: Eukaryota > Viridiplantae > Streptophyta > Magnoliopsida > Santalales > Viscaceae > Viscum > Viscum album. The sequence goes on from OY728150.1 coordinate 2,084,298,860, forward strand.
AGTAACACACAAAAGATGGTTAAGCATACGAGGAAATTCATAACAAACAATCATGAGTATGTAGTAGAAATCAATTTCAACATTAGATCATCTACAAGCATGGTATCTTGATACATTTGAAATAATCATGGAACCAATGACCATATATGGGTAAATTGATAACTCATACACCAACAAGAAACCACTGCCAATTAAGAACAAAAATTCATTGAATCACATCATGAATCCATACTGAAAGATATTACAAGAACCTTATAATGGAATCTGACTTCCAACCACAAGGATACTGATTTTAAATCCAAGGTTCATCACAGGTCCAAGATTAAACATTTCATATTCCATAGATCATGAGATAGAAATCCAATGAAATCCTATCTCATTTTTTAGACATCATGAATTTGTTTTATAATTGAAGAATAAGATAATTACATGTCTTGAAATTCAATCTATAATGACATACCATTTGGCATTCCTTAAATGAATAAAGCATGAGGTATTTAAAAGTGATGGAACCCTATTAACATAATGTATGGTCTATTAGTGAATTGATAATGAATTCCATGTTATTCAATAATAGAGAATGTGGTCTATCTACCAATCAACGATCCATCTTAGTCTTCCCGGAGAAAGCAGATTCAAGAAGGATAAAGTATCTTAATGTTCATTCTAAATGAAATTACCCAAAAAATACATCATTATTGATAAATATATCCCTATTCAATATGTTTTCCAGTGACATGTATAATCCTTTATAAATTCACTAATGAATCACCAACAAATTAATTATTTATCATTAATATTTCATCTTTAATAGGTTTCTGAAGATGGTTTATGAAAAATTTACTTGTGGAATGTTATTAGTTATGTTATATCCATGTTTGATTAAAATGAAAAAATTTCTCACTAGAAAAAAAATTGACTAATAATTGGGGAAAATAAATGGATCTTCAGGGGAAAAAATATGAAACATTTCAATGTACATCACTCAAAGAAATAGAAGGATTTGATGTATATATGAGAATATGTAACAATTCTAGTATCATTAGATCATTAAAATCATGAATAACTAAAAAAAGATATAAGGGGGATGCCAGAAATAATATGTGATTAATATAATTCAAGATAGGGTAATAAGGTTTAGATTTAGGTATTAAACAATGTAGAAACATGTGAAAATTTAAACCACAAGGCTGTACTTAATGCATCCTCAGTCGGGGCGTACTGGATACCCGGGGGGCCTCACCAATGGGCCACTGTCCATGGATGATTTCTTATAAATATAACTTTTCCACATGTTGTCTATTGTTTCTTAAATACTGAATACCCACTTCCATTATCATATTCTAGATCCAATGGATAGTTTTGGGTTTATTTTACCCATCATAATGCCTTTGAGATCAACATCCTTATACTCTCATCCCAATTCCCAAAAGAACATAAATACCAACATAAATCTGAAATTTAAGAGTTAGAAAATGAAAAAATAGATAATTTTATTAGCTTCAACATCCCAAACATTAAAAACATCTGAGGAAGTTACATTTATTATCTTTTCTTGTGAAATTTTTATTGAAACTTCTTTCTATATCATGAGTAATTATATTTTTATGGAATTATGATTGTTTTTATGTTTATGTGGAACAAATATATATGGTATATCATTATTTTATGGGTGTTTATATAATATCCTTCAAATTAATTGGGTCAATATTTATATATTATGAGATAATGATGGGATGCATTGACATGATTTTAGTTATCTTTTTTGGCATCATTTTATATAGGCATGAATTTAGTTAGCTATGCCCATTACATTATAAATGAACAAGTTTATGAAATTATATGTTCACAATATTATGAATTTATATTCTTATGTATGATTCATATGCTTAATTCATGTACATTTCTCATAAATATTGATCTTTAATTCAATATTCTTATTCCATGGTATATATTTTTATTATATGATGTCCTTTTAAGATTATTTGTATTTATTCCACGATATATATTTTTATATAATTTCATGTGATTAACACTTATTTTAACATGATTTTAATTATGATATTTCCCCTATGTTAATGATTCATTTAATTCATATTTACTTGTAATCTTTGACATGTTGAAGATTTTTTCACATATAGAATATCAAACACACTAATTGTTATGATTTCATATATCCTAGAGAAACATTGTGAATTATAATTTATAATAGTAATATATGTGTGGGGTTAATTTTAGGATATATTGAATAAAAAATAATCAATAAAACATTTATGTAGCTTAACACCAATGAAATTAAACCTTTTGGTTCTATGATTGTGAATTTTTATGTGATATGTAATGTTTAAATAATAATATGATTTAAATATTTTATTTTAGGCTCATATAGACATATTTTTTCCCATTAAAGAGGTTTATTTTATTGGATTTGAATAATAAATATAAGGTATCAAAATAAAAAGTATTAAAGGTTAAAAAAATGTGTAATAGGGTAAAATGAATGTTTCATAGAGTAAAACATATTGAGGTTGACATTTTTAATTTTTTATTTACACAGATTGTACAAATATACTATTTATATTTCACATGTCAACCACTTATATATTAAAACAATTACTAGATCTAGGAGGGACTAATTAGGAAAAATGTTTGATGGATGAAGTTGGGATTTATAAAACTATGAAAGTAAAAGGGATGGGGGATGGAATAATGAACATGTGGTGTTGGTCACCCAATATTCTTAACAAATGAAATATAAAATGAACTACATTAAACTTCCAAACATTATATGGAATAAACAATTATAATATGATTCTATAAATATATGGTAATTACAACCTTCATATTTTTAATCATCAGATCAACTAATTTTTAGGCAATTTATTGATAATATATAAAATACTTTATCCATTCTATATTGATAAGTGAATGAAAAATTTGTTTCATCAATTAATCATTTGGATGGAAATTTTGTAAAACGTTCAACCCTCATAAAAAATCTCTCAAAATAAATAATTTAACTCTATTAATTAAGAGTGTTTTTTAAAGTATTATTCATCAAATATTTTCTATAACTTGTCTCATTAAAAAAATATATTTCCCAATTATTAAAAAAAGTTAATAATGAATCCATTTTTACTTTCTAAAAAAACAAGAGACTTGAATTGTATACCATTAATTGTATTATTGACCCAGAATAAAGTACAAATTATTACATTAGTGTAAGAACAATTTGTTTAAAGATAATTAGAAATAATATTCTTTATTAGATATAAATGTTTTCCAATGTTAGCATCATGATTGAAAAGAACCCATTGAATTATTTTATTCTTATATATCATGTGATAAATAATGGAAATATGGTTTCATGGAAACTAAAAAGGTTAATTACATAGAAGAAGGGAAATTAAACCACATACATAGGATTTTTTTTGGGAGAAAGAACATATAAGATTTATTGAAGGTAAATGAGAGATGTTTCAAGTATAGAAGGGTTTTCCATAAAGATCAGGATTATCAAAAATGATAAATGTATTTTCAAAATTCAATAATGTATAAAAAGGTCCCAACTACTACACCACAGATGCATCATAGCATCGAACGAAATGAGTTTTGGAATTAAAAAAAATTAATTATCTCATCTAATGGAAAATTGAAAAAAAACATCAATTGTAAGGACCCGTCCCCCGAGTTCCTGGAGATGGTGCTCATGAGACACAGTGTACCATAATTATTATTTAAAAAATCACATCATGTCCCTTGCTAAAGAGGATCGTGAGGTCCGGGTTATGGGAAAACCAGCTGTATTCTGAAACATCTTTGAAGACATTACTGACACTTGAAAATTTTCATTTAAAATGTAGTGTTATAATTTAAATACTCAGTAAGGGGTTTTTAATATACTTAATATAGCTTTTGAAAAACTAACTTTGAAAAAACTTTCTCATCCATAAAATAATTCTTTAAAGGAAAAACATTATGACATTTCAAAGGGTGATACAAAACAGTTAAAATGCTTTAGACACAAGTGTTTGAATATTTAAATGAAATCTACTACAAGAAAAAATTAAGAATACTTGTGTAAAAATACCTCAATTCTACCAATTAATGTCGGAACAACAAGATAAGTATGTAAGTACTACTAGGCATGATCATTATCAGAGTTGCGTATAAACATTTTCACTGCATCTTGTAAAATTCACATTATGTAATGCTAACATTTTCATTAAAATTCTGGAAAGGTAAACTCAGCATGCATCATCAATGTCTCATCATGAGCCATTGCACATAAATCTTGTACTCATAGGTAATGGTTCTATAACTAAGGATATTCCTCTAGTCGAAATAATCACTTGGTTGGTCTTGTAGTAAAACATATTGAGAAAATATATACTAAAGGACTCATGGCCTCTGTCTCAAGGCCTTGTGCGATGACCTATGGGTAAAAACACAATCTCACTATCTCGAGAACTATCGATGCATCAGGGAGCTTACTTTTACTAATATCTAGCCGAGAGGGCTTACTTTTACCTATCCCTAACCTGGAGGGATTACATTAACCATTTCCCAACCTAGAGGGCTTACTTTAACCAGTCCCCAACTAGGAGATCTTTCTTTTAACCGGTCCCCAACCAATCAGTCCAATACATTCCTCATATGTCAATAAGGTCTGATATACAAGGTGTCTCGTACCACATTGAATATTTAATTTTTATTAGATATTACCCAAGGTGTCTTATACCACTTTTGGTAATTTTAATTCTTAGTTCATTATCAAGATATGTAATATTCGTGCATTATGTACAATAATAAATAAAATAAATAATGAAACCATTATTCATTTTGTCTGTAAATAATTTATATAACATTGAAAATATGGAATAATTAATCAAAAGCCTGCATGGTTTAGTAAACAATCTATGTATACAGGATAATTGTAAAGCACATAAAATTGTAGGGTTTTCCACAAGAAGTGTTATATGATAACTCATTGAAATTCCAATACATGTAAATGAAAAACATAAAGAAAATACTTGACATTAATTATTGTTATAAACATGACTTTGAACTTTCAATTAACCATAACCATATTAACCGCTAATAATCACTATAGCAGGATTAACATCAAATAATAAATGGTTACTACATGATAACATAAACCCATAAATTCTTAGTTATTTACTTTAAAACAGGCTGAAGCACATTCTTTTAAAGTATAAATTTCATTGAGGTTATATGTTAGTATGACTACTTTAATTAAACAAGATCATTAGTGTATACTCATATACAAAAGACATATTGGATAATCAAACACAAAAATATTACATGTATCAAAACATTAACAAAGTCCTGATAGTTATTACATGAAATTATGGTTTTGGAAATTGAACTTATAAATACATATGTACATAACCATATATACACAAACTGTATATATGGGTTTTGACACTAATTAAACAAGTTCCATTAAATTCATAAGGTTTGATTACCACCAACCATTAATCATTTATTTGATTAAAACCAAAACCAAATAAGGTTTATTATTCATGTAATCGTATGTACCTCAATATTTTTAAAAACTATGGTTTTATATAATAACATAATTACACATAAACCCAAAACCTAGTTCACATCTAAAATATTATTTTAAGATTAGTAATCTTCTCTTAAAAAACATAATTGAATTTTATTGGAAAACATATAGAATCGGATGTACTTACACATACTAAAAAAATAGGGTTTTGCATACCAAGTATAAATCCAATTGAACCCAAATGACATTTCGCATCAAAAACATTACCTAAGTCTTGGAAATCATCTTTTAAAAATTATAAAACAGATTTGGATTGTGTCACATAAATATGTATCTAGATATATATATATTTATATATGTAAATATAATTTGGTTTTAGATACATACTTCCTTTTAACCCAAAACATAGTTCGCACATAAAAAAATATTTAATGATGGATATTCAAGTCTTAAAAGTCATAAATGTTTGTATTGGAAAACATACATGCATAATTACATAATTACATAATTGCACATATATATAATAAAAGAAGGACTTTCTTATAATCTTAAAACACACTTAATGTGTATATAAACATTTTATAGCATACTGACTTATTTGGGAACCTATAAAAATAGATTTCGGTTGCGATATATATATATATATATATATATATGTATATAAACACCCAAAATACATATAATAATTTATCTGTTTGGTACAAATGAAAAACTTACATAAACTACTTAGACACATAAACATGAATAATTGGGGAGCTTTTAAAACAAGGAGGTTTGGGGTGCATATATTTATATATACTGGTTTTATAATTATATATATATATATATATATATATATACCGATACACTGTTTTTAGAAGCAAACCGAGAGATATCAACCCCTATACCATTTAGAAAAACCCAATCGAAAACAATACGCCCTATTTTAGTGGAGGAAGGGAATCGACGCTTATGCTGAGTATATATATTTATATATACATACTATATAAACTACTATACACAGTGACAGTATATAAATCTTTTCATCACAAAAACAAATGGATAAATCCCCTTGCCTAGATAGAGGAGGAAGAGGATCGGGCTGGCTAGAGAGGAGATTGCTGGAGGTCCTGGGAGCTTGAAGGAGAGAATGAACCCATGGGGTTCATGCACATGGATGAGGGATTTTAAAAGAACCAAGATGCATATCATTCTATGGTTCACACGCTAGGAGGGTCCCTCCACGTGAATACTGATGGTGAAGCCGAAGCATTGAGTTGGAGAAAATAAAAAGTTAAATATATATATATATATATATATTTTAACCCTTCCTTAGACTAGGACAAGGTGAAACCCTATCCCGCACAACACACCATGAACTCGACGACCATCAACCTCTCGCCAGCGGCCGAACCAACCAGACGATCTTGATTCAACACTCGGAGATGAACAATACAGCTCGACCCTCTCTATGCCGCCCAGCCGACCTCAGCCTCAACACCCAGTTGCGCATCTCCCAACTTCACCACATGACTCATCTTCTCCGACCAAAACCTCCTTTCACGCTCGAGTTCTCCCTGCTCGAACCAGCCTAGCATCATCGCTTCTCTGGCCTTGCTTCTTCTCCCAAACAGAACCCACGAAGCCCCCCAAAATCTCACCCTAAACACCCGTGAAATCAAAATCCTATTTTATTATTTTATCCTTAATATTTTTTAATTCATTATCTATTCTTTTATTGAAAACATTATTATATCATTAATTATTTTAGGAAAATTCAAAAATTTATAATAAACAATAATAAATTTATTTAATCAATACCTTAAAAAGTAAAAGTTTTATACTTTCGTTATTAAATTATAAATTGTTTAAGTATATTTATAAACCAAAATATATTAATTTTTTTAATAAATATATTATATTTATAAAATAATTAAAATATATTTTAAAAAAATATATATATATATATATATATATATTATATACTTAAATGTTATAAATTAAAACTTGAAATAATAATTATCCTAATTGTACAAAACATTTATAATTTTAAAAGATTTAAATAAATAATTTATATATATATATGTAAATCAAATAAATTAATCTAATTGAAATATATAATTAAAATGTAATTATTACTTCTTATATATATATATCATATTTATGAAAATATACAAAAACCCATATAACTATTCATATAATTATTTATATGATAAATTAAATATTTTTTCATAAATTATAATAATGTATATCACTACATAATTTCATATAATAATTTAAAAATGGTATGCATAGTAAAATTATAATATTATAATAATATTAGTCTTATTAATAATTTTATAAATATATAATTTAATCATAATTTTGTAATGACAGTAATCAAAAACATAATATATATAAAACAACTAGATATATAAAATACATCTCTTATTTTTATTTCTAAATAAATTTAATTAATTTTAACACGTCATTGAGTACTTAATTGTTATTGAGTTAAAATCTTAAAGGACTAACGACTATAATTATAGTCATTGAGTTTCCAACGGATACTTGAGGTACCGGTCGGATTGGTTCCCTATAAAACCAAAATTTTTGGTGTCTTAAGCTTAAGGTGGTTGAAGAAGAAGAATAAGATGGTTCAAGTCATGAATGTAGTGCTTAGTGTGGCTGTGGTGGCTTTGGCTGTTCTCATACTCATTATGCCTAATTCTAAGGACCCCTATTATCTTCTCGGGGTCTTCGTTGTTTTGTGTGGTCTTCCTATAATTTTAATAGGGGTTTTAATTGGTATCATTGGTTACCATAATTTCTGATTTGATCTCAGTGTATTGTAATTACTATGGTGTTCCCAATTAATTAAAGTTCCTTTTGTTCATTTCTGTGTTTACTCTATTTCATAATAAATTAAAATTCTTTTATTACATTTCCATAAGAAACCAATTTGTTTGATTAATGGGTAACATAAAATATAAAATTTACCATTATATGAAACAAAGATTCTTGGGATGTAACATTATTCCCCATTAAAAATAATTGCATCCTCGCAATTCTAAAATTGAAAAGAAATTCCCCAGACTTTCATCATCACCAAATGAGAGATTTGGCTCAGTCAATGGAATACCCAGGTTGGTACTCAATACCTTTTCTTCACTAGACCAGATACACCTCGAGTAGTATGTTTTGAACTCATGCTCATGCATTCTAAACATAGGCTTCCATAGGGAGGCTCAAGTGGTAATAAATTCGGGGATGTCCGAATAGACATATTCTCCGGTGCTCTGCCGGACTAAATCACGTTCAAGATATTCCATTGGAACGATGAGATTAAACAGACTGAGGTTTAGAATCTGGAACATAAAGGTTTCTCTGAGGATCCCATCATGGGAATCTACTAAGAAACATGTTCTGGAAAAAACATTATGTGGTAGAGTGAAACATCAAAACAGACCCTGGACATATCTCCCCCTTAGCCTATAACACGAGAGTTGGGTAATGGCAATGAGGTGGAAGAGAAAGTCAATTCCATGACAGGTACAAAGGATTTCATGGATGTTTGACAAATCAAACATGAATTGACATGATCCTAGTAGGTTGAGGATTGAAGGATAGTCCATAGTGCACGTCCTGATTAAGATATCCTCCAAAATTTCATCGGGTGGGGATGAGATATTTGTTTGTCCAGCCACCTGAAAACATGTTCGTGAGAATTCACTTTGAATGTTCAGACAAAGTAATGACAGGAATGGAAAACAGAAAATATATCAATAATAGATAATTTTATACATCAGTTCCTGAGTTACCTTTAACGACCTACTATAAGAACTCCACATAGAGAATCAAAACTCCCCATCTCCTCAAACCAAACACAGGATGTGCATTCAGGGTTAAACCCATGGAGACACCTGTGACGTCTCCTGAGTGTGGCCTGTGGGGTATGAATTTGGGAAATGTCAAAATAAACCCGTTGGCTGTAAGATAGTCGAGTGGACTCATCTTCTAACATCCTGAAGTCCAACAACTGGCCCCAAAAGCTGTAAATAAAAATCAGACAAATATGGGTCGCTCGAAGGTCATCGGCAGCAGTAGATTCTTGAAATGTGTCGAAGGCCATTATGCTAAAGTCCTCACCAGCCGTGAACACTCAAAAAAGTCCCTCATGATACTTTCCCCGACGTACGTAGGAGGGGAATTGGTTCATCATCATAATAGGGTAATCAAATACTAATGGCCGAAGTAGCTGAAGCACTCGATGTGAGTTTGGCACATCATACAGATGTTTGCATGTCATGCAGATAGAGCATAGTTACGAAAATTATCTCGAATAGCCATAGACATAATGGTCTCTAGGGACTCAGTGGGGAGTGATAGTAGATTTGTAGGATCATTTTAATGTTCCATCTAAAAGTTATAATAAATTCTCTTAGTAAGGTTCAGTCATAGCAATTTATTTTTATTACCCAGTTTTTCAGAATTGTCTGAACCTATCCTTGGATACCAACTGTAAGGACCCAACCCCCAAGTGCTAGGAGATATTTCCCATGAGTCATGATGTACCATAATTATTATTTACAAAATCACATCATGTCCCGTGCTACAGTGGATCGTGAGGTTCAGGTTCTAGGAAAACCAGCTGCATTATGAAACTTCTTTAAAGACATTATTGATACCTAAAATTTTTTCATTTAAAATGATGGGTGAGAATTTAAATACTTAGTAAGGGTTTTTGAAAATACTTAATACATATTTTGAAAAACTAACTTTGAAAATAATTTCTCATACTTAAAATAATTATTTAATGGAAGAACATCATGACATTTCAAAGGGTGATAGAAAACAGTTAAAGCACTTCATACACAACTGTTTGAATATTTAAATGAAAGCTACTACAAGAACAAAATAAGAATGCTTGTGTAAAAATACGTCAATTATACCAAGTAAAGTAGGCATAACAAGAAAAGTATGTATGTACTACTAGGCATGATCATTATCATAATTCTGCATAAACAATTTCACATCATCATGTAAAATTCACATTATGCAATGCTAACATTTGAATTAAAATTATGGAAAGGTAAACTCAGCATGCATCATCATTGTCTCATCATGTGACATGTGAACTTAAATCTCATACTCATGGTTAATGGTTCTATAACCAAGGATATTCCTCTAGTCGAAATAATCACTTAGTTGGTCTTCTACTAAAACATAATGAGAAAATGTATATTGAAGGACTCATGGTCACTGTGTCAAGGCCTTATGCCATGACCTACGGGTAATAACCCAATCTCACTATCTCGATAACTATCGATGCATCGAGGAGATTACTTTTACCGGTATCTAACCCGGAGGGATTACTTTTACCAGTACCTAATGTGGAGGGATTACTTTAACCAGTCCCCAACCTAGAGGGATTACTTTAACCAGTCCCCAACATGGAGGGCTTTCTTCTATCCGGTCCCCAACCCGGCAGTCCAATACATTCCCCATATATCAATAAGGTCTGATATTCAAGGTGTCTCATACCACTTTGAATATTTAATTTTTATTCGATTTTACCCAAGGTGTCTCATACCACTTTGGGTAATTTTAATTCTTAGTTCCTTATCAAGATATGTCATATTCATGAATTATGTACAATAATAAATAAAATGAATAATGAAACCATTATACATTTAGTCTACAAATACTTGATATAACATTGAAAATATGGAATAATTAATCAAAATTCGGCATAGTTTAGTAAACAATCTATGTACTCAAGATAATTTCTAAATCACATAAAATGGTAGGGTTTACCACAAGAGGTGTTAAATGATAACTCTTTAAAATTACAATACATGTAAATGAAACACTTAAAGAAAATAAATGACATTAATTATTGTGATAAGCATGAATTTGAACGTGCAATTTGACCATAACCAGATTAACTTCTAATAATCACTGTAGAAGGATTAACATCAAATAATAAATGGTTACTACATGATAATAAAAAACCATAAATTCTTAGTCCTTTACGTTAAAATAGGCCAAAGAAAATTCTTTTAAAATATAAATTACATGAAGGGTATATGTTAGAAAGACTAATTTAATTAAACAAGATCATTACTGTATACTCATATACAAAATACATATTGGCTAAGCAAACAAAAAAATCATACATGTATTAAAACATTAACTATGTCCTGAAAGTTATTACTTGAAATTAGGGTTTTGGAAATTGCACTTATAAATACATATATACATAACCATTTATACACAATGTGTATAAATGGGTTTTGAAACTTATTAAACAATTTCCATTAAATTCTTAAGGTCTGAATACAACCAACCATTAATCATTTATTTGATTGAAACAAAAACCATATAAGGTAAAATATTTATGTAACCGTATGTACATAAATATATATATAAACTATGGTTTTATACCAAAACATAATTGCACATAAACCGAAAACCTAGTTTGCATATAAAAAAAAATTTAATATTAGTAATCATCTCTGAAAAATCATTATATAATTTTATTGTAAAACATATATAACCGGATGTACATACATATACAAAACAATTAGGGTTTCACATAGCATGTATAAATACAATTGGACCCAAATGACATTTCTCATCTAAAACATTACCTAAGTCTTGGAAATCATATTTTAAAATTTATAAAACATATTTGGATTGTGTCACATAAATATGTATCTAGATATATATATACATGTAAATATAATTATGTTTTAGAATCATAATTCCATTTATCCCAAAACATAGTTTTCACACAAAATATTATTTAATTATATATATTCAATTCGTAAAAATAATAAATTTTTTTATTGGAAAAAATACATGCATAATTACATAATTACATAACTGCAGAAATATATAATCAAACAAGGACTTTCATATAAACATAAAACACCATTATTATGTATATAAAATATATATAGCATACTGACTTATTTGAGAACCATTAAAATAGATTTAGGTTGGTATATATATATCTAAACACCCAAAAAATATATATAATAATTTATGGGTTCGGCACAAATTAAAACCATACATAAACTACTTAGACACATAAAAATGAATAATTGAGGAGCCATTAAAACAAAGATGTTTGGGGTGTATATATTTATATGTACTCATTTTAAAATAATATATATATATATATGGATACATATTTTGTAGAAGTAAACTGAGAGATATCAACCCCTATACTATTTAGGAAAACCCAATAAAACACCATACGCTATGTTTTAGAGGAGGAAGGGAAACGATACTTATACTGAGTATATATATATTTATATATACATACTATATAAACGATTATACTCAGTTGGTGTATATCAAGATTTGTATCACAAAAAAAATGGATAAATCCCTTTACCTAGATAGAGGAGGAATAGGATCAGGCTGGCATGAGGGGAGATCGTTGGAGGTCCAGGGAGCTCAAATTAGATAACGAACTCGTGGGGTTCATGGACATAGATGAGTGATTTTAAAAGAACCAAGATTCATAGCATGCATCGGTTAAGGCACTAAGAGGGTCCCTCCACATGACCACTGAAGGTGAAGCCAAAGCTTTGAGTTGTAGAAAATAAGAAGATAAAATAATATATATATATATATATATATATGTATATATATATATAAGCTTTCCTTAGACTTGGACAAGGTGAAAACCAAACACGCCCAACACACCATGAACTAGACGACCTTCAACCTCTCACCAGTAGCCGAACAACCCAGACGAGCTTGATTAAACACTTGGAGATGAACCATATGGCTCGGCCCTCTCCATACTGACCAGCTGACCTCAGCCTCGACACCGAGTCGTGCATCTCCCAACTTCACCGCACGACTCATATCCTCTGGCAAAAACCTCATGTCGCGCTTGATCTCTCCCTGCTCGAACCGGCCTACTGTCGTGGCTTCCCTGGCCAAGCGTCTTCTCCCGAACAGAACCCACGAAGCCCCCCAAAATCTCACCCTAAAAACTAGTAAAATCAAAACCCTCTTTTATTATTTTATCCTTTATTATTTTTATATCCATTATCTATTATTTTATAGAAGACATAATTATATAATTAATAATTTTATGAAAACTCAAAAAATCATAACAATCAATAATAAAATTATTTTAACAATACTTTAAAAAAGTAAAAGTTTAATACTATTGTTACTAAAATATAAATCCTTTAAGTATATTTATAAACCATAATATAATAATTTTTTTAAAAATAAAATCTAATTAAAAAAATTAAAATATATTTAAATAAATATGTATATATATATCATATTATATACTTAAATTTTATAAATTACAACTTTAAATAATAATTATCTTAATTGTACAAAAAATTTATAATTTTGAAAGTTTTAAATTAATAATGATATTATATATATACATATGTAAATCCTAAAAATTAATCTAATTAAAATTTATAATTTAAATGTAATTATTACTTCATATATATATATATCATATTTATGAAAATATAAAATATCCCATATAACTATTCATATAATTATTTATATGGTAAATTAAATATTTGTTTTCATAAATTAAAATAATGTATATCACTACATAATGACATATAATAATTTCAAAATGCTATGCGTAGTAAAATTATAATTTTATTATAATATTAGTTATATTAATAATTTTATAACAAATTAATTTAATCATAATTTTGTAATGATAATAATCCAAAACATAATATATAAAACAATTACATATAAAAAATACATCTCTAAATATTATTATTAAATATATTTAATCAAATTTAACACTTCATTGAGTACGTAATTTTTCTGTAGTTAAAACATTATTAGACTAATGGATATAATTATAATCATCATGTTTCTAATGGCTACTTGAGGTAACGGTCGGATTGGTGCCCTATAAAACAAAGACTTGGGGTATCTTTAGCATATGGTGATTGAAGAAGATGAAGAAGATGGATCAAGTCATCCCTTTAGTGCTTAGTGTGTCTGTGGTTGCTTTGGCCGTTCTCATGCTCGTTATGCCAGATAATAAGGACCCATATTTTCTTATCAGGGTCTTCGTTGTTTTGTGTTGTCTTCTTGTAATCTTAATAGGGTTTTTAATTAGTATCTTTGGTTAGCTTAATTTCCCATTTGATCATAGTGTATTTTAATTACTATGGTGTTCCCATTTATATAAAGATCATTTCATTCATTTGTGTGTTTACTCTATTTCATAATAAATTAAAATTCTATTATTAATTTTCCACAAGAAACCAGTTTGTTAGATTAATGGGTAACATAAAATATAAAATTTACCATTATAAGAAACACAAATTCTTGGTATGCTACATCAATAACATCCATGACTAATGTACCAAGGAAGACCCTATGAAATTAGTAATAAAAAAGTGAACAATGAAAATTCAGTGTTGAATGATACACTTATTCTCTACATACCAAAAAATCTCAATCAAAAGAAAGACTTTGAACATTTATTAAGAAACTAAAGGTATAGTAAACCAGAACATCATACTATAAAGGTGATTACATGTCATAAAATTCATACCCATTACCACATCCATGATAGACCACGTCCTCCTTCATAGTTGATTCCCATTTTGAGCTTTCATATTGCTTCAGGACCTCAACATACTTCCATTTATGATTCAATTTCTCCAAATATATCAACCCCTTAGAAGATTTCCTGTTATAGGACCTAGTGGAGATGTATATTTCTTCCTAACATTAATCATTATATATTTATTTATAAACATCAGTTGGTGTGATTATTTTATCGAAGCTATATATCTCTTCTCTGATCAAGGATTGTGGGATATTGCTTCATGAACATATAGTTATTATCGCATTAGTATAATTAGATCTGATTTTTTGAATGGATTTATTTAGAGATCATAGATATTAAATTAATTTTTTCAAAAACTAAATCTATTTTTATACACCAAATCATAACATTTTTTTAAAATTTTTCCAAGGATGAATATAGGCTACCATATGAAAAAATATCATAACATGGCTCATGAATCACAATGACGAGGGAGAAATGGTTGGAAACATTAGGGAGGAATATAAAAATAAATTCATTCTACTAGTATGTAATTATATTTATTTATTTACTCTTGTATTTTCTATTATTATCTTAGAATATAATGTCGAGTTTTAAATTGAATTCATATCATGGTATATTGTACACCCAGATATTTTAAAACAAGATTATATTATTCAACAGTGTATATGACATGAATCAAAAAGAATAGAATTTAATTTAACATCTATAGGATTTACTATATATTTATCTTAAAATTATATCAATCCCTTTGATAGCATTATGTGAATGCAACACTGGGTATGAATGAAATGTGATACTCTATTAAAATATTTTTATTCGAACATTAAAATTATAAAAAAGAAATTATGTTATTAGGTATTAATAGTGGTAAGTAAATTGAAAATATTATATATCTTTAATGTTTATTAAAAATTTAAATGTTTATCTATTTAATATAAATAAAATAAAATGAATTTTAACTAAAAAGAAATTATTTCTGAAAATATTTAAATTTCTAATAAGAAATCTACTCACAATTTTTATAAATAATTAAAAATTATTATTTTAAAATTTAATAAATTTTATTCTAATATATAAAATCCAATGCTGAAATCTACATTTCATAATAATCTTTGTGTTATGTTTTTATAATTTACTGAAATGATTAATATCTTATTCAATAGTGAAAAATACTGTTTTTTTAAAAAAAAACCTTTTCGTTTAAATAATTTACAAACATAATTTCTATTAAAAATTGTTCTTAAATTTAAATAATTTGAATTTTAATAATATTTAATTAATTCAGATAGTTTTAATCAATTTCATATTAAAGTTTTATGTTAAAACATTCTATAATTAAGAGAAATTTCTCTTTGGAAAATCATTCTTTCATCACCTTTTAGAATTTATATTTAAATTGAAATATGTAATAATAGTTAATTAAATATTAAAAAATGTATTTATATTTATTTAATCAAAATATTTAAAATTAACTATTAATTTGTTATAATATTTTTACCATCATGAATTTTGAAAAAAATAATAGTTAATTACAATGATTCAGGTAAAATTGATTTAATGGGGATTAAAATAAGAATGTAATTGTTAAAAATGATGTAAACCATACCCAAAACAAATTAGATTAAAACCTTTAGACCATATGATATCTAAGGATTTATAATTACTAAGTTTGGTGTCCTTTAGAAAGAGGAAAATTTTAGTATCACTTTTTCTTTTCAAATATTCCATTTTGTCATATCCATCACTTATAAACTTCCACCCTATATTCAATAATTAAAACATATAAAACCATTTGGGTAAGAATATTCATTACTAATTCCATTAATTACATACCTCAACAAACCCTATATGAATTATTTATATCATAAGGATATCATAGAATGCCTTAAGGTAAAACGTAAAGTAGCCTCCCGAAGAAGAGGTGATGTTTTTAACTACGGGTTTTGATTTTAATTCTTATTCTAATCTATTATAATATTTTCAAAATATGAAAAAACTAATAAAACTAGATTCTAATATATAAATATATTTTAGTATTTTAGTTAAATAAAATATATTCATATCCACATCAACCAAATGGGATGCAAAACATTCAATCATATTAATAGCAGACTACCACCTAACGAACTAAAGTAATTTGTTTTCAAGAACCACCCATAAAAGATGTATATAAATATATAATTAACATATGTATATAATATTTATGATATTAATATACATGTAGAAATATTGTATTACATATAAATTTGTACATACCATTTTGTGGGGCGTTGCAATAGTGTTTTCTCATGTCTACGACAGACTGTTGTCTCGCTAAGCACTGTGATATGTTTTCTTGTAATTCTATAAATGGAAAGTATAAGAATAATGTTAATAGAAATATTTGATATATATGTAAAATATATAATTTTTTTAAAAACAATATAAAATATTAAATGATACTATAAAATCTGTATGGAAAAAATAAAGTCGCTCAAATGTACAAGTGGACTACCGCCTTCGTGCAGCGATATGGAATATTTTTAATTTCATTTTTTAAATTTTTTTAAAAATGATGGATTTTATTTATATATATTATATATAATAAAAACTAATAATTAAAATTAAAATTAAAATTTATCCTTCATCCATTCCATTTATCAAGAAAAATGGTATCAACATGCATGTGTACAAACATATTATTGCCTCTATAAACAATGTAATCTATTTATAATTTCAATGTTTTGTAGAGTACTGTAAATACATATATAATTAATAATTATTATATTTATATCATTTTTTCTTTATATATAATATTTAATCATGGAAAAATTATATTTTTCAAATTTACAAAACTAAATCATTCATTAAAAATAGGTAATTATCACAAAAAATAGTGATTTTAGCAACGAATTGAAAAACCATGGTGGTAACGACTATAAATAGATCATATACTCTATGATATTTATCATTATTATTCCATAATAAATTTAATAACAACTATATTTATAATACGGGGGTTTCAATCACATGTAAAAGAAGTCAAATGTGAAGTGAGGGTTTCTCGTCTCAATTATGCTTCTGTGGGACATAACCCATATTCAAAAATTATTAAATTGTGTGGGGAATATAATAAAACTTTTTATTAATTATAAAATGAATATATTTTTTTTATTATAATAAAAGTCTCATTAAATGTTTATTTATTCATATAGATTATTATTCAAATGTTACCGAAGTGGTGATGGACTATTTTACAATCACATCTATATTTCGGATTGTTTTTTACAGTCACTATTTGTGGAATTATTTGTTATTTATTAATTATAATAAATCCATATTGATCTCGTTGTTTTTTCATTTTCATTGCAAATTAATAGTACCAATTTTTACACTTTGGTACTTAAAGTGATTGATAAAAATGTATTTTAAGAAAATCTAAATTTATTTCTCCCTTTAGTAAAAAATACTTTTTTATAAAAGTCCATGTATTATAAAAAGGATTTCAATAATGTTTTTAAAAATATTAAAAGTATTTATTAGCTTTTTTTACAAATTTTGAATTCTTACAAAATTTTTGTTGTGGAATCTTCATGTCAATATGAAAATAATGCTATTTTAAATTTTAATATAAATATGAAAGGAATATTTATTTCCATATATACAGAATTATCATAATTCTCCACCAACTAGACCACTCAATGATTTAATTTTTATTTCACATGTTTTCAAAATTTATTCTTAATATATAATATTTAGAAAGACGATTTTTTTAATGTGATATTCAAATTATAAATTTTTTTCTCAAGGTTGTTTTTAATGATATTACAATGGTATTCTTATTCATGGAAAAATCAACCCTTTAATGTAATTATGATCCTCTTGGAATATGTGGTATTAATATCATCAATATAATTTATTATCATAATTTATTATAAACTTTACAAAGTATGTATACTTTTATTATGATTGACCTAATTATTTTTTATGGGTTTTTATCAGGTTTATTAAATATGTCTTAGTATTAAAATTTCAGATGTTAGTCTTTAAATACAAGTGATTGTATTGAATATTATTCAACCCTTTCATATGAAAATTATTATGGAAATTATATTTTATAGGTGGGGACTTGTTATAGATATCCCCTTATTGCAGTTATAGGTCTCCTGAGAAAAAATCAGTTGGACAAATTATATTAGTATCTACCCATAGATTTAAACTGTCTTCTAAAATATCTTCAATGTGTGTTTCGGAAATCCAACATAATGAATTTCTCCTTTATAAGATAATTTATTTATTTCCATGGGATTATTCATGTAAAGACTCAGATTTCCTAGGGAATTTTTTTAAATACATGGTAAATTAATGTGTATGCAGTTTCTGACGGTACTTGATTCTGAGGCCCAATGTGTCCAGAAACAATTTCTGAAGTTTTGTTCAGGTACATTCTATAAAGGTACAAGCAGGTTTTTATAACTCTTAAACCAGTGCTTGGAATAGAAATTCGAGGGCACCGTTGAACTCACAATGCTGGTTTTCACTTAAGAAGACTCTCACTTCAACGGTGGATGGTCGGGAAACACTTAAACTAATAGGAAAACTATTATTTTATTTGGGTTGGCATTCTCTTCTAGTGGGATTATTGGAAAAAGATCTCAAAAAGAACCGTTCTTCCAATGAAGAACGCGAAGAACGCGAAGAATGTCAGTGACCCTCTTCTTCTCCAATCTTCTTCCTCGAACCCCTACGACGTGAGACGTGATCATCTACCATTGATTGTCATCCATCCTTCTGTGATGTCAATGATTGACTACATGTGGATCAATGGTATGGAAATTTGTGTGTTTTTTCAATTTGATTATAAACCATATTCTTCTTCGAACAAAGATATGGAATGAGAATCTCCAATTTCTATAACTGTTAGAAGGAGGGATCGAGCCGCTTGAACACGGTCCGACCCTCCCCTTGTTTGTTCTTATTTGATGACAACGACATGGCAAAGATGAGACAGTGACGATGACGACAAACAAGGGCCACTCTACCTGCGGCCTCCATGAACCACGCCGCCCCCGCGGTGCCCCAGCGGGCTTCCCCCCCCTGGTGCACTACCGGGTGCACCCATGCCCCACCGGCGTGCTGCCTGGTTCCCCCGCACCCCGCCGCCACACTTACTGGCGCCCTCGCGCCCCGCCGTAGCATAGCCCGGCACCCCAACGCCCCACCGGCGCACAGCCCGTCACCCCTGTGCCCGTCCGACGTGCTGCCCGGCACCCCTGCGCCCCGTCGGTGGCCTGCCTGGCGCCCCATGCACATAAAATGGTAGGGTTTTCCACAAGAGGTGTTATATGATAACTCATTAAAATTCCAATACATGTAAATGAAACACTTGATGAAAATATTTGACATTAATTATTATGATAAACATGACTTTGAACATGCAATTTAACCATCACGAGATAACTACTAATAATCACTACAGCAGGATTAACATCAAATAATAAATGGCCACTACATGATAACATAAACCTGTAAATTCTTAGTCCTTTAATTTAAAACAGGCCTAAGCACATTCTTTTAAAGTATAAATTACATCGAGGGTTTATGTTAGAATGACTACTTTAATTAAACAAGTTCATTCTAGTATAGTCATATACAAAATACATATTGGCTATGAAAACACAAAAATCATACATGTATCAAAACATTAACTAAGTCCTGCCAGTTATTATTTGAATCAGGGTTTTGGAAATTGAACTCATAAATACATATATATATATATATAAGCATATATACACAAAGTGTATATATGGGTTTTTAAACTAATTAAACAAGTTCCATTATATTCTTAAGGTATGAATACCGCCAACCATTAATAATTTATTCGATTGAAACCAAAACCATATATTTTTTGTTATTCATGTAACTGTATGCGCATAAATATATATAAAAACTATGGTTTTATACCATAACTTAATTACACTTCTACCCAAAACTGAGTTCGCATCTAAAATATTATTTTATGATTAGTAATCATTTCTTGAAAATCATAGTTTAATTGAATTGTAAAACATATATAACCGGATGTACTTATATATACAAAAAACATTAGGGTTTTGCATACCAAGTATAAATCCAATTGAACCAAAATGACATTTCACTTCTAAAACATTACCTAAGTCTTGGAAATAATATTTTAAAATATTTAAAAGATATTTGGATTGTGTCACATAAATACATATCCAGATATATATATATATATGTGTGTGTGTGTGTGTGTGTGAGTTTGTGTGTATGTAAATATAATTAGGTTTTAGAAACATAATTCAATTTAACCCAAAACATAGTTCACACATAAATTATTATTTAGGGATAGATATTCAAGTTTTAAAAATCATAAATTTTTGTATTGGAAAACATACATGCTTAATTACCTAAAAACATAATTACACATATATATAATCAAAGAAGGACTTTCATATAAACTTAAAACACCCTTTTTGTGTATATAAACTTTGTATAGTATACTGACTTATTTGAGGACCTTTAAAAATAGATTTAGGTTCAGAAATATATATATATATCTAAACACCCAAAAATACATATAATAATTTATGGGTTTGGCCCAAATTAAAACCATACATAAACTACATAGACACATAAACATGAATAGTCGGAGAGCTTTTAAAACAAGGAGGTTTGGCGTGTATATATTTATATATACTCGTTTTAAAATTATATATATATATATATACATATATATGGATAAATAGTTTGTAGAAGAAAATCGAGAGATATCAACCCCTATACCATTTAGGAAAACCCAATCAAAAACCATAAGCCCTGTTTTATAGGAGGAAGGGAAACGATAATTATAATGAATATATATATTTATATATAAATTCTATATAAATGACTATACACAATAGGTTTATATCAATCTTTTCATCACAAAAACAAATGGATAAATCCTCTTACCTAGATAGAAGAGGAAGAGGATCGGGCTGGCAGGAGAGGAGATTGCTGGAGGTCCTGGGAGCTTGAAGGAGAGAATGAACCTATGGGGTTCATGTGCATGGAGGAGGGATTTTAAAAGAACCCAGATGCATAGCATGCTTCAGTTGATGCCCTAAGAGGGTCCCTCCACATGACTACTGAAGGTGATACAAAAGCTTCGAGTTAGAGAAAATAAAAAGATAAAATAATATATATATATATATATATATATATATATTATAACCCTTACTTAGACTATAACAAGGAAAAACCCTGTCCAGTACAACACACCATGAAATCAACGACCTTCAACCTCTCTCCAGTGGCCGAACCAACCAGACGAGCTTGATTCAACACCCAGAGATGAACTATTTGGCTCGGCCCTCTCCATGCTGCCCAGCAGACCTCGACCTCGACACCTAGTCGCTCATCTCCCAACATCACCGCAAGACTCATCACCTCCGACCAAAACCTCCTTTCGCACTCGAGCTCTCCTTGCTCTAACCGGCCTAGCGTCGTGGATTCCCTGGCCTCGTGTCTTCTCCCGAATATAACCCCCGAAGCCCCCCAAAATCTCACCCTAAACACCCGTGAAATCGAAACCCTCTTTTATTATTTTATCCTTTATTATTTTTTTATCCATCATCTATTATTTTATAGAAAACATTATTATATCATTAATAATTTTATGAAAAATCAAAATATTATAATAAACAATAATAATATTATTTTAACAATACTTTAAAAAAGTAAATGTTTAATACTTTTGTTATTAAATTATAAATATTTTAAGTATATTTATAAACCATAATATAATAATTTTTTTTAAAAGAAATTATATTTATAAAAAAACAAATGAAAATGTATCTAAACACACACATATATATATATATCATATTATATACGTAAATGTTATAAATTAAAACTTGAAATAATAATTATCATAATTATACAAAACATTTATAATTTTGAGAGTTTAAAACTAATAATTTTATTATATATATAAATCATAAAAATTAATATCATTAAAATTTATAATTTAAATGTAATTATTACTTCATTTATATATATATATTATATTTATGAAAATATAAAAAAACCCATATAACTATTTATATAATTATTTATATGACAATTTTAATATTTTTTTGCATAAATTAAAATATTGTATATCAATACATAATGTCATATAATAATTTCAAAATCGAAATCATAGTAAAATAATAATTTTATAATATTATTAGTTTTATTAATAATTATATAACAAAATAATTTAATCATAATTTTGTAATGATAATAATCCAAAACATAATATATAAAACAATTAAATATATAAAATACATTGCTTATTATTATTAATAAATATATTTAATTAATTTTAACACGACGCTGAGTACTTAATTATTCTTTAGTTAAAACCTTATAGGACTAATGGCTACAATTATAGCCATCAAGTTTCCAACGGCTACTAGAGGTAACAGTCAGATTGGTGCCCTATAAAACCAAGACTTGGGGTGTCTTATGCTTAAGGTGATTGAAGAAGAAGAAGAAGATATTTCATGTAATCCCTTTAGTGCTTAGTGTGGTGTGGTGGCTTTGGACATTCTCATGCTTGTTTTATCGAATGCTAAGGACCCCTATTATCTTCTCAGGGTCTTCATTGTTTTGTTTGGTCTTCCTGTAATCTTAATAGTTTTTTTAATTGGTATATTTGGTTAGAATAATTTCCCATTTTATCTCAGTGTATTGTAATTACTATGGTGTTCCCATTTAAATAATGAGGCTTTCGTTCATTTGTGTGTTTACTCTATTTCACAATAAATATAAATTTCTATAACTAATTTTCCATTATAAACCATTTTGTTCGATTAATGGGTAACATAAAATATAAAATTTAACATTATATGAAACACAGATTCATGGAAAGTTACAATATTCCCCCAACAAATAATTGTGTCCTCGAAATTCTAAACTAGAAAAGAAATTCTCCAGACGATCATCATCACCAAAATGGGAGATTTGGCTTGGTCAACGGAATACCCAGGTTAGTACTCAGTTCCTCTACTTCACTGGCCCAGATAAACCTCGAGTAGTATGTTTTAGAATCCTTCTCATGCATTCTACACATAGGATGGACATATTATATAGTGCTCTGCTGGACTACATCACACTCAAGATATTCAATTGGAACGATGAGATTAAATACAATGAGGTTTATAATATGGAGTATAAAGGCTGCTCTGAGGTTCCTATCTTGGGAAGCCACATGGAAACTTGCTCTGACAAAAAAATTCTATGCTATAGTGAAACATCGAAACAGACCCTCGAAGTATCTCCCCCTTTACCTATAACACGAGAGTTGGGTAATGGCGATGAGGTGGATGATGTGGTCAATTCCTTGACAGGAATGAAGGATTTCGTGGCAGTTAGAAAAATAAAACATGTGTTGACATGATCCTCATAGGTTTAGGAATAAAGGATAGTCCACAGTGCACATCCTGATTATGATATCCTCCAAAATTTCATCGGGTAGAGATGAGATATTTGTTTGTCCAGCAATCTGAAAACATATTCGTTGGAATTCACATTAAAAGATCAGAAAAAGTAAAGATTGGAAAGGAAATAGATAATATTTCAATAACACATAAATTTATAAATCAGTACCTGAGTTTCCTTTAACGACCTACTATACGAACTCCACACAAAGAAGCAAAACTCCCGATCTCCTCAAACCAAACACAGGCTAAGCATTTAGGGTTAAACCCATGGAGACACATGTGACATCTCCTGAGTGTGGCATGAAGGGTATGAAGTTGGGAAATATCAAAATAAACTTGTTGGCTATAAGACAGTCATGTGGACTCACCTTCTAACATCCCGAAGTCCAAAAACTGGCCCCAGAAGCCGTAATTCAAAATCTGACAATGATAGGCCGCTCGGAGGTCGCCAACAGCTGCAGCTTCTTAAAAAGCATCGAAGGCCATAAAGATAATTTCCTCACCTTCCGTGAACACTCGAAATGCCTCCTCGCCCCACCGGCGCGCTGCCAGGCATCCCCGCACCCTGCATGTGTGTTTCCCGACGCCCCCACGCCCCGCTGCACGCTTCCCAGTGCTCTTGCGCCCCGCCGGCACCCTGCCCGGGGCCCCCGCACCCCGGTGAAGGCCTTCCCCGTGCCCCCGAGCCCTGCTAGCGGCATGTCTAGTACACCCGCACCCTGCCGACAGCCTGCCCGGCACCTTCCGGCGGCCTTCCCGGCACCCTGCCCGGTGCACCCACAGCCTGCCGATGACCAACCGACCTGCCCGCGCACCGCGCGGCCTTCCTGCTGGCCTCTTGGCCACAGACCTCCCGAGCCAACCTGCAGCTTCCCCTGCGGTGTAACTGGTCGAACCGGCCCGGTCTCTCGGTCCGAGTTACGGAGAAGCCTACGTGGCGACTACCAGCACGGACCACCCTCGCGGTCCGCTGGGCCGGGCACAATGGTCCAGGTCAGATCATAGCGGACCGACCCACCCCATGGGCCAGGTCATACACAGTGAGTCTAACCGGGTCGACCAAAACTGGGTCAGACCGGACCTGGGCCCATTACTGACCCATTTCCTTCTTGGGCCATACCTTTGGCATCGGATATCTGTTTGATGAACCGTCAGCGACGTCAGTATTCTTGGAACATAGCCTCCCCTTTGAGTATACCCCACTGGAGTTTGGGGTATAGTTGATGGTCATGTTGGTTTGTACACGAATCCAACCGGGCCCTCGGGACTAAAATTATATTAACTCACTGAACGAGCATCTGATTGACGCGCCGTCTGTTGTGTTGAGGCCACTATGACGTGGTGGTCCATTGACATACTTCTAGGTGAGACTTCATGACACTTGATGTATCGACCAGTAGCTCGTGGAGTGGATCCTTCCGGTGATGAGCAGTCACAGTTCGGAAACCTAGTACTTGTAGACCTGATGACTGCTTGAATAATTCGTCTTGGAGTTATTCAATTAGCCCAGTGGACAGAGTGACCGGTATTTGGAGGCTGACCGATGGCAGAAGGAGCACTTGGTACTTGGCAGTAGACCCATTGTACTCGACAGGAGGAGTACCTCTGTAGGCTATTTACGGGAGGGCCCGGTATTTGGCGGCAGACCCACATCAGACAGAGTGCATGGTAGTTGGCAGTAGACCCGCGGTACTCGACAGGAGGAGTACCTCAGCAGTCTAAGGTTAGTGAGAAGTGACTCCGTGTCGTAGCAAGCCCATTGTACATGAAAGAGGAGGAGTTCCCCATCAACCGTTTTTTTATAATGAAAATCATGATTTGAGCTGAGTCAATGACCTTTGTGATTTCCTAATGATTGTGATGGGTTACTTGATAACTTAGGTATATGTATGGGCATATAGCTATGTAACGGTTATCCATTGATTTCATGCTTTTTGTTTTATCCTTGTTGAATTTTCTGAGACCTTGTGGTCTTAGGGTCCCTACTAAGTATCGTTATACTCACCCCTGCACAGGCTATGCCCGTACCTCGTTGTGTTGGATGCAGATGACGTATATCTTTGATGATGGCCGAGAGTGCTAGGACTAGACGATACCAAGACGAAGACCTTACGACGTATCTTTACACGGTATAGTTCGACGGATGTGGAGTGCTACAGAGGCCATATGTACCTACCCTTCAGGTAGGAACCCCAGAGGATGATTCAGGAGCTACTAGACACCTTCCAGCTATTTTTCATTTAGTTATGCCTCTTTTTTCTTTTCCTTGTACGCTAGATATTGGCTTGTTTTCTCTCCCCCCTATACTTTCCGTACACATTTTAAACAACATTTGCTTAGTGTTTTCTTCCGCTTGTACTCTGGTTGTTAGAGTTTTCATTTTGTAAAGGCAATTCCTTCCCAGTTTTAGGGATTTACGCCTCTGGTGCTAGTCTCTAGACCCTGGACGTTGGAAAGTGGGCTTGGGGTAGTCTTGATATGTAACACCCGAGACTTTTATGAGAAAAAATTTGTTTTTAAATCATCAAAGGAATAATTCACTACAAACAACACTAGCTTGGATTGCATTACACGCAACTGCGGCCTTCCTCGATAGCTTGCGTCGTACACAATACCGAGTTTCACTAAACAACGATATGCGATTAAAATATTATTAAAACTAGCCGTTATGAATAGTAATAACCAATTTTTGAAATTTTATAAATTTTATTTTTCAAAATGGAATTCATTTTTGGATTCGGAATATCGAAATTAGCCGAGGGTGAAATGTTGGTATTTGTCTGAAAACATTCAATTTTTGATGAATAGTAAAACCACTAAGTGATAGTTAAAAAAACTGAATTCTTCATAAAACATAATTTTACCACTTCTGTGAGTGGAATTTCAAAAATCTGAGAGACACGGTTAATATCAAGGACTAAAATGTGGTTCAATGAGATGAAAATAATTTTTGGTGAATAGTAACTTTTTACTTTTTTTACCATGGTTAAAAGTAAATAGTGTAATTAAGGGTAAAAGTGTTATTATTATTACCCTAACACATGTCCTAATTCTATTGGATAAGTTTAATTCGACCAAAAACGACCTTAGGAATAAAATATGACCATTTAGGCCCACTTGGATTAGATTAGGACATTTATTATTAATTTATTTAAAGAAGGGTTGAAATAGATAAAATCAATGTTTAATAAGTAAATCATTTTTAATACGGGGTTATACATAAGATAAATTCAACTATAAATATTCATTAGAAATCTAAACAAATTTCCTACATAATGGTATTTTAATTGAAATATTTAGACATTAAATAATTTAATTTATTTATGACACAATGATTATGCAGTAATTATCTTATTAATGAAATATTGAGATAATTGATGTTATAAATACCCAAATAAATGTAATTTGAGACTTTTTATGAATTAAACTAATTTTCTAGGTTAATATGACATGTTAGTATTGATTTAATTAACTTGTTTTGAACTAATCATTCTGTTATGATTTTCACAAATATCAATTACCAAATAGTGTCAAAATTGACATATATTAGTTTTTAAAAAAAATATTATATTATTAATTGTTATTGTATTCCTCAAAATCTAAGGTTCGACCAAATGACTTATATAATGGTATATATATTAATAATAAAAAACTTGTGGTTCTTTTGTCTTGATATAGTATGTTTATTAACCTTATACTGTAAGAAAAATAAGAAGACACGGTAAAAGTTAAATTATCTAACATAAAGTTAAATCTAAATAATAAGGTTAAAATTGATACCTAAACTTGTCTAAATTCTATTATATGAGATTATTTCAACCCATACCCACCTTATCTTCTAAATATATAAATTTTGATATACTAAAAACTGAATTGGGCTTTATAATAAAATAATATTTTTTGTTATTCCAAAGGTGCCCCTCTCCTCCCTTATAAAAGGGCACCTCCTCTCCCTCTTCCTCACACCACTTTGAGCCTTCAAGCTCAGCCAACCCCTACCAATTTCTCCTCTCCACTTCCCTAGAAAAATCCTAGAGGTTCTGGTCCTTTTCAACGACCTATTTTAGTGCCCTAAAAGGAGGTCTCAAAGAAGCACCTCAAAGAAGAGGTAATGTCTGTTACCGGTTCTTTCATCTTTATTTCTTCTTCCACGTTTTCTTCTTTAGTTTTTTCATTGTGAAGTAAAATCATCAGTATAAATCATATACTGATATGTTATTATATGTATGAAACAACCTATTTCACCTTCTATCCATCCTACGGAAAAAGAAATCACCGCGCGTGCGTATGTACGGAATACCGTCTCCACGCCGTGGTGTAATCTATTTTCCACAACCACCTTACTTGAATGGGTATAATGGTGTAAATAATGACTATATATTACTATTATAATGTTATATTGATTCTGAAATAGTATACATACACTCCAATACAATTCCACGACCATAGGAACGATATCATCACTCGTGCGTAGGTACGGAATACCGTCTCCACAATGTGATGCGACTCGTTCTACGTGATCGTCGTTTCATAATGATTATATAAATGAATTGAATGAATTAATATGATATATATTACACTAATAACATTCTGGAAATTAGGTATCTATAACCTAAAGAGATGAAGAAGAATTTATTCGTCAAAACAGGCATAAGAACACAAAGTAATAATCACCCGAATAACAAGTAGTAATTAAATATTACTAATAAGAAGCTAGAAATATGACCATATATGATATCATAACAATATTTATGATTCTAGTATAAGTCAATGACATTATTTAAATCATTATATAGGAGTTTCAGACACTTACGAAGCAAATCCGATCTAAGGTAATGGAAATATCACAATCTCATTTTTATCCGAGATTGTTTGTACTTTGGAATTTACTGGTATGTATTATATCATCCACATCCATGTTTCCTCAATATGTAATATTATTTACATCCACCTAAAACTGTTTAAATCCAATTTTACCCTTTAGTGAGTTCTAGTAAAATACCTGAAATAAATCTTTTTTCGTTTTTCGTACGAGTTACTTTTTGACTTTTCCGACAAAAGTATGAGAAGAATGTTTTTTTAACTTATACGGCATGAATGGATTTTTAAAACATTATTTCCTAGAAGATTCATTTAAAAGTTTACAAGTTTATTTTTAAACAACTTCTTTTATTTTAAAATTGTATGACATGTTAAGAAAGGAAAATGTTTTTGAAGTAGAAAGCATATTTTCCTCATGAATGGAGTTCAAGTGTTTTATCAGAATTATTATCCATCTAAGATAATATAGGGTTCTGTTTCTATCCCTATTATTACATTGATTTGATTATGTTGTGATGGAATTATTTTTATGAATTCTTTTATCTTATATGAATTGTTTGATGATTTCACGATGTTTAAGATTCCCATTTTTATTACAAGGGTTATGCAATGATGTATGATTTTTGATTATGTAGCACACATAAGAATGGAATCATTATGAGATGGGTGGGACCTATATCTCCCTCCAATGCATTGGGTAAAGATTTTATATCTCATGAGATAGACATGGCTGAATTGGTAGGTTATACCGGTTCGGTGAAACAGGACTGAAACGAGGAGTGAACTCGGTTCAGAAATGGACTTTGTCCACTAAGATAGTATTGGAAATGAGTCTTGACTAATAATAAATGATTCTCTATGATTATGTGTGTATGCCAAAACGTTTCATGTTTTTTGTTATGATTATTGGGATTCCATTTCACTACTATGATTTATCCCATGTTATGAAATTATGCACTCTTTTGCAGGTTAATATTTCCAAAAGTTATGTTCTTATGAATATAATGTGATTGATATTTCTTTTGTTTACCATTACTGAGCATTTGAGATCACCCTTTTGTATGTTTTCTTTCCCCAGGTCAGGAAGAAGGTTATTAAGAAAGATATGCCAAAAGGGACTATAGATATGTTGAAATAAATGGGAGACAGTGTAGACGCTTTATGAACCAGTTGTTTATGTTTCCCAGTTTCTAAAGACATTATACCTTTACGGTCCTTTCGTGGTTTTGTTATATGTTGTAATAAGTATGCTTCAATTTTGAAGTATTAACAATGTATGTAATGTATGGATTGTTATAGTTGGTATCAGAGGAAAGATATAGTCAACCTTTGGAAACTAGGATGTCAAATCCTTAGTAAGAACCCTAAAGATAAGTCTAAGCATAGAACAAAATGTTAGTGTTTTAGAAATGGCCATGAATAACCTAAGATAAGACCTTAAGTGTGAAATTTTATTCTTGAATATGTGGTTTTCCTATTATAATTAGTCTTCCTCACACTATTCTTCTTGGTTTTAGTCAATGGCTGGAACCCGAAGGAACCGTGTTAATGCGGAATGCGACGGGCAATGCAATGATTATCCCCCTGATCAACCAAACGTTATGGGAGATGGGATGCAAAATCTTGTAGCCATGCTCACACAACTTTCTCAAGCTATGAATCATACAGGATTTCCAAACGATCAAAGGAAGGAGCAACATTCTGTTGAATCCTTAATGAGGCAGCATCCACCTTCTTTCAGCGGGTCTACAGATCCATTAGTTTCTGAACAATGTATTAGTGCTACTGAAAAGATATTTTCAGTTCATCAATGTTCTGAGAATGATAAATTCATCTTAGCAGTGTATCATTTGAAAGGTGATGTTGATCAATGGTGGAATATTATTAAGAATATGAGGAAAAGGGATGAAATTGATTCCATGGAATGGGACAAGTTCAAGAACTTATTTTTCAATAAGTACTTCCCTCATATTCTTCGAACAAATATGGAGAAAGAGTATCTTGAACTGAAGCAAAAGTATGATGAATCTGTTGGTACTTATGAAGCAAATTTTACAAGACTTTCAAGGTATGATTCTGGTATTATTATCCAACCTGAGAGTAAGATCGATCGATTCATTAGTGGCTTAAAACCGTGTCTTCGAAGGGCATTACCCATAAGGGGCTTCATTAGCTACGAGGAAATCGTTCGATGTGCTCTCAAAGTTGAGATGGAGATTGGAGTAACCCATCAGTCATATGGGTTTGATAAGAAGAGGAAAATGGAATTCAATGGAAAATATAAAGAGCACACTGAAAAGAAGATGAGCTTTCCCTTATTCTCAATGTGTCGAAAGAAACATGGAGGTAGTTTTCTTAAAGGGACAAGTAAATGTTTCAAATGTGGAAATAAAGGTCATCGGGAATTTGAATGTCGTGATGATGGGAAGAAGATGTATAATGATGAAAACAAAGGAAGGGATACATAGAATGAACCTACTACACTTCAATGTTTCAAGTGCAATGAGATGGGACATTATGCCAATAAATGCCCTAATCCAAGGGTTGATGATTATGGTCGACTTCAACAAACTCTTAAGGCTAAAGACAAAGGAAAGTCACATGCCATTTCTATCAGCGATGTGGAGTACGATAACGATGTGGTGAAAGGTACAATTACCATCCACTCTAAAGTAGAAAATGTTTTATTTGATTCTGGATCCACCCACTCTTTTATTTCTGAATAATTTTCTAAGGGTATCACCGTATTACCTCAACAATTAGATGTTGAGTTAGCTGTGACGACACCTAATGGCACAACAGTCGCATCAAAAGTTTATAATTCTTCTCCAATCGAAGTTTGTGGGAAAGTGCTTCCTGAAAATCTTGTGATCCTTCCTATAGTAGAATTTGATGTGATTCTTGGAATGGATTGGCTTTCTTTATATGGAGCTCATATCAATTGCCAAAGAAGGGAAGTCACATTTCATATTCCAGATCAATCTATGATCGTCTATCGATGCAAGGATGAACATAACCTTACAGTGGAAATTTCATCCATCTTATGGGACTTGATTCTACTAAATGAAGGTTATTTATCTTGAATGGTTGGTGAGAAACTCACGATTAAGAATATGCCCATTGTACGGGAGTTTGATGATGTCTTTCCGGAGGAATTACTGGGTCTTCCACCAAATCGTGAAGTTGAGTTTTCAATAGAACATGTACCGGGTGCTTTGCCTATTTCAAAGACACCTTATAGAATGGCCCCAATTGAGTTGCAGGAATTTAAGAAGCAACTCCAAGAGAATCTTGATAAGATATTCATACACCCTAGTGCGTCACCTTGGGGATAACCTGTTCTATTTGTTAAGAAGAAAGATGGATCAATGAGACTCTTCATTTATTATCGAGAACTTAACAAGATCACTGTCAAGAACAAATATCCTCTCCCACGCATTGATGACATATTTGACCAACTACGCGGAGCTCAATACTTTTCCAAGAATGATCTTCATTCAGGGTATCATCAATTAAGGGCCAAAAGGGAGGATATACCAAAGACAGCTTTCTGTATAAGGTATGGACACTATGATTTTATAGTGATGCAATTTGGTCTTACTAATGCCCCTACTAAATTCAAGGATCTAATGAATAGAGTCTTTAAAGACTATCATGATCAGTTTGTGGTAGTCTTTATGAACGATATTATTTTCTATTCAAAGAGCAAGGAATAACATGAAGATCACATGAGAATTATATTGAGGACCCTGAGAAAGGAGAAGCTTTATGCCAAATTTACAAAGTGTGAATTTTGGATTAAAAATTTTTCATTTTTGGGCCACATAATATCAAAAGAGGGGATATCTGTGGATCCAGAAAAAACAGAGGTTATTGAAAGATGGTTGAGACCAACAACAGTAACTGAGATCCGAAGTTTTCTTGGTTTGGCTGGATATTATTGACGTTTTGTGAAATATTTTTCACGATTATCTAATCCACTCACCAAGTTGACTCGGAAAGGAGTTAAGTTTGTTTGTACGGAAGAATGTGAAGAGAATTTAAAGGAGTTGAAAAGAAGGTTATCCAGTGCACCTGTGCTCACAATGCATTGTAGTGGAGAAAGGTTTGTGATCTATAGTGATGAATCCAAGAAGGGATTGGGGTGTGTTATTATGCAAAATGATATGGTGATAGCTTATGCCTCACGACAGTTGAAAATCCATGAGCAAAATTACCCAACACATGATTTGGAGTTAGATGTGGTAATCATTGCATTAAAGATTTGGAGGCAATATCTTTATGGAGAAATCCATGACATTTATACTGATCATAAAAGTTTAAAGAATATTTTCACACAAAAGGAGCTGAATATGCATCAAAGAAGATGGTTGGAGCTGATTAAGGATTATGACTGCTCAATCCATTACCACCCTGGGATAACAAACAAGGTGGCAGATTCATTAAGTCAACAAGACCATGCCAGTTTATCCATAATGGGGATCACAAAAGATCCAATATTTATGGATTTACAAAGGATGTATCTTGGAATTATAATGGAACGGGAAAAATCTTATCTTTCTCAAATGAATGTTCAACCATCTATACATGTGAAGTTTAAAGAGGCACAGAAAGAAGTTGTCGAGTTACAAAAGAAGGTGAGAAATGTTCCTGAATTAAACCTTGATTGTAATAGGATAATAAAGTTCTGGAATCGGATTTGTGTTCCTCCCATCCTCGAATTAAAGAAGGAGCTGCAGGATGAGGCTCATAGTTCTTCATTATCTATTCATCCTGGAAGCACGAAGATGTATAGGGACATGAAAGAGTACTTCTGGTGGGATGGCATGAAAATAGATTTTGTTGAATATGTCTCTCGATGCTTGGTTTGTCAGCAAGTTAAAGCTGAGAGACTAAAGTCTAAGGGGATGTTACAACCATTACCCATACCCGAATGGAAATGGGAAAACATCACTATGGACTTTGTCACCGGACTTCCTAAAACATCCAAAGGCAATAATGCTATCTGGGTCATAGTTGATCGTCTTACAAAGTCTGCACAATTCATCGCTATTAGAGAGTATTTCTCTCTGGATCAGATTTCCAAGATATATGTAAAGGAAGTGGTAAGATTGCATGGAGTACCACTTTCTATTATATCTGATCGGGATTCGAGGTTTACCTCAATGTTCTGGCGAAGTCTTCAGCATACTCTAGATACATAGTTGAGCTTCAGCACTGCTTATCATCCTCAGACAGACGGTCAGTCTGAGAGAAAAATTCAAACTCTAGAAGATATGTTGAGAGCTTTCTCTATGGATTTCAAAGTGGTTGGGATCAACACCTACCATTGGTGGAATTTTCTTATAATAATAGCTTTCACTCTAGTATTCAGATGGCTCCTTATGAATATCTCTATGGAATGAAATGCAGGACTCCATCTTCCAGGGATGAAGTTGGGGAAAGAAAGCTATTAGGACCTGATCTTGTTGATGAAATTGCAGAAAAGGTCAGATCTATTCAACAACACATAAGAGCAGCTCAGAGTCGACAGAAAATTTATGCCGACAACCGAAGAAAAGACCTAGAGTTTGATGTTGGTGATAATGTGTTCTTATGAATATCTCCCTGGAAGAGAGTCATGAGATTTGGAAAGAAGGGGATGTTGAGCCCTAGATATATCGTTCCTTTCGAAATACTGGATCATGTTGGGAAGGTAGCTTACCGATTGGCGCTTCCACTAAATCTCTCTCAAGTTTACGATGTGTTCCATGTATCAATCCTGAGAAAGTACATACCTGATCCTTCACATGTACTTAGCTCAGAAGTTGTACCGCTGGAACATGATCTTTCTTATGAAGAACAGCCGATAGAGATTCTGGATCGTAGCGAAAAAGTCCTACGAAGCAAGACCACTCGCTTGGTGAATGTTTTATCGAGTAACCACCAATTAGAAGAAGATACATGGGAGCTTGAGGATATTATGAGGGAGAGGTATCCTCATCTGTTTGTTACAAAGTGACGAATTTTGAGGGCGAAATTCATTTTAAGGGGGGTAGAATGTAACACCCGAGACTTTAATGAGAAAAATTTTGTTTTTAAATCAACAAAGGAATATTTCACTACACACAACACTAGCTTGGATTTCATTACACACAACTTCGGCCTTCCTCGATAGTTTGCATCGTATGCAATACCGAGTTTCACTAAACAACGATATGAGATAAAAATATTATTAAAACTAGCCGTTATGAATAGTAATAACCACTTTTTGAAATTTTATAAATTTTATTTTTCAAAATGGACTTCATTTTTGGATTCGGAATATTGATATTAGCCTAAGGTGAAATTTCGGTATTTTTCTGAAAACTTTCAATTTTTGATGAATAGTGAAACCACTAAGTGGTAGTTAAAAAAACTGAAGTCTTCATAAAACATAATTTTACCGCTTCTGTGAGTGGAATTTCAAAACTCTGAGAGACATGGTTAATATCAAGGACTAAAATGTGGTTCAATGAGATGTAAATAATTTTTGGTGAAAAGTAACTTTTCACTTTTTTTTACCACGGTTAAAAGTAAATAGGGTAATTAAGGGTAAAAGTGTTATTATTATTACCCTAACACATGTCCTAATTCTATTGGATAACTTTAATTCGACAAAAAACGACCTTAGGAATAAAATATGACCATTTAGGCCCACTTGGATTAGATTAGGACATTTATTATTAATTTATTTAAAGAAGGGTTAAAATAGTTAAAATCAATGTTTAATAGGTAAGTCATTTTTAATATGGGGTTATACATAAGATAAATTCGACTATAAATATTAATTATAAATCTATACAAATTTCCTACATAATGGTATTTTATTTGTAATTTTTAGACTTTAAATAATTTAATTTATTTATGACACAACGATGATGCAGTAATTATCTTATTAATAAAATATTCACATAATTGATGTTATAAATACCCAAATATATTTAATTTGAGACTTTTTATGAATTACACTAACTTTCTAGGTTAATATGACATGTTATTATTGATTTAATAAACTTTTTTATAACTAATCATTCTGTTATGATTTTCTCAAAAATCAATTACCAAATATTGTCAAAATTGACATAAAATAGTTTTTAAAACAAATATTATATTATTAATTGTTATTTTATTCCTAAAAATCTAAGGGTCAGACAAATGGCTTAGATAAGGTTATATATATTAATAAGAAACAACTTGGGGTTCGTTTGGCTTGATATAGTATGTTTATTAACCTTATAGTGTAAGAAAACAAGAAGACACGGTAAAAGTTAAATTATCTAACTTAAAGTTAAATCTACATGATAAGGTTAAAATTGATACCTAAACTTGTCTAAATTCTATTGGATGAGGTTATTTCAACCCATACCCACCATATCTTCTAAATATATCAATTTGGAGCTATTAAAAACCGAATTGGACTTTATAATAAAATAATATTTTTAGTTATTCCAAAGGTGCCCCTCTCCTCCCTTATAAAAGGGCACCTCCTCCCCCTCTTCCTCACACCACTTTGAGCATTAAAGCTCGGCCAAACCCTGCCAATTTCTCCTCTCCACTTCCCTAGAAACATCCTATAGGTTCTGTCTTCTTCAAAAACCTATTTTAGTGCCCAAAAAGGAGGTCTCAAAGAAGCACTTCAAAGAAGAGGTAATGTCAGTTACCGATTCTTTCATCTTTATTTCTTCTTCCACTTCTTCTTATTTAGTTGTTTCATTATGAAGTAATAACATCAGTATCACTCATATACCGATATGTTATTATATGTATGAAACAACCGTATTTCACCATCTATCCATCCTACGGAAAAAGAAATCATCGCACGTGCGTATGTAAGGAATACCGTCTCCATACCGTGGTGTAATCTATTTTCCACCACCACCTTACTTGAATGGGTATAATGGTGTAAATAATGTATATATATGACTATTATAAAGTGATGTTGATTCTGAAATAGTATGCATACACTCCAATACAAATCCACGATCATAGGAACGATATCATCACTCGTGCGTACGTACGGAATACCGTCTCCACGATGTGATGCGACTCATTCTACATGATCTTTGTTTCATAATGATTATATAAATGAATTGAATGAATTAATATGATATATATTACACTAATACCATTCTGTAAATGAGGTATCTATAACCTAAAGATAAGAATAAGAATTTATTCGACAAAACACGCATAAGAACAAAAAGTAATAAACACCTGAATAACAACTAGTAATGAAATATTACTAATAAGAAGCTATGAATATGACCACATATGATATCATAACAATATGTATGATTCTGGAATAAGTCAATAACATTATTTAAATAATTATACAGGAGTTTCGGACACTTACGAAGCAAATCTTACCTAAGGTAAGAGAAATATCACAATCTCATTTTTATCCGAGATTGTTTGTACATTGGAATTTACTGGGATGTATTTTATCATCCACATCCATGTTTCCTCAATATGTAATATTATTTCCATCCACCTAAAATTGTTTAAATCCAATTTTACCCTTCGGTGAGTTTTAGTAAAATACATGCAAGGAATCTTTTGTCGTTTTTCGTACGAGGTACTTTTTGACTTTTCCAAAAAAAGTACGAGGAGAATGTTTTTTTAACTTATACGGCATGAATGAATTTTTAAAAGATTATTTCCAAGAAGCTTCCTTTACAAGTTTTCAAGTTTATTTTTAAACAAATTCTTTTCGTTTTAAATTGTATGACATGTTAAGAAAGGAAACTGTTTTTGAAGTAGAAAGGATATTTTCCTCAAGAATGGAGTTCAAGTGTTAATCAAAATTATTATCCATCTAAGATAATATAAGGTTATATTTCTATTCCTATTATTACATTGATTTGATTATGTTGTGATGGAATTATTTTTATGAATTCCTTTATATTATATGAATTGTTTGATGATTCCATGATGTCTATGATTCTTATTTTTATTACATGGGTTATTCAATGATATATGATTTATGATTTTGTGGCACACATAAGAATGGTATCATTATGAGATGGGTGGGACCTATATCTCCCTCCAATGCATTTGGTAAATATTTTATATCTCATGAGATAGAAATGGCTGGAACGGTAGGTTATACCGGTTCAGTGAAAAAGGACTGAAACGAGGAGTGAACTCGGTTCAGAAATGGACTTTGTCCACTAAGATAGTCTTGGAAATGAGTCTTGACTAATAAGAAATGATTCTCTATGATTATGTGTGTATGCCACAAAGTTTCATGTTTTATGTTATGATTATTGGGATTCCATTTCACTACTATGATTTATCCCATGTTATGAAATTATGCTCTCTTTTACAGGTTAATATTTCCAAAAGTTATGTTCTTATGAATATGATGTGATTGATATTTCTTTTGTTTACCCTTACTGAGCATTTGAGCTCACCCTTTTGTATGTTTTCTTTCCCCAGGTCAGGAAGAAGGTTATTAAGTAAGATATGCCGAAAGGGACTATAGATATGATGAAATAAATGGGAGACAGTGTAGACGCTTTATGAACAAGTTGTTTATGTTTCCCAGTTTCTAAAGACACTATACCTATACGGTCCTTTCGTGGATTTGTTATATGTTGTAATAAGTATGCTTCAATTTTTATGTATTAACAATGTATGTAAAGTATGGGTCTTTATATGATACGAGCCCCGAGGGACATGTCGTGACAAATTGGTATCAGAGGACGTCGGTTATACCATAAAAATTAGGACTCTGATATTTATTTTCTGTGAAACGATAGTGTTAAGGGTACTAAGTGTGGTTTTCAGTTCATGGAGTCCTGTGTTTGTTTGGGTGGCTGACGTATCCATACACCAGGACCCTGGTTACTGATTTCTGAAATTGTACATGAAAACATTGATTGCATGTGTGTTTTCAAAAAGTTTTCTTTAAGTCAGCAAAAACCAGGCCAGCTCACCATGTTTAATCTTTTGACCGTATTGCATCTGTTTCTTTCAGGATGCCTCCCCATGGACGACCAGCTAGAGCCCCGTCAGTTGTATGTACTGACAGCCCTCCAAGAAACAAGGCCTCAGTACATGTCCCTCTTCTAGTTGAGGCACCAGCGGTACTACCTCCTATTGGGACACTGCTGCCACCAGCCCCAGCAGTAGAGAGTGCATGCCGCTTGAGTGCACTGCATGAGTTCCAGCGCAGGAAGACACCCAGGTTAAGGGGAGAGACAGACCCACAGGAGGATGAGGATTGGCAGGAGGCTATGGTATGAGTCTTCATACTAGTAGGGACACCAGCCGACATCATGGTGATCCTTGCTGCTAGCCTCCTTCAGGTAGTAGTAGGCAGATGTGGGAACCTCATTCTCTAGATTCGTGACAAGGTAACACTTCTATGGGCAGACTTCGAGAGGCTATTCCAGGTGGAGTTTGTACCAGCCACCCTTCTATAAGTGTGGATACAGGATCAATTTCATCTGTAGTAAGGAAACATGACTGTATCTCAGTACTCAGCAAGGTTCACGGACCTCTCGCGCTACTCAACTGATATGGTACGGGACCCGTTCATAGGGCCCTGACCTTTGAGAAGGGACTCAGTAAAGAGATCAGAGATTCAGTTATCTCCCACAGCATTCCGACTGAGGCGGGAGTGTTAGAGAGAGCCCTACTAGTGGAGAGTTTTCTTGCTATGCAGTCCATGCTCAGATCAACTGTATTTGGCGAAAATTTTGGTGTGTCTGCATGGCTGGGACCAGGTCAACCTTCACCGCTGAGAAGGGAACCTTTACAGTGCAGGACGGACATACTCGGAGGAGGGTGCAGCCGATCACTCATGAGTTAGATTGTCTTACCCTCAGATCAGTAGATGTGGAGAGTCTGACCTACCCTATAGTGGTGGACCAGTACACTGATTTTTTCCCTAACGATGTCCCATGACTACCTCCTCGTAGATAGGTGGAT
This sequence comes from Viscum album, assembly GCA_963277665.1. Classification (NCBI taxonomy): domain Eukaryota; kingdom Viridiplantae; phylum Streptophyta; class Magnoliopsida; order Santalales; family Viscaceae; genus Viscum; species Viscum album. The sequence continues at coordinate 2,084,339,193 of OY728150.1, forward strand.
TTCTACATTGACATGTACCCCAGGACGACACCGATATCTACTCCAGCATATCAAATTACTCCCGCTGAGTTTCCCAAGATGAGGGTACATCTGGAGGACTTGCATGGGATGGGATTCATCTGACCCAGTGTTTCTCCCTGGGCATCCCCGATTCTGTTCGCCATGAAGGCAGACGGGAGATTTAGGCTCTGTGTCGAATATTGTCGCCTGAACCAGGTGACCATGATAACAATTACCCACTCCCGAGGATTGACGACCTCTTTGATCAGCTCAAGGGAGCATGATGGTTTTGGAAGATAGACCTCAGATCAGGCTATCACCAGCTCAGAGTTCGAGACGTGGATGTGCGGAAGACGACCTTCAGGTGTCGTCACGACCACTATGAGTACTTGGTTATCCCTTCTCCATAACCAATTCTCCAGAAGTGTTCATGAGTCTCATGAACATGATCTTCTAGACATACCTCGATCGCTTTTTCGTAGTCTACATCAACGACATACTAATCTACTCGACTACTGAGGAGGAGCATTACTAAAATTTTTAGGTAGTACTGTACACAGTCTGAGAGCACCAGCTTTATGGTAAGCTCTCAAAGGGCCATTTTTGGATTCGAGAGGTACACTTCTTGGGAAAAGTCATCTAGGAGGATGGAATTGCAGAGGATCCATCGAATATTGAAGAGTTACTTTCTTGGGAGCCACCCAGGAGTGTGAAGGAGGTACATAGTTTCCTGGGATTGGCTGAGTACTACTGAAGATTCATTCTAGACTTCTCTATAGTTTCAGTTCCACTATCAGCCTTGACGAAGAAGGGGAAACCCTTTGTGTGGTTAGAGAGATTCCAACAGAGGTTTCATGAGCTAAGGCAGAGGCTGACTAGTGCCCCCATTTTGAGGCTTCTAGTGGAAGTCGTAGGGTACGTAGTCTACTACGATGCATCAGGGACCAGACTCGAGTGTGTCCTGATGTAGGAGTGAGCTGTGATTGTGTATGTTTCTAGTCAGTTGACATAGAATGAGAAGAACTACGCTACCCATGACCTGGAGTTAGGTGCAGTGGTCTTTTCCTTGAAGATGTGGTGGCACTATCTGATGGGAGAATGTTTTACCATGTACTCTGATCACAAGAGTCTTAGGTATATCTTCTCTCAGAAGCACCTGAACAAGAGACAACGATGATGGATTCAGTTCATCTATGACTATGACTTCGAGGTAGTCTATGTATACATGTGTGGGCAATGAGGATAAAATTAAGTTGTTCACTAAAAAAAATTACTTTATTATATCCCATAATATGTTGGTTTAGTGAATATGATGTAAAATAAATAAAATAGTGATAATCTATATACAGATAACAAGGGTGGTCCACCAAGTGCTAACAATGTCACAATGATACACAAATAACCTCCAATAAATTGGTTGTTTGAAACATTCATGATGGCATTAGTAAAAGCAAGAAAAGAATAATAATTTGTACTAAGGATGCTCACAATTCCTACAAACTAAAGTAGTGAAATATGATTATTTACATGGTAAAAAAACTAGGTAAACTAGAAAGATGTAAATTCATGTAAGTGTTGATTAAACATACAATAAACTGACAAATCATCAAGGGGAATGCCAGAAACGGCATCAATTAGACCAGTTAATTGATTGATTAGTAAATACCTGAACAAATCCATAAATACATTAAAAATAATAATTATTTTAACAAAATTCTCATTTGCTCACAGTGTACCAAGGCTTGAAAGAGACCCGAAACTATGAGGTATGTTCCCCTTCATTGAGTTGTATGAGAGATCCTGGTATGTGAAACAAATTATTATAAAATAATATTCAATTAAACAAGAACCTTCTAACATAACAGATTAGTAAAAGACAAAAGTGGACTCAATAAATGAAAATAAAAATATGAAAGAACACTAAAAAGATAATTTACATGGCTATTTTCTTACAATGTGGAAATAAAAAACATAAATCCCTCCATTTAAATGTTTTTTATGTCCCACTATAACATTGAAGAAATAAAAACCCAAGTCGAGGAAGTTTTTGTAGTCATTATAGTAAGTAGTTTTTATTTTTTAGTTTCCTTCTAACATTCTAGATGATTATACTATTTTTATAGATTTCACATGTAGTAATTAAGCTCTCTTATGTAACTCTCTTATATCCCTAGTATGAAGAGGATTTGTCTAGTAAGAACAGAGAAGGGTAATATTTTAATAACATTTCACTACTCTGTATGATATTATCGATTTAAAGCTTAGCATATTGCCACATTGGATTATCTGTGAGTAATAAATATGCAAGTGTAATAGAATATTTTTATTAACAACAATTTTTTTGAGAAGTTAATCATACATTTATTATTCTATATCTTAAATTACATAATTTTTTATAATAATATAACACTTTTATATTAATAGCATAAATTATATCTAACAACAAAGATAACATAACAGTGACATAAAATATTATATTTGAAAACAAAAAATCATTATCTATTTTTCATATTAGGAATATGGATGTTGTTATGTTCACATTCTTCCTGTAGTATTAATCAGTTAATTTATTTAATATCATCACAATTAAATCATCAAGAAGCATTGTATACATGATGGATTAAGAAAATAATGTTAAATAAAATCATGTAAGAAAATAAACTGTGTAAATCGGATCAAGTACCCCTTAAAAAAATTAATAGATTCTATAAATTCATTATCAAACTAAAGAAAACTCAATAGAGTAACATGACAGTCTAAAACTGTGATATATTGAATGATTATTAGTAAAAATATCTTAATAAGATGTTGGGGATTTGACCTCAGTAAGATGAATTCACAAAAGGATATTATTAATGGTATTAAAAATTAGGTTGTCAATGAATCCAAGTGTGACAATGAAGAATATGAATTAATAAAATAAAATATAGTTCATTAAACACGTATCTAGTGTAATGTTTTATAAAATTATGGATAGTGAAATATGAACCGCTGAGTAAACATACATCATTGGTCTATTACAGAAGTCGATTGTCCTCGAAATTGCATCATAAAAACCACCTGAAAAGAAATAATGGGAAAATAAGTGAGATATAACTTCTTATATATATATATATATGATCAGTGTGTCAACATAACATGATAAATGATAAATTAATCTATAACCAACAATGAACAAATAATATTCAGATTGATATGCACATCCCATTACTAAATAACATCAATTCTAGTTTCTTGAAATTCAATCCATTTAGAAGCATAATAATCCACCATGAGAATATAAGTATTTCAAAAAGAAATAGGAAATGGATCCCTGAATTATATATCCAATACATCAAATATTTTGGTAAAAATCAAAGGTTGTTGGGGAATTTCCTATTTTTGGAAACACCTGTAATTAATTGGAAATCATTACATGATTTATTAAAATAATGGAAATCCTTAAAAACTATTACCTAGAATAACCCAACATCCAAAACATTCCTAGCTATGTACTGAAGTCTAAAATGGCCTCTTTATGTAAGTGTATGACAAAATTTAAGGACACAAGTTACATCTTCATTTGACATACACCTCATAATCACTTGGTCATTATGGATTATATAAAAGTATGGATCCTACAAAACATAGAACATTGACATAGATTTTATCTAAAGGAACACATTCTTAGAAAACACTATACTTTTGATGTGCCAAGCAGTTAAACATTTATACATACCATGTCACCTAATCAATGCTTTCCTAGAGCCACTCACTAGGGAGTTCATCATCCAGGGATATTTCAGTAGGTATACATACATCATGAATGTATGGATGTCTGTTCATGTGGTTTGAAACTAGGGTTTTATAACCCTTCTTATCCTTTATTTCCACATTAAATTCTTATAAGAGAAGCGCCAAACTTACTAAACTTGGTTTTGCCTATTTTTTTCATTAAATTCCAATGAGCTGCAAGACCAAAATAAATTATTACATAACATCCTACAAAATATGAACGAAAATTTTCCAATGCAACAAATATAGAAAAACATTACTTATTGGTTGTTTTATAATTAATCTAAGATGAATCTAGGGTCTCTAATGAATAATTTATCACATGTGGGTGTCCATTGACATTCTGGGATAACTCTACTCCCGCTATCTGGTTGGTGATGTCATGTAATACATCATGTGAAGAATAAGTTATCACATGTGGGTGTCTTGTAAAGACCCGTAAATTTCAAGGGAAATTTTTTCTTAATTTTTTTTGGGATTTTTCGAGTACGCAGTTTCTGACGGCACCTGATTTTGAGGCCCGGTGTGCCCAGAATCAATTTTTGAAGTTTAGCTCGGGTAAGTTTAGTGAACAAACGAGCAAGTTTTCCAAACATTTTAACCGGTGCTCCGAATTGTAATCTGAGGGCACCGATGGAACCACAACACCGGTAATTGCTTAGGAACACCTTTTTTGGAGTTGCGTTTGTGCGGGAGGTGATGTTAAAAATCAAGTGGTTTAATTAAAAAGTGAAATAAAATACGTGCTGCAATTTTATTTCTACTCTGTGTAATTATAACCTACGTATGGAAGTTGAGGTGGGACCCACTAAACCCCAACTCCTCTTGATAGGATATTAGTGAGATGGGCCCCACACGAGCCCCACCTTTTCAATTTTCTCAGACCTCCCTTAAAGTTGGAAAACCCCCCATTAATTTGTATCTCCTACACTTTAAAAACATGCCAATAAAATGCCTCATTAATTGGACAATGCACGTTAATTAATTCAGTGAATTCATTTTGAATTTTGAAATGGGTTGGAATGAGTAAAATAATAAGGCAAAGCCTTATATTATGATGGTTGAATCGTTGTGTGGAGATTTTTGGAGAGGACAGCTCTAGTCTTGAAGAATGTCTTCTTCCTCGATGAAGAATGTGAAGAATGCCGGAGCACCAAGGAGAGACGAAGTGTCGATCATTCCCTTCTCCGCAGTCGGTGCGAGACATCAACCTCTTCTTGGACGCTCTCATACACCATCAATGAACCACCCTCACGACACCGTTTTCCATGAAAAATCTTCTTTCGACGACTACTTCGAGGTAGAGGTTTTATTTTGTTCGTGAATATTCTTATCCATCCAACGTCAAATTCTTTTTCCGCTTGATATCAAATTAACGGGAGGGGGCCGAACTGCACGAACATGTTTGACTCTCCTCCCCCTTTGTTGATGTACTCGTTGCAGCTCGAATGAAGGTGGCGTGCAGCAACGACACCACGCAGAAACAATGAGGAACGTGACGAAGAAGCGCGGCGCCGTCGCACCGCGCCATTGAGGCCGAAAGAAGTCGCGGCTGGAGCGGGGCTGTGGTGGAGGGGCGCGGTGCCTTCACACCATGCCGGTCGAACAAGGCTGCGACTTAAGGCCATGGCGGTGTAGGGAGCGGTGGCCAGAACTGCCGGCGCATGGAAGGTGGGACCCGCTAGGAGGGTTCCCGCAGTGGAAAACCGGCCGGCCAACTTGGACGGCCCTTTCAGGAAGAATCGGGGGTCGTAACCCCCTGTTGGCAAAGGAGCGGGGCCCAACGTGGGGGCCGCCGTTACAAACAAGGGGGTCAGCACCCCCCCCCCCCCCCTAGAACGTCCGCTTGGCCGGCGCCGTGCTGCCATGGCCGGGCCGCCCGTGCCGGCGTTGCCGGGCTGCGCCTGTCGGGCCAGGTCGCGCACTAATGGGATGGACCTGGACCCGGGTCTGGTCGACCTAGTTTGGGCCAAGCCAGGGGGTTCTGGTCCGGGTCGGTCCGGGCCCAAACCCCCCTCAAATCGGACAGGTTCATTCATTTGCCCATAATATGGGCTATGGGCCTCCCATTGACTCACTGTCAGTTGCGATGCGATCCTTGGATCGATTTGGTCGTTTCAGTATATTACACTAAAGGTTTAGGAGAACATTGTGTATGGTCGGGTTGGTTCGAACACGAAACCAACCGGGCTCTCGGAGCGGAAACACTTATAACTTGAGCTCCAGACGTCTGATTGACATGTCGTCGACATTGTTGGATTCCTCTTAGTGAGAAAGACCTTTTGGATTAATATGATCGAGGTTTGGATGCAGTTGGAGTACCGTCGGGTTGTTTTTTGACTTATAAACCAACCAGGCCCCTGGAACGAAAAAGCCACAAACTCTCAGACCAGGTGTCCGATTGACGTGTCGTCTGTCCTGTTGAGTTCCTATCAATGAGACAGAACTTTGGGATACATCAACATTGGACTAAGTGTCAGTTGATGTATCGAAACCCATTGTCTCGTGGAGCAGACCCTCCCAGAAATGAGCATACTGTGTGCGGGAACCCTAGAGCTGGCTACGACTGCGACGATGATGACGACTGTACATGGATCCTCCGTGGGTTCGACAGTGATGACGATCGTACTAAAATCCTCTATGGGTTCGACGGCGATGACTAATGTTCATGTATCCTATGTGGGTCTGGCAGTACGTGACTACTATTCTTGTATCCTACGTGGGTCCGACAGTATTTGACTCTGTACTTGTATCCTACATGGGTCCGACAGAGTGGCTAGTCTAGTATCTTACGTGGGTCCGACAGCTTAGCTGTTCTAGTATCCTACATGGGTCCCATCTAGATGAATCAGTGGCTACATCTGATCATCTCCATCACCTTACGAATAAGTATACCTATGTGAGTTGAGTCCTGACTTCCAATCCTTATCTTCGATATGATTGACTTGCTTCCTATGTGGATTGGGTTGTTCTTTCCTATGTGGATTGGGTTGTACTATCCTGTGTGGACGTGATCGAACATGGGCTCGGATGTTGGAGCATAACTGGAAAATGATGACTTAGGTATATGTATGGGCATATACTTAAATAGTGTTGGTTGTTACTTTGTGATTGTATCTTTCAATTGTTGATTACCCTTTGTGGATTCTGGGAGATATTTGGGGGTCTCTGCGTCCCTACTGAGTAGAGTATACTCACCCAGTCACGGGCTATGCCCACACTACATTGTGTTGGATGTATAGGACAGACAACACTGATCGTGGTTGAATCTTGTGGAGCAAGTCGGTGCCTGGAGGTGGACCATTGGGTGGGAAGTACACAGAGCGGACGACTGGACCATAGGAGCTAAGGAGGCTATTTTTACCCACCCTTCAGGTGGGATTTATAGTGGACGGCTCGACATTTCTGTTTTACTTTTCAGTTGATGTACTTTCTTTTTAGTTGTACTTTACTTTCAGTTTGGGTTTGTATTTTGGCCCACTTACTTTTCTGCACTTACTATTGTACCCAGTTTTACTTAGTATTTACTTCTACTTCCTAACTCTGTGGTGTTTGTTTATATTATAAAGGCAATTCCTTCCCTTTTTGTCATAATTTACTCCTTGGTGCTAGTCTCCACCCCCTTGCCTATGGAAGGCGGGCTTGGGGTAGTCACGGCACGGGTCCCGAGGAGGGGTCATGAAAAATTAGTATCAGAGGAGTTCGGTTCTACTGTAGAACCCAGGACTCTGATCTTTGTTCTATGTGAAATAATAGTGTTAAGGGTATTGAGTGTGGTTATCAGTCTAGGGAGTCCAGTGTTGGTGCGGCGGCCGACGTATCCATATACCAGGACCATGACTTCTGATTTCCAACTCAGTGCACGAAAACATTGATTGCATGTGTGTTTCAATGTTTTCTTTGGGATTACTCTGTGTCAGCTCACCAGGTATACTGTGTTGACCATGGAACACCTGTTACATTTCAGGATGGCCCCACGATGGAAGCCAGCTAGGGTTCATAGCTTTGTACGAGACGACAGCCCACCGAGCGACGAAGCCTCGGTGCAGAGACCTTTTACAGTGGAGGCACTGGCGGTACATCTACCCGCCGAGCCACCGATGCCACCAGCCCAAGCCGCTAAGATTGAAAATCACCTTAGTGCACTGCACGAGTTCCAACGTCAGAGACTGCCCAGGTTCTGCGGGCAGGGTCACATGGCTCGTGACTGCCCGACCCGCCGTGCAGAGGAGCAGAAGATGGTTGAGGGGTGACCCAGGCAGAGGTAGAGGGTCAACCATAGAGGTCCGCAGAGAGAAGGCGGACGAGGCAGAGGACCTGGACGAGTATCAAGTGGTGGGAGACGCTTTGAGGCTTTACCACCACCACCACTAGGAGGTCAACCCCAACAACAGGGAGCTGGCGGGCAGAGGCATGCTCAGCTTCAGGCAGCGGAGGCTTACGACCATGGCACACCAGTGATGATTCGAGGTACCATCTGTGTCTACTACACCCTTTCTGCAGTTCTTATAGACACAGGAGAGAGTCATTCATTCATTTCTGCTGCCCGTGTTCATAGCTCAGAGATTCCGATGGATCCGTTGGCTCGTTACTTATGGCTAGAGACTCATACGGGAGAAGACTCGACAATTACAGACTGGTTCTGGCAGTGTGAGCTTACTCCAGGAGGCGAGAGCTTCTGCTGGGATCTTCTCTAGTGGCGTTGAGGACTTACGACGTCATCTTGGGCATGGATTGGTTATCTACAGTCCATGCTCAGATCGACTGTATTAGGCGCAAGGTGCAGTGTGACCGCACCGATGGGAGCAGGTTCACCTTCATCGGCGAGAAGGGAGCCTTAGTAGCGTAGGATGGACTCACGCAGAAGAGAGGACAGCCGATCACTCAATAGTTCTCTAGCCTCATCCTAGGATCGGTTGACGTGCGTAGTCTGAGTTTTCCTGTAGTGGTGGATAAGTATGCAGATGTTTTTCCTAACGACGTTCCACGACTACCTCCTCGCAGAGAGGTAGACTTTTATATTGACCAGTACCGTGGGACAACCACGATATCCACCCCATTATATCGGATGGCTCCCGCTGAGCTTTGGGAGCTAGGGGTACAGCTGGAGGACTTGCAGGGCAAGGGATTCATCCGACCCAGTGTTTCACCCTGGGCTTCCCCGATTTTGTTCGCCAAGAAGGCGGACGGGAGCTTGCGACTATGTATCTATTACCGTTTCCTGAACCAAGTGACTGTGAGGAACAAGTATCCGCTACCGAGGATTGACGACCTCTTTGATCATCTCAAGGGAGCATAGTGGTTCTCGAAGATAGACCTCAGGTCAGTCTATCATCAGCTCAGAGTTCGGGATGAGGACATGCAGAAGACGAACTTCAGATGTCGGTATGACCACTATGAGTTCTTGGTTATGACTTTCGGTGTATCCAATGCTCCAGTAGTGTTCATGAGCCTCATGAATAGGATCATTCAGCCTTACCTCGATCGATTTGTCGTGGTCTTCATCGAAGAAATATTGATATACTCGACTTCTGAGGAGAAGCACGCCTACCACTTGCGGGTTGTACTGGACACATTCTGAGAGCACTAGCTTTATGGTAAGCTCTCGAAGTGTCAGTTCTAGATATGTGAGGTCCACTTCTTGGGACACGTTATCTCTGAGGCAGGAGTTGCGGTGGATCCTTCGAAGATCGAAGCAGTGCTAGCTTGGGATCCACCCAGGAGCGTTCTAGAGGAGAGGAGTTTTCGAGGACTGGCTGGGTACTATCAGAGATTTTTTCCAGACTTCTCCAGAGATTCAACACCACATTCATCATTGAATAAGACGAGGAAACCATTCGTTTGGTCAGACAGATGTCAGCAGAACTTCTAGAAGCTGGGACAGAGATTGACCAGTGCGCCTATCTTGAGTCTACTGGAGGAGAGAGTAGGGTATATAGTCTACTGCGATGCATTAGGGACCGGACTCAGGTGTAACCTGATAGAGGAGCGGGCAGTGATCGCATATGGATCACGATAGTTGAGGCATCATGAGTAGAACTACACTACCCATGACCTGGAGATAGAAATAGTGGTCTTCACTCTAAAGATGTTGTGTCACTATCTGATGGGAGAGCACTTTACAGTCTATTCTGACCACCAGAGTCTCAGGTACATCTTCTCGTAGACAGACCTGAACCTGATACAGTGGCGATGGATCGATTTCCTCCGGGGCTATGACTTTGAGATAGTCTATACTCCTGGAAAGGGGAACGTAGTAGTTGATGCTCTCAGTAGGAGGATAGACATTCCGCTACTTGGTGAGGCGGCAGAGCAGCTAGCCGCTTTGCATATATCTTTCATGGATAGAGATGGAGCATCCTTTCATCAGTCACTCACAGTCACTCCTCTACTTCTTCAGTGTGTCAAAGAGGCACAACGTGGAGACGTTGACAGTGAGACATGGCGTGCATAGATATTCTCAAAACATGCACCTGATTGATTCTCTGTGGGAGGAGAGCACGTCGACCTTTTCATAGGATGTACCATGGTACCAGCTACTTTGCAGGAGGAGGTGCTGAGGGAGTTTCACACTTTCCATTTAGCGGTACATCCAGGAGTGGCAAAGATGTACCAGGATCTCTGACGACAGCACTGGTGGCCGGGTATGATGAAGGCTGTAGCAGAGTTAGTTTCTTGATGCCTCATCTGCCAGCAGGTGAAGGCAGAGCACCAGGACCAGCAAGCTTGGTATAGCCCTTGGAGGTGACAGAGTGGAAGTGGGACAGGATATCTATGGATTTTGTGACTGGACTACCGCGTTCTTCCAGAGGTCACGACTCCATTTGGGTGGTTGTCGACCAACTCACCATGTCGGGACACTTCTTACCCATCAGAGAGAAGGGCTTAGTGGAGAGCATGGGATGCCTCTACGTTCAGGATATTTTATGGATTAATGGTGTTACATCATCTATTGTCTCTGACTGAGATGCTCTCTTTATATCCCGGCTTTGGAAGGGGTTGCAGGAGGCATTTGGGAAGCAGCTACGTCTGAGCACTGCCTATCACTCTCAGAAGGATGGTCAGATGGAAAGGACCATTCAAACTCTCGAGGACATGCTCCATGCATGTGTCCTCAACATTGGTCGCATCTGGGAGGATCACCTACCCTTGGTGGAGTTTGCGTACAACAACAGCTTCCACTCCACCATCGGGATGGCACCATATGAGGCATTTTATGGCTAACCTTGCAGATCACCACTGTGCTGGAGAGACCATGGGGAGTCAGCACTTGTGGGATCGGAGATGGTCCAGGCCACGACAGAGAAGTTCCAGGTCGTCCAGGAGTGGATGAGGATAGCTTAGAGCCGATAGAAGGCTTATGCTGACAGGAGGTGGAGACCACTTGAGTTCGAGGATGGAGACCATGTTTTCTTGCGGGTCTCACCTCAATGTGGATTACGGAGATTTGGCCTTTGCGGAAAGTTATCTACGCGCTCCATCGGACCATTCCAGGTTCTCACCAGGATAGGTGAGGTGGCTTATTTCCTGGCTCTACCACCTCAGTAGCACCGGGTGCACAACATCTTCCACGTATCTCAGCTAAGGAGATACGTGCACGAACCGACGCATATCATCGAACAGGGGGAGCTAGACATTGATGATTGGGTGAATTTTGCGGAGGTCTCGGTGGAGATAGAGGATCTAAAAGAGAGGGTCTTACATGGGTGATCGATTCCTCTAGTGCGCATCAGATGGCAGCACATGAACCTCTAGGAGAGCACTTGATAGCGGGATGTTCAGATGCGTTCTCAGTATCCTCATTTGTTCCCCTAGTTTGTGATGTATCTTTACGAGAACGTAAATCCCTGAGGTGGGAGTAATGTAAACACCCGTAAATTTCAAGGGAAATTTTTTCTGAAATTCCATTGATATTTTACGAGTACACAGTTTCTGACGGCACATGATTTCGAGGCCCGGTGTGCCCGAAATCAATTTCTGAAGTTTAGCTCGGGTACGTTCAGTGAACGAATGAGCGGGTTTTCCAAACTTTTTAACCGGTGCTCGGAATCGAAATCTGAGGGCACCGAAGGAACCGCAGCTCCGGTAATTGCTTAGGAACACTTTTCTGGAGTTGTGTTTGCTTGGGAGGAGATGTTAAAAATGAAGTGGTTTAATTAAAGAGTGAAATAAAATATGTGCTGCAATTTTATTTATACTCTGTGTAATTATAACCTACGTATGGAAGTTGAGGTGGGACCCACTAAATCCTAACTACTATTGATAGTATATTATTGAGGTGGGCCCCACATGATCCCCACCTTTTCAATTTCCTCGAACCTCCCTTAAAGTTGGAAACCCCCCCCCCCATTAATTTGTATGTCCTCCACTTTAAAAACATGCCAATAAAACACCTCATTAATCGGACAATGCACATTAATTAATTTAGTGAATTCAATTTGAATTTTAAAAATGGTTGGCATGAGTAATAAAATAAGGAAAAACCTTATTTTATGATGGTTGAATCGTTGTGTGGATATTTTTGGAGAGGAGATCTCTAGTCCAGAAGAACGTCTTCTTCCTCGTTGAAGAACGCAATGAATGCCAGAGCACCAAGGAGAGACGACGTGCTGATCATTCCATTCTTCGCAACTGGTGAGAGATGACATCCTCCTCTTGGACGCTCTCCAATTCCGTCAATGAACCACCCTCGCGACTCCATTTTTTGCGACAAATATTCGTTCGACGACTACTTCGAGGTAGGGGTTTGATTTTGTTTATGAATATTCTGTGCCATCCAACGTCAAATTTTTTAGCCTCTTGGTATCAAATTAACGGGAGGGGGATGGACCGCATGAACATGGACGACCCTCCTCTCCCTTTGTTGATGTACTAGTTGCGGCTCGAACAAAGGCAGTGCGGTGCAACGACACAGTGCATAAACAAGGAGGAACACAGTGAAGAAGCGGGGCGCCGTCGCGCCGCGCCGTTGAGGCAGAAAGAAGTCACGGACAGAGTCGGGTCGCGGTGGAGGGGCGCGACACCATAAAGCCGTGTCGGAAGACCATGAAGAGGCCGTGTTCGGAGCGGGACCACGGTGTTGGGGCGCGGCGCCGTCGCGTGCCGCCGGTCAGACAAGGCCGCAGCTTAAGGCCACAGCGGTTGAGGGAGCGGCAGTCGGAACCGCCGGCCGCCGGCGCATGGAAGGCGGGACCCACGGGGGGTCCCGTGGTGGCACACCTTCCGGCCAACTCGGTCGCCCGTTTTCAGAATAACCATGGGTCGTAACCCCCGGATGGAAAAGGAGTGGACCCCCTACATGGGGGCCGCCGTTACAAACAAGGGGGGCAGGGCGCCCCCCCCCCTTTGCGCGTCCACTCGGTCAGCGCCGTAATGCCCAGGTCGGACCTTCCGTGCCAGGCCGAGCTGTGTTGGCCAGGCTGTGCCGGCCGGGCCGGACCCAAACCCAGGTCGGGTCGACCCATGGGGTTCTGAGCCGGGTCGTTCTGAGCCCAAACCACCCTAAAATCGGACAGGTTAGTTCATTCACCCATAACATGGGCTACAGACCTCTAATTGATGCACCATTAGTTGAGATGTGGTCTGTGGATTGAGACAGTCGTTTCTATATAATACATTCAAGGTTTCGGAGAACGTTGGGTACAGACGGGTTGGTTTGAACACGAAACCAACTGAGCCCTCAGAGCAGAAACACTTATAACTTGAGCTCCAGACATCCGATTAACGTGTCGTCGACTTTGTTGGATTTCTCTTAGTGGTACGAACCTTTTGGATTACTCCACCCAAGGTTTGGACGCAGTTGGAGTACGTTCGGGTTTTTTTTGACTTAAATATCAACCGGGCCCCGGGAATGAAAAGGCCAATAACTCTAAGACCATGCATTCTATGGAAGCATCGTCTGTCGTGTTGAGTTCCTATCGACGAGACGAAACTTTGGGATACATCAACTCTGGACTACGTGTCAGTTGATGTATCGACCCCCTTAGATCGTGGAGCGGACCCTCTAGGAATCGAGCATGCTGTGTGTGGGAACCCTAGTGCTGGCTGCGACTGCGATGATGATGATGAATGTATGGGGATCCTCTATGGGTTCGGCAGTGACGACGACCGTACTGAAATCCTCCATGGGTTCAATGGTGATAACTACTGTTCTTGTATCCTATGTGGGTCCGGCAGTACGTGACTACTGTTCTTGTATCCTATGTGGGTCCGATAGTATTTGACTCTGTACTTGTATCCTACATGGGTCCGACAGAGTGGCTGGTCTAGTATCCTACATGGGTCAGACAGCATAGCTGGTCTAGTATCCTACATGGGTTCCAGCTAGATGAATCAGTGGCTACATCTGATCATCTCTATCACCTTATGAATAATTATACCTGTGTGAGCTTAGTATTGACTTTCAATCATTATCTTCGATATGATTGACTTGCTTCCTATGTGGATTGGGTTGTTCTTTCCTATGTGGATTGGGTTGTACTATCCTATGTGGACGTGATCGAACATGGGCTCGGACGTTGGAGCTGAATTGGAAATTGATGACTTAGGTATATGTATGGGCATATACCTATGTACTATTTTTTGTTACGTTGTGATTGTATATTTCCTTCGTAGATTATCCTTTGTGGATTCAATGAGACCTTTGGGGGTCTCGGGGTCCCTACTCAGTAGAGTATACTCACCCCTACACAGGCTATGCCCGCACTACGTTGTGTTGGATGTAGATGACGGATAGCACTGATCGTGGTTGAGGCTTGTGGAGGAAGTTGGTACCTGGAGGTGGACCACTGGGCGGGACGTACACAGAGCGGGCGGCTAGACACGAGGAGTTGAGGAGGCTATCTGTACCCACCCTTCAGGTGGGATTTATAGTGGATGGCTCGGCGTTGCTGTTTTACTTTTCAGTTGTTGTACTTTCTTTTCAGTTGTACTTTACTTTCAGTTTGGTTATGTATTCTGGCCCACTTACTTTTCCTCGCTTACTATTGTACCCAGTTTTACTTAGTGTTTACTTCTGGTGGCTTACTCTATGGTATTTTTTTTGTTTTATAAAGGCAATTCCTTCCCTTTTTGTCAGAATTTACGCCTTGGTACTAGTGGAAAGCCCCTGGCCTATGGAAGGTGGGTTTTGGTTAGTCATGACAAGGGTCCCGAGGATGGGTCGTGACTGAAAATTATTTTTTTTATTGAAAAAGGAGAAAAACCGAGGGGAACAATTCACGGGGGGCGAAAAAAATGAAGACCAAGTGCATCCTTTCGGATCACATTAACACACTCACACGGGAGGGAATTAAGACTGTCGAAAACAAGCAGGGTCTCCTCCGGCCTTCCCCCACTAGCCAAAACATCTGCCGCAAAGTTGGTTTCCCTTACACCAGGATGGGTCGTGACATGTCCATTTCCTTTGTTTACACATAAACATGGATATCATTAATTAATGACTCATTGCTTTATGAAAGGAGATTCTTTCCTTCCCTCAATAAAATCAATTTCTATTTCTCTATAATAACATCTCTTATGAAATGAGTAGATTTAAGAGAAGAAGTAATGCTCAGTTGTTAAAGAATGGGATGATTTGAATTCTTTCTTATACATTTATCATTGGTTTTAATGTCAAGTAAATGGGAGAGGAAATTTATTTTGAATATAAAATGGGAATTGACAACAAATCCAATGGGTGATATTGAATAACACAAATTTATTGAAATAATATTTTAATGATTGTTCTTTTCAATATACTTGCTTGATGAAAAGTCAACATTACAATTATTTATGAATAGAGTTTCTACCATTGAATCAGTCTTCATAGTTATAAAGTGAATATAATTGTTTAATTAAAATTAAATGTTAAAATTATTTAAGTATGTAGTTTATATCATTGAATCAGTCATTAGAGTTATTATGCTGGCAAGGTTTATTTAGATGAAGCAACATTAAATGTGATGATTTCCTGTTTGAAGACTTCTGCAAATGATACACATTGTTTACAACAATGTTTTGAATAAAAAGAGTAACCATTATAAAATGTTTAGAAGAATAATCTATGCTTGTTTTTCAAATATGTGGGAATTTGATTTGGTTTCTTTGAATATTATTTTTTTGGGACTTTGTAAAAATTATGGCATATCCCAACTAGCTAGCCTAGGAGGACTACTTACACTAGTGAGGTGGGTAGTTGAATCCCTTGAAAATCGGTGTGAGAGGCATTGGTGTATATAGTGAACCACACAAAGTCACTTAAGAGGCAGTGGTGAGCCACTCGGCAGGGCGACATGGTAGTGGATGGGAGCAAGCAGATGGAGCAGTGCAGGAAATGTAAGATGCAGGCCAGTAACCAATTCCGTCCAATAAATAGAGCACTTTGTATTATAAGGTATTGGGGAACTATGATAAATTTCAATGTGGGAGTGCATTATATGAATTATTTTAGCTCTTTTGGAAACTAAGAAAGAACTATGGTCATCTGATTAGACTATCTAATTAGTTCGATCACCCATCCAAACTCATCTTCATCTTCAGCCATCTGAGGCGTTCAGTGCTTCAGAAGTTCTCCATGAAATGTTGAAATTCAATTGAATTGAGTCTTATAATCTCTAATAATTTTTTCTAAAAATTCCAATATGATTTAAATTATTTGCAACATCATTTTAATGTTAAAAATAAGATCAAACCGAGTATCTGCAATGTGTATGAAATTGATGGGTTTTGATGATATTTATATTTTATGATGTTCATGTTACCTAAGATAATAAGTTTATAAGAAGGAAAATGGATGACCTTATATTATTTTCCATGCAATGAGTCTGTGGTATGATATCTATAAATACATCTGATCATATCTTTGAATGTAGTAGTGAATAACTCTTCTACCATTTTTGCCTCTACGCCCATGGTTTCATCGCCCGCACCCACCATTAGTGGAAATTCCAGGGTGAGTGCATCCAATACATGATCCCCTATCACCTCAGATCCTGAATAATTTTCCACCCCTCCATTCACGCTTCAGCTTCAACATCATCCTCTGGTGGCCCCTCAATACCAGACATAACCATCATAGTCTTCTCAACTGACCCTGCTATCAGTAGAGTCTCAATCACCTCTATTAAAGGCAAGATATTGGTAGTCCCTGCCAACAAAAAATCATTAGTAGGTCGAACAACCACAGTCTCCCTAGACATTCATACTAAGAGGATGTCATCATTCATGACCACCTTAACCCCTGGATCTAGTAATGTAAGCGTCGATACTGGTGGCTGATTCTCAAACACTTTTTGAAATACCATTCAAAAATATGTTAGTCAATCATTATGAGGTGTGTAAAAATAAGAAAATAGAAGAGACTCAAATGGTCAGGATAGCCCTATAATGAGATCCTTGAGGTCCATATATAGGTTCCCCAAAATGGTTTCCCCCAAGGCCACTACCATAATGGTCAACACTGTTGTTCGGCCACTCACAGACACAACATCACGATGAGACACCAAACATACCCCAAATGGTTTGAGGCAACCTCACATTTTATTCCATGTATTTCACAGACCTCCCCATCCTCTCTGTTTGATTCCTGAGTAAGGATGTAAGGAAAATTGAAAAATCATATGAATAAAAGAAAGAAGCCCAGATGCATGGAATCTAGAAAGCATCTAATTTGGGTGGCCGATTTAATCTAAAGTTGAGTTGATCCGAACAAGGTGATACAAGATGAAGTTATAATAAAATGCATGTGAAATGAATACAGATCATAAAAAGAAAAATACTCACACAAAAGCTGTTTTTAGTATATAAGGATGTAGAATTTTGAGTTGAGAAAAATAAGCAGTAGAACCAGATAGAGGGAAAAATGAATTCCATGTTACAATTGCTGATGTTTATGAATGTAAGTTGACTGGATGATGCCAAGTGAATACACATAATCATTTAGAATCCATAATCAATGTGATTGTAATGATATGGATATTTAAAATGTAGAATTAATAATGGAAAGTTTGTAATTGAAGCTAATATTTAAGGATAATTTGAAAGGTGAGTTGACACCATATTTTATAAAAATTTGATTTGACTCTGAGATTTAAAAGAATTCATGAAGGTGTTCACAATAGAAATGTGCAGAGTCTTTGTGTTTAGAGATTTGAAACCCCTTAAATTAATTAGAAATTTTTGAGCCTATAAAATAGGTTTGGATCATTCAAAATGAAGCACTAATCGATCATTATATTGATATATTGAGAAGAATAATTTGAGAGAGCTACATAGAAGAAGAAACATAAAGAGAGGACGTTTTCGACCAATGCTTACAGGAAGTTCAGTTGGGTCATGGTTTGGAAAATACTGGATCATATAGTTTTACGGTAGGTGATTAAGGTCACCAGATTTAGGTGATTTAAAGATTAGATCTAGACCAATTTCTGGCACCAATCTGTAGAAGTTCTAGATTTCAATGTTCAAGGAAGTTTTAGGGATCTAGAAATATAGTTTAACAGAAGTAGAGAATATGCAATCTTTAATGTGATTATGGTATAAGTATAAGAGGTAGTCAATGTTCCATCCATATGGAAGTTTATAGATAATCCATGATGATTGGTGGTTCTATAATAAACAACATCACCATTCATACCTAAAGGTAGAAGAGGATTTTCAAGAGACAGCCTATCCACTAGTGTAATATAGTGGAAGAAAATATTAGGATAATACCTACTCTTGGGTAAAGGATAATTACATAACCCATTGTAATACTGACAATAATTGTGAAAATCATCAGTTCCAGACAATAATAAGACATAACAAGGAGTAGGTTTCTCACACTAGGACCAAACAGAGATGCTCGGATAAACCAAGACTCCATTGTAGTAAGATTTTCAGACACAAATAAACTGACCGAGATGCTCAGATAAACCAAGACTCCATTGCTCAGATAGAAGCGATCTAAAAATACTTCTACATGCAGTAACTATCAGAATGTTATAGTCATGGATGAAATGGTTCAAGATAACATGACATAGTATGAGAATTTTAATGTAAAACAACCAAATTGAGGGGTCGTGCAATGACACGAATGGGCAGAGTGAGAATATCAGATTGATCATCGGACGGAGTACATTGTGATCAGAGAAAAGAATATGCGCTTTGAGAATACAATATGAAAAGGAGGATCACCAGACGGTCCAATAAAATTGTACAAAAATTAGTCACCTTATGATCAAAAGATTTAGGTATAACATACCCAATAGAATAAAAGTGGAAAGACTATGATATGAATCTACATACACAAGAGCTAGAGCACCAAAAAAATGCAGCTACTGATGATCATGTGATCAAAATACAATCAAGATAAGTAATAAATAAAATAAATAAAATAAAGAATCTAATAATCATATAACTCCATTGAAAGTATCGAGAATAGTTGATGTTCAATGTATAAAGAATGATATGTTAGATTTGGATGCATGAATAAATTAAATTGAATAAGATAAAATTATATTTTTCCTTAAGAGAAGATTTTGAAAAGCACATTTACAATTTTTTAATTTGAATAAAGAATTTAGTGTACATAGAAAAAAGCATGATGTAATAAGTTATTACATACTGTTAGGTACAATGATGACATTGATATAGTACCCGAGTCAGTTGTTTGGGATCTTGCATCAGAAGAAGCACCCTATAATGAGATAAATGGTAATGTCAGATTAAATGACTACTCATACACCTACCAACAATTCAGTATCACACTGGAATATCCTAACATCTTCCCAGCAATGGGCACATATTCTCACAACAGCAAGCATCCTTCAACATACTCCAGTGACCACCAAGTAGAAATATCATACTATTTCTCATTCCCAAATGGTTGGTTGTCATATTTCAACCAAAATATAGGATGAGACTCGTATTTCTACCCTACATAATGCTAGAATCCTTGATGTTATATATCTTATGTCTGAAGCATATTAAGGATTCACCAACTCTTCATCTAAATAATATGTCCGTAGTTATTATGATAGTCCTCCTCAGGATACCGTAGATATGGATTAAAAAGAATCTACCCCTAAAATTCGTTGTGTAAAACCTCCCCATGGTGATATATCTCCCTATTAAGGACATCCTCTAATTTTCATGAAACATTCACATAGATTGGTAGTCAAATATCCAGGTTCAACCATATATAGTTCCACATCAAACATTAGAAACCATAGTTTGTAGGTGAACCAGAGTAGTGATGACCTTAATTACCTTCTAAATTCTATTAGTCGTTGTCCACAGAATATTGACCTATGTAGTATGACTAGGAAAAGGAATTTGATTTTGATGAGGAAGAATATACAATGGACAAGCAGAAAAATTAGGTCAAGAAAAACCCATGGGTACGTTCTATCCCATCACCAATTCCATCTATGATATCCATGATGATCTAAAGGGGAGTGAATTTATTAATTCTTCCAAAACCTATAGGAAACGTTTCAATGGCTAAAGGAAAAAAAAGCAACACTCTTATCAAAGATATGAGGATCATCTTCTGGCCATGATCATGTTCTATTTCCAAAAAGTCATTTCTAATTTCTATGGGTCCAGGGATGTGAAATCAGAAAATAATTAAAAGATCCTATGATATGCTTCCCTCTCTTGCTTAAAATCACACTGACAAATAATCATTGAAGACTTGTTTTATGCATGCATCCAAGGATTGGGTGAGAATGGATCATTACACTTTTCTAGGTTCCAATATTAGCAGATTCACCTGGAGAAAGAATCATGTAATGCCATTCTCAAATGAGATGTCATATGTATAGTTAATATACACGCCTGTGGGTCAATACAATTGAATATTCCTATCTCTAAGACATTAAAAGCATCGTGATTGAAGAGAGGGATGTCGATAGGCTCTGGATCTAGCACTCTCGACAATTCAAGAAGACAACTCAGATATGAAATCGATAATCTCAGGCTTCATGAATCTCTTTCTTGAAAGTAACTCACATTCTGAGAAGGTTCTACACTCATCTCATGCATGTGTGAATGTGAACCAAATTATGAATATTATATTGGGATTATATATGGAATCCCTTTTGGAGAAACCATATCCCATAAGGTAGATATAATTTTTACCACTGCCTCTACCTATAGGGTCATAATATTTTAGGTAGGTCTATAAAAAATCAACAGTGACTACAAATCAACCCCATATCGCAAGGAAGAGGAATATTTACTAAACCTTCCACTATGGGGGTTTTCAAATCCTTATAGATGTAGAAAATTACTAGTGGTGTTAGGGAGGCCATGTCGGCAGGGAGGCGGGGAGGCCGCATCAGCAATGAGGCGGGGAGGTTGCGTCGGAGCCACATCAGCAGGGAGGTAATTCTGCTACCTCGTGAGGGGAGGAGGGGTCACATTGGCGGGGAGGGGAGCATCAGTATGGAGGGGGAGGCTTCATTGGAGCCACATTGGTGGGGAGGTATGTCGGTTACCTCAAGAGGGGAGGAGGGGTCACATCGGTAGGGAGGAAAGCTAGCTACACTGCAAGGGGAGGATGGGGAGGAGGATTCGGGGAGGAGGATTCGTGAGCGAAGGAGGGAGGGAGAGGAGGATTCTCCAGTGAGGGAGGGAGGGGGAGGAATCTCAATGGAGGGAATGGGAGATATGAGTTGTGATGGATGGGGGGGGGTAGGTGGAGATGATTCGTGACGGAGGGAGGGTTTCTAAACCCACAGATGAAACTAGAGGAGGTCGGTCTTGTGCATTTTTCTACACTAAAACCACAGTTAAAAAAATGTGGCTATATCTTAATCTATTGCGACTGGTCCATTAAATTGTGGCTATAAATCCTTGGCTATAGATAATTTTTCTAGTAGTCAATAATTATTCAGTCATCCATTAATGTAAATTTCATGCTATTCAGAAATTGTTGTATAGAGATAAAAAATATGGTTTAAAATATTTTAGAGTTCATCCTAGATAGATATAGCGTTATATGATTTGGAATTGAGATATATGAATCAATAAGACTACAGATTGAAATGAGAATCATGTTAGGGAATATAGATCATCCTACACTATCACCAAAGAAAAAAAATTTGTATAGTGATGATAATGAACAGTATTGGTTGGAAAAAAATATGTGGTAGATTACAATGTATAAATTTTGATGTTTATATTCCAAAACAAAACATTGTGTAGTTCCCCAACCAGAATGAAAATTTAAATAGTGCTCTGTGCTGGTTGACCATTATACCTTAGGCTTACCTCACTTTATTCCAAAGGCCACTGACAAGTAGCGAGGGTACTAGAGATGATAGTCATTAGAATTTTAAAATGGAGGTAGAAATAATAATTATCAATACATAAATATCACACCAGAAGAATGACCATACATAACGGAAGAAATAAAAACTAATATCGAAAGAAAAACTGGATTGTATAAAAAATAAATAAAATTCTCAAATCATAACACTTGTAGAAAAAATTATTAAACCTGTCATACATAGAAATAAACAAATAAGGTATACTATGGATGACCACTAGTAAAAATATCATTAAAGTATCCTAAACAAAAAAAGAATGCTCCAAATAATGTTGAAACCACCATGATCCCTTATTATCCGTCCTATAATAATCATTAAAAACGATCACTATGTTCTAACTCAATATCCAGAATCTTTACATGATCTGAAAATCATAAACTCTACATGCATCCAAATGGGGTAGTGTAGGGTGGGTGATTAAATCTTAGTTGTCCACCACAAATGTTTTCCTATATAAAATCATGGAATACAATGTTTTTATCACTATAATAATATTTCATCACATGGACATTTTAATAAATATCCCACTTCCCTTGTGGTGATGAGCCACAAGGAAGTGATCGCCTACTTTTTCCATCACATGTAATCTTTGAATGCATGCCCTCATTTATATATAAATATTGAATACATCACCAGTCTATATATATATATATAACTCTAGTGGGAAGCTCCCGTGGAATAAAGCCCAAGGAATACCTTAAGGAAATTCATCCCAGTTGAACCCTTATATTCAACCTATAATCGTATCCCCAAAACCACATGTCGACAATGAAATAGTATGGGTCCATACGTCATTCTCAATCAATAATATCCAGTACTAAGAACCACCTCTCAATGATTCCTCGTAGGATAAACATCCCAACATCACAAGGATTATTGATATCTATCATCAAATAAATAATCATAGTTGTCTAAAATGTTAACACCCAATAGAACGACTATATATGTCCTCCCAATTCCCATAACAACACTCTCATGTATCACAATGAGCCTTATTACCCAACTTATTGTCTCATCACAATCTACCAATGGTTCATCATCATTCCTATGGCATAATAATCTCAGTACCCCAAATATATTTCATGGTCAACACCATCACCTATGTTGCATAATCTATGGCGGTATACACACACAATGATTTGTCAAAACCACCTCATATATGTTCTTTCTATGTGGAAAATACACCAATAGTGCTCCGTCCAATAAACGGTGAGCCAAAATCACCATCAACCAAAGCCATGTCATATAAAACAACTTCCCCTAAGAACATTCCACCCAATCGTGATTCTCAACAATATATCAAATAAAATAATCCACAACCAATTCATTTACACATCATCTAATCAATTTGAAGACCATTTTTTTCAACCTAGTGATCAATGTAACACTCCAAGATTTCAAATAAGGGCATTTTCTTTAAAGAAATTCAATAGATTGCATTACACGCAACACTGAGTTCGAGCACACCACATCTTACCAAAGTAGTCGTTCGAAAAGAGGCTATGAATAGTATTAATTGAATATTTATTTTTATACTCCATATAATTTTACAATCCATATTATGTGTTTCCTATACATAATATAAGAACAAATTCAATTTTCAGATAAATGAAGTATTTTTCAGAAAATGAAATTTTACCGTCTTTTAATGGAGAACCCTTTTTAAATCCAAAATTTGACACTTTTATATATTCAATTTGACAAAATAAACATCTCCTTTAGAATCGAGTCATAAAAATTTAGTTTTTATAATTTTTTGGTGTTTTTCAGATTACTTTCATATTTGATTGAATAGTGAAAAATACGAAATTTTAACTAAAAACAACTTTTTTAATCAAAATAATATATAGTGTTCAATTACTCATTTGAATCGTTTATAAGTATAATTAGATTATATTTTTATCATTTAATACAAATTTTTTCATTATAAGTAATTTCACATTTAGATTGGACATAAACACATGTTAATCTTTTAATAGATTTTATTATTTAAAAACTCTCTTTTTGGTTTTGACAACAGAAATTAATTTTAATTTAATAAATGAAACTCAAATGATTTGAATTTGGTAAAATATAATTATATTTTGAATTTATAATATCAAAATTATCTTAGAGTGAATTTTTGGTATTTTTTTGAAAACATTCAATTTTTATGAATAGTGAAAAACACTACATTATTGATTAAAATCGACTTTTTATATAAATAATTATTTATTTTATTTTAATTTATTTTAGGTTAAAATAGATAAATAATATCTATATAAGTTTAATTTAATTCATTGGAGCCATTTTTTAATAAGTTTAGAAAAATAAAAAATTTATTGAACTTTTTATCGTCATTTACCCATTTTCTAGGAGCATTTTCAAATTTGCCTAAAACATAACATTACCACTACTATGAGTTGATTTTTAAAACTCCTAGAGATGTGGTTAACATCAGTAAGTAACATGTGGTTAAATTAGTTTAAAATATTTTTTTTCTGAATAGTAACTTTTGACTTATTTACCGCGGTTAAAAATAAATAGGGTAATTAATGGTAAAAATGATATTATAATTGCCCCATCACATTATTCGTATTCTTCGATAAGGGTAATTCGAAAAAAATCCTTATGAATAAAATATGATCCTTTAGTTACACTTGGATTAGATTAGGACATTTATTATTATTTTATTTAAAGAAGAGTTAAAAGTGTTAAATTCAATGTTTAATAACTAATTAATTTTTAATATAGGGTTATACATAAGATAAATTTTACAATAAATATTCATTAAAAATAAAAAAATATTTTCTACATAATGGTATTTTATTTATAATTTTTAGACATTAAATAATAAAAATTATTTATGACACAATGATGATGCAATAATTACCTTATTAATGATCGATTAAAATAATTGATATTATAAATATCTAAATAAATGAAATTTGAGACTTATGACGAATAAATCTAATTTTATAGATTAATATGACATTTTAGGGTTGATTAAATAATTTTTTTTCGAAGTAATCAATCTGTTATGATTTTCACAAAAACCAAATACTAAATAGTGTCAAAATTGACCTAAATGAGTTTTTAAAACAAATACTATATTATTGGGTGATATAATATTACTATAAATCTAAGGAACAGAAAAATGGATTAAATAATATTATATATGTCATTAATGAACCACTTTAGGTTCTCTTGGAAGTTTAGAGTTTGTTTATTGACTATATAGTGTAATAATTCAAGAAGACATGGTAAAAGATAAACTATTTAACTAGTAGTTAAATCTAAACGATAAGGTTAAT
Source organism: Viscum album (assembly GCA_963277665.1). Taxonomy (NCBI): domain Eukaryota; kingdom Viridiplantae; phylum Streptophyta; class Magnoliopsida; order Santalales; family Viscaceae; genus Viscum; species Viscum album. The sequence goes on from OY728150.1 coordinate 2,084,364,553, forward strand.
ATGGTGAACTAAACATGTCTAAAACCTATTGGTTGAGATTATTTAGACCCATTTCATCATTAGCTTCGAAATAAATCAATTTGTATCCATTAGAAACTGAAAATGATATATTATAAAATAATATTTCACGGTTTTCCTAAAGTGACTTTCACCTCTCTTTTAAAAGGGTACTTCCCCTTATCTATATCTCACACCTCCAAAGCCATTTAACTCGGCCAGAAACAACCCAAATATCCTAACAAATACTGTAACTACATCCTAGATTCTTTCCCTTGATTATAAAGCCAACCTATGGAAGCCATTTGATCAAATAAAAAGGAAGCACCTGAAGAAGAAGTAATAATTTCACCACCCTCTTTCAAGATCTTTTCTTCTTCCATTTCCACTTTCATTGATTAATACATACCAAAATAATAACTCTAGTACCTCCTACACACTTTGATTTTAATATAAATATTTTCTAATAATATTCCTTATTCTATCCATCTTATAAATGACAATGTCATCAAACGTGTGTACGTACGACTTACTGCCTCCACGTCGTGGTGTAGTTTGTTATTCAAAAACATCATTATTTGGATCGGTATAATTATGAGTATAACATATGTAAATAATAAATATAACATGTTAATTATTCATTATATATTATATACCATCAAATTATATACTATTTCACCATCAAAAGAATGATATTGTCACTCGGGTGTACGAACGGCTTACCGTCTCCATGACATGATGAGATGCCTTTCCTCATTGTAAAAATTTACAAATTATTTTCATTTGATGATTAAAAATAATGTTTAAAAACTTGATATCATTCTGTAAAATAATCAAATACATCCTATCCATAACAAACATGACTTACGTAACAATATAAAAGAAAATGAATCAGTTAACACCCAAAAAAATGATACAACTAAAATATTATTAAAAAACAATATTAGAAGATAATATATGATATCATATTTATGTATGTGGTTATTTAATAATATAATTACAATTATTATAATATTATAATGGATTTTAACATACCTTCAACTAAGGAAAAGTACATGTTAAGGGGTTTCTTATCTCGCTTTTAATTCTGTGAGATTTCCATTGTTTGCCACTTATTTATTTCATGTGGTGTATTGTGTACTATCATTTGATATATATTACCATGATTCTCGTTATATTCATGGTATTATATGATCCATTTTGTGGTTATTAACTTTTTTTCATATGAATCGAATAATTACAACATGGTACGGGGTTTTCATCTCACTTTTATTCTCATGAGATTCATGTTATATTTGTCACTATTACTTTTTGTATGGTGTATGTACTTCCAATGATTAAAGTTTTTATGTAATATAATTTAATTTATGAATATTTACATCATCATTGGATGATCCTTCTTTAATGGGGTTTATGTTTTGTACGTTACCAAATTAGTAAGGGAATTTCAAATTTTAATTTCCACTCATTTGGTTTTACACAAACTTCATTGATTACTTTACTTCCAAATTATGTGTCAAATCAATATTTATTTACTTATGTAGTAATTTCCACTCCCATTTGCAAGGATATAATTTTGATACACATAATGACTCCATTGTTAAATTCTCCAGTCATCGATATGAACTTTATTAGAGTAATTTTAACTCAAATTCTATTCATTGAGTTAAACACCCAAGTCATTGGTGTTGTTTTTACACGAATACGTGTGAATGTCCTCTGATTGATTTATACTGAATATCCAATCATATTGATTGTATTTATATTTTTCACACCAAAATTTTGTCATTGATTTATCTTTAACCTAAGGATACGATCTTTATAAAGGAATTCATCTCAACTTATATACCATTGAGACTTATTTATTATTATGAGCCAATTCAATTTTATTTGGTGTATATATTGTACATTGAAGAAGTATATCATGAATCCCTTTATTCTAATGATATTATAATGTTTTTATTACCTCAATTATTTGAATTCAAACATCTCTCATTTGGTTAGGAAATCTATCTAAAATATCATTTTAAATGTTTTAAATTTTTATTCTTCTAAATCATTCTCATTAATTTCCATGATTTAAATATGGTTTCATTTATAAGGACATTAATGTTTTAAATTTGAAATTCCTTTTAAAAGTTTCAAAGTGTTATGGGACCCTTGGATTCAAAAATCTATTTTAAACAGCTTCTTTATAAATAGTGAAACTTGTAAATGTTTTCATGAAAATGGATATTTCTCTCAAAGATTTTTACTGATCATTTTCAACTATATCAACATCATTTATGTGATATTATTATTGATCAAGGTTGTTTTATTATGACACAAATATTTCGAACTGTATTGAGGGATTTGTGATATGTTTGACTATTGATGAGTTGTTTTTATACCATTCATGGTTTATGGATAATGTATTACATTTAGTATTCTAGTTTTAATATGATTTTTTATGTTATGTTTAAAACTTTTCATATGAGATGTGTATTGGAAATAGTTAGTGACAGATGGAGCTCGTTATAGCTCCTCAATACATCAGTAGGTCTCAAGAGACAAACTAGTGTCTTGGAACAGGGCCTTAACACAATCATATTTGTAGTCTTGGCATAAGACCTTGACTATGTGGTTATGAAGTCTGGTATTATGAATTCCATCATTAGAAAATTTGTTATTGATATTACATGTGATTATTCTTCTTATAGAATAACCTTATGAATATGTAAATGGAATTATTTGATTTATCTTTTCCATGTTATGATGAAGTTTATGTTTAAAAGTCTTTTGTTCTAGTATTATACATTGTATTAAATGTTTATTATTATTTATGAATTCTGTTATATTGTTATCCTTACTAAGCATCTGAGCTGACTCCTTTCTTATGTTTTAGTTTTCCCAGGATGCAAAGAAGCATATTACGATTAACCTGTAGGAATAGGATAAGGGATATACAAGTGTTGAAAGGGTACACAATGTTGTATTTTTTATTTCATGATCTATTTTAAAACTAGGGTATGTATCTAGTACTTCTAAGGCTACTAAACAGACCAGTCTTTAGGGACATGATTCCTTGTATCATGCCAATGTTATGTAATAATGCACCGATTCTAGGTAACTAGGGTCGGGGCGTTACGATCTACATTACAATATGGTTCATTGGCCACAACCTCAGTCTAATGACTAACATTGACTCAATCCATGTGATCAACATCACCTCAATCCTCAAGTGAACCCCATCACATTACCATGAATCAAAGAAATTTGACAATGAAAATTTAATTAAGTCATGCAACTATCATAAACAACCAAGGTAGTATCATAATTCTTATTTGACGTAAACATTTATATTGTATCTAGAGCATGCCCTTAAGAATCTCATATCAAAATTATAACATCAAGATAACATTAGTAAAATTAATGAGGGTATCATATAGACTACCCACATGGAGCATATGAATTTGACCCCCATAAACACTCAAAATGTCATGTTGAATGAAATTCACTACTTACCTCATACTAGATGGTTCTCGCTCGATTGATATCAGACTCTAACTCAAGAAAAATTAGAATAAATTAGATTTTTGTAAAATCTCCTAAAAAATAGGGTAATGGAGATCATATTGATTTATCATTATATATAGAGAGATAAACAAAGAAAAATGGATATTAGTTGAATTTCTTAACACGATGAATCTGTTTCCACCAAAAAATTCATGTTTCGAGTTATGATGGGGAATTTTTCATAGATGCTATAAGGAATTGAATTTTTTGAGGAGCTCCCTATGAATGGGTTTAAATAACAAATAAAGGATGAAATTCCATAAATTGGGTAGTGTGTAATTTTAAATTAACTTTTTATTTAGATACATGGTTTGGCAGAACATTTTGGATAACAGTGTGCCATCTTTGCGGTATTCACTACCCAAGTACCACACATTCATAGGATATGCATACGATTTGACAAACTATGTGCAATCCATTAAAATCACCTCTATTTAAAACTAAATAGGTGTCACATGGACATGTTCCCCTAATGATATGGTTCTAAAAACAATTTCCATTTACCTCTTTAGTAATGTGATTATTCCTAGGAGGTTTCACGATTATCCATGTAGTGTTCTCCTATCTACACCTTTTGAAATTTTATTTTCTAGGCCCCACCACACCTGAAACTTATCTGAATCCAAACTGACCTTTTGTTCCTTAAACAACATCTAAAAAACTTCTCTTTATTTCAAGTAAAACTTTCATAAGTAGGTTTTGAATGTAAAAAATATAGTTTTACAGTCACTATCATAAAAAAAATTCAAATACATTTTGAATTTTCAACCTGCTCAAATACTAAGGGTGTAATAGTATACACACCTTAACATAGATAATCCCTATGATATAAAGACATACCCAATTATATTATCAAACATATCCAACTTATTTATATCTATATGGTCTACCTCATTCAAAAGTCGGTAGCAAAAACCGCCCAAGTTTCTCTTCACCCTGGGAGTTACAAACTTAGTAACTTCCAAAACCAACAAACAATTATGATGGTACACCAATCATCCCCGAATATATAATTCCTCACATGATGGAATTTCATACCCAAACCTCATAAAGTGATCAAGTCATGTTTATTTCATTCTAAACACCCACCATGTCTCGAATCTCATTAGATTCTCACCTCATTCCCATGATTTAGATAATAACATTGTGGTTCCACATCATGTCATATTACCAAGATCCAATATCTCAAGAGATTCTTAAAATAATCTATCATCATATATAAATATTAATTCCAATAAAAATTTTATTCCAATGCACCACATATACGGCCTGCATCGTAGCAATTCCTATACACCTCATTTATAATATCTATTAAATCCATCCAACATTATGATTTATATTCAAAATGAGTCCCAACATGGACAATACAGGGAAGAGGGAAACCATACCTAGGGGGATGGAAATAAGGAATTCCAAGGACATAGAACCTAATCATGTTCACCCCATCCATTTTAAAAAGATACACATTAGAAAAGCTCAACATCATCTTACAAAAGTCATCAAGAGAGGCCAGGTTGTCCGACACTTTGTTCCCCTCACACCATATATAAGTGACTCTGACATTGTTGTGAAGGAGGGACTTGAATTGTCTTATATTATAGAAAATTGACTAGGGAGTGGAATATTTACCATGCAGAGCTTAATAAACAGTCATGGAGTATGTTTCCAGTTGCGCGATGATAATGTCCCTCTGACTGCACATGGATAGCCCTGTAAGAACCGCTAGATCCTCCGCCCAAATAGAATTTCCAATTCCATAATGAGCCGTGAATTCTAGAACAACACTCCCCCTATGCTAACAGAAAATTCCTTCTCTTCACATATCACCCATTACATAAGACCCATCTATGTTAAGTTTGAGCCACCCCGTGGGGGAACCCAACGAATCCATCTCCCATTTGCTCTAGAACCATGCTGATGAGCCTCACTCTATGATGATTACAATGAGTGAAGGGATGCTGCCTCCTTCTTGAAGCCAGAAAGACAGATCAATTCAATTAGAATACATATAGTTTTTTCCACAAAAGATATACCTATGGAAGAGATCCCCTAAAACCTATCTTGATTCCTTTAATTCGATGAAGACCAACATCCCACTTCGATGAAGATGGCTCTCACCTCTACCTCCATCGTAGACTCATTGATCCCCTAGAACAATTGTTCCATGAATCACTTGTTGTTACCAGCTTGAGGAGAGTACCCTATGAATGCACCAATGAATCTCCACACCTTATGAGCTTATTATCCCTCAAAGAAGATGTGATTCATGCTCTCATTGTTTTTGTTCACATGGTAATTAAAATAGGAAGGCATTCCAATGCTTAAACAATTAATGTTATCATCAGAGAGTATATAATTATTTCTGATCCTCCATGTGAGGAAGTTATGTTTAGTAGGGATTTTTTAGAACCAGACCATAATGTTTAATCTATCCTGCATCCCCTGAGGAATATTACTCCAAACAAATACATCGAGTTGAACTTAACTGAGGATGAAGGGGTATAAATGAACCTGTCTTGCTCGGAGTTAATAAGAACAGAGTAAAAAACCACATTTTGAGGTTCATCCAGAACCGATCATAAAAACTGAGGATGCATTCTTGCCTTAATGAAGCAGATTGTGGGTGGCGATCATCCTGAATATCCCAGCACACTACCGAACCAATTTCAATACAAGTAGAGGATATTCCCCTCCCCAATAATCCATTGTGAGTGTAGGAAGAGACTCAGGGTGATGTTTCATACTGAGGACCACATAAAAGACCCCCTGGACAATGGAGATGCAACACTAAACCTGTATATTTGAGACATATGCTTCCCCAAATGGGTAAGTTCCTCAATGATTTCCCATGAAATATTCACATGCATGGCATGAATTGTATCCACCATACTCCTAACATTGATTCCCACTTCATAGATGGGAGAGGCCATCTTACCCTATGACACCCATTGCCTCTTCCCCTTAGATAACACATCCCAAATGAAGAGATAAAGTATTATATTGATGAACTTAATAACCCCCATCGACAAACTGGTAGAAGCCAGAGCATGCAATGGTACTACTGAGGGGACATTATTTACAAGAGTGATTCATCCCCTGAATGATATCAAATGGGTTTTCCAATTCTGAATTCGTTCCAATATCTTATTTACTACATATTTAAAGTCCATAGTTCGTAGTCTTCCTAGGGATACAGGGGTACATAGATACTCCATTGGAAAATTTCCTCACCCCATGCCCAAATCGCTTTTTATACTATCCACCTTGCTCGAGGTGCATGAGTTTGATACATTGAAACTACTCTTCTCCCTATTAATGATCTGACCACTCCATTGGCAGTACACCTCATGAATCTTGTTAAATGCATTGAGGGACCTACAACTGGCATTCATGAATATTATCATGTCATCATCATGTATCAAATGGGATGTTGGAGGGAGGCTATACATTATATGGTATAGATAAATGTCCCCATTGTATACACCTTTATTTATTAACCTATCAAGAGTGTCTTGCACTGGGATAAAGATGCTTGGGGATAATGGATCACCTTTCAGTATTACATGAACCAGCTTGAAGAAACCATGTGTTATCCCCATAAACAACAGAACCATCCACGGTGAGAAAAAACACCAGAAGATGGTATCACATGCCCAATTAGAGACCCCCATATTATCAAGAACCTTGTTTATAAATTCACACTCCATCCTATAATGTGATTTATTCATATCAAGCTTAACAACCACATTATATCCATGGTATTTGGTGTTAATATCTCTCAGCATATCATCCACTATATCCATGGCTCCCTGAATCAAATAGTCTTTGATGAAACCAAGTTGTTCCATGGATATCCACCGAGGGAGAAGACATGACATCCTCTGATTAATTATACACGCTACGATTTTATAGGGTAAGTTGCACGTGCCCACATGGAGATAATGGAGGAGGGAAGATGAGTCTTTTATTTTCTTCAAGAGAAACAGAGTAGTCACTAAAGCGATCCATGGAAGGACACCCCCTTGGAAGAATTCCTGGATGGAAAGAATAAGATCTCATTTTACAACATCCTAAGAGCCTTAGTATAACAAACCTGGGAAACCATCTGGTCCCGCCACACATTCAGGATTCAGATTCTACATGGCTGAATTCAGCTCCTCTTCTTCATGAATACATTCAAGCATTGCATTATCTTTCCCAGATACAAGATTCAGGATCCCTTCCCAAAGACGATCCTCCCCCAATGGATACCCCCGAGGTATATTCTCGTTCATCCCCACAAGGAGGTCTTTAAAAAATGAGAAGGTCATTCCCCCGACCACCACCCTGTCATATGTGTACGCTTCATACTCAACATTCAAATTGGGTTTCACAACACGCCTTCTCTTCCTAATGCATGCATCAAAGTATTTACTGTTCTTGTATCCTTCCCTAATCCATCTAGTCCTAGAGCATTCTCTCTCCTTTCATTCCTACGGAAGCAAAAACACCAAAAAAGAAGTATTCTTCTCAGATAGTTCATCAACCTCATCAAATTAGAGTGAATATCCATCCATGTGTGTCCATGAGAAAATTAATTCCAAACCTTCATCACCATGTGGTGGTAGACCGGATCACACAACCATTGGCTGGAGAACATGAAATGATCTTGTGAGACCTCCGTCCTTCATAGAGATAATAGAAATGGAGAGTGGTCAGAAAAGATTCAGGTCAAGTGGTTGACCATCTCATTTGGAAACATGGAATTTGAGTGAACATTGGAAATGCACTGATCATGTATTCTCTATCATCAGCTACCACCCCTTCAATTTTTGCACTAGGTGAAATGATCGCTGAAATATCCCAGGTCCATTAACCCTTTCCAGCCTTAAACTGCCGAAAAGACACACTATCCCACTTCGAGAATTCACCTCACCCCTTATTATCATCTAGATGTGTTATGATATTAAAATCCCCTCCCACCACACAAGGATGATCCCCTGGGTCCAAACTATTTAACACTGACCACGACACCTCCCTTATTTGGGAATCACTACTTCTGTAAATGAAGGACATAAATTGAGCATCTCCACCACCTGAGTACTTCATTATGATATGTTTTTCTCCCACTTGAATCAAATCAACAAAGTCATACCTCTTCTAGAATAACCATATGTGATTATTGATTGGATCCACATGCATGGATGCATTAATTTTGACCTTATGAGAAAACTCTTAAATCGTAGTAGTGTTCTTCTTGTGCCCAATTATCGAAAACAACTTGACATTTTGTCTCTTAGAAGTCATTGAGATGAAATCGGTTTTCACCCTCACGCCAATCTCTCGGGAGTTTCATATTGTGATGGGAATCATTAAAACAATGATGTCCTTGTTTTGGCCCTATGCCCCACGGCCATTTTTAATGGGGATAAAGGGGTCTCTTTGTCCTACAACTTATTCTTCATCTACCTTGTACACACATGGGATTAAAATAGAAACAACTGAGTATGGGAGTTGATGTTTAGAAGGTGGATTTGGGTATATCCCACCCATTTCCTTATAATACAATCATGGCATAACACCATCCTTCATGGAGCCCTTATCCTCACAGGGGCATAAAGAGGAATAAGAACCTTTTCTAATCGGGAGATCAAACTTCGTGGGAGGTCGCACTCCAGGAAAACCTACTCCAGTAGGTGGAACTCTGCATGCCAATGCCATAGGACCTGCATGAAATTCAACTATGAAGGGGGTGGCTTCCTGGACTCTGACCACCTTTAGATGTTTCTCTTCATAGAGTCTATAATCCATAGATGCACAGGGGGGAAACAAGGATGGGGAGGCTGAAACATCCTTGGGTACCCTCATGTTGAATTTTAATGAATCTCCAATTGACAAAAACTGACTAGGTAAGCACAACCAATCAGTGGAACCCAGTGAATATAGATGAATGTTTTGCAGTTTATTGGGGACCAAAGCCAGGCGTGGAGGTTCCTCATTACTCCTTGAGGGAGGAACTAGAACCCTTCATGGGGAGATTTTTGGGGGACTAGAGATGGGCCCAAAATCTAGATGCTAGCTCAAGGTCAAGAAAAACCCTACATGAGAAAGAGAAGAAGGAGCGAGGGGCTTGGAGCCGGAGGTAGCTTGGTGACGGCCTCCTTGGTGGCATTTCTGGAAATTATGCAACGAATGTCCTTGTAACAAAAAGGATGAACAATATCTAAGAATGACTGGGTAAACTATATCATGGGTCAAAACGACAAAATTCGGCACTTTTAGTGAGATCTTCTCTAAAATCAGAAGATAAAGGTCCACATCATTGCATATTTTGGCCACCATGGTATCCTCACCGCAACAGGGGTGCTCATTAGTGAATAGATAACCTCCCAAAGTGACGATGAGGGCCTTAAGTAATGAACTGTAGTGAAATGGATAAGGAATACCTGGTAGGTTTACCCACACCACAACGTGAGGGTTTTCCGTTCCCTTGTGAACCTCCATCGACCATCGGGATAAATTAAAGCACCAACAACCCACGACCCTAGGGGAATTACACCAAGTGTGGATGAAATATGCATCCGATGAAAGAACCATGTATAATGAGAATTTATGGATCACCGAGATACCAGACTCCCCCTATATACCCAAATAATCCAAAAATATTTAAAAATGGGAAGAGAAAGTTTCGTGAATAAAAACTACGCTAGAAGTGTCCATTTTTAGCTACTTATAGCTTCATTGAATACCATCTCAGGTTCCACCAATGAAAAATGCCTGCCATACATCACGACTGAGTGGGAAAACGAATCAATCTCTAGGAAGAAAGGAATTGAATCACCAGGATCTCTACCCCATATAAAATCCTTGAAGGATAGCACTAGATGACCCATCTTGGAAGACGAATCGGGATACCCCCAAGGGGAACAGGGGGCCGCCGATGGAGAGCCTGAACTAGGGTCAAATGTTACCAGAGCTAGAGAAACAGTTGGGGGATGATTCATTGAGGAAGTAACAGTTGGATTAGTTTATAAAACCCCAGACACGTGAGCCACATCCCATTTCCTCCTCCTAAATGGGGTTATAGTACATGTATTCCATCAATTACCATATTCTTACAAACCTCACAAGTATATAAAACACACCATCAAAATTTCAACATACTAATGAGGTCCTAGATATTCTAAAATAAACGTCCCTACAAAAAAAGAAAAAAATACCAAATAAAAAACAACATCTAGTCATGACCATAATATATACATGCCTCTAACTATAATAATCTCCCTAATCTTCTCTGACCTTAGAAGCTCAAAATCATGCACATGTCCTAAAGACCGACTACCTAAGGCATGGACTCTTAGTAATGGTACTCTATCTATTGGACACTGACCCCACGTTTGGTTCCAACTCTCTATACTATGATATAAGCATGAAATTTAATCTTGGCTGTGAACTTGTGGCACTACTCTAGGTCTAAACTCATATCCCTAATCCTAACTTTGTCCTTTACTCTCATATATTATATAGGGTATCCCACAGAACCTCTCTAAAAGCTCCATCATCCAGGACATTTGAAAATCTTTCATAGACTAAACAAATTGGATCTGTACATGTATTTTTTGGCCTCACTGGAATAAAACAGCTTAAGACCCACTCTGCAGTGGTCTGGTTGAATCTATGGCCTAACTGCCCTGCTGGGATTCCTCAGTGTCCCACTTCCTTCTATCATAAAGATCACTGTTGAAATAATTTGACACCATCACCCAGCACGAATAAGGCCTGACCATCAAATCTCCATATCTATTAGGGCCTAATTTACAACATCTGAAAAAGGATTCAGTTTGAAGATATTGAACAACACCTTGATGGCATGAAGAACACCATCACCCAATATATGCACTCATCCAATGTCGTATCCCTACATAGTAGGTGAAAATACCAATAGGCCATTGATGTTCTTCGTGTATTACATGATAGATGAATCCCTCTTATAGTGATTAGTGATCTCACATAATCTATCAACCTTTCCCATCTACAAATAGAATAGTTCAATGAACATAGCCTTGATATCCTTGAAAGAAATTACCTCATGTATTCCTACATGAACCTATAAATCCCACAAACTTTTCATAGTCATCTTTCCATGTGCATCACCATCATCACCCTCCATCCTAGGTGTGTCTTAAGCTAGATGAAGATGGTATTCAATAACTCTACCCAATTCACTACCACGACTGGTTCACACTCACCCTGAAATAGAGGTGGTTGCTGACAGTAGAACTACACTACCCATGACCTGGAGATAGAAATAGTGGTCTTCACTCTAAAGATGTTGTGTCACTATCTGATGGGCGAGCACTTTACAGTCTATTCTGACCACCAGAGTCTCAGGTACATCTTCTCGTAGACAGACCTGAACCTGATACAGTGGCGATGGATCGATTTCCTCCGGGGCTATGACTTTGAGATAGTCTATACTCATGGAAAGGGGAACATAGTAGTTGATGCTCTCAGTAGGAGGATAGACATTCCGCTACTTGGTGAGGCGGCAGAGCAGCTAGCCGCTTTGCAGATATCCTTCATGGATAGAGATGGAGCATCCTTTCATCAGTCACTCACAGTCACTCCTCCACTTCTTCAGTGTGTCAAATAGGCACAACGTGGGGACGTTGACTGTGAGACATGGCGTTCATAGATATTCTCAAAACATACACCTGATTGTTTCTCTGTGGGAGGAGAGCACGTCGACCTTTTCATAGGATGTACCATGGTACCAGCTGCTTTGCAGTAGGAGGTGCTGAGGGAGTTTCACACTTCCCATTTAGCGGTACATCCAGGAGTGGCAAAGATGTACCAGGATCTCTGACGACAGCACTGGTGGCCGGGTATGATGAAGGCTGTAGCAGAGTTAGTTTCTTGATGCCTCATCTGCCAGCAGGTGAAGGCAGAGCACCAGGACCAGCAAGCTTGGTATAGCCCTTGGAGGTGACAGAGTGGAAGTGGGACATGATATCTATGGATTTTGTGACTGGACTACCGCGTTCTTCCAGAGGTCACGACTCCATTTGGGTGGTTGTCGACAAACTCACCATGTCGGGACACTTCTTACCCATCAGAGAGCAGGGCTTAGTGGAGAGCATGGGATTCCTCTACGATTAGGATATTTTATGGATTAATGGTGTTACATCATCTATTGTCTCTGACTGAGATGCTCTCTTTATATCCCAGCATTGGAAGGGGTTGCAGGAGGCATTTGGGAAGCAGCTACGTCTGAGCACTGCCTTTCACTCTCAGAAGGATGGTCAGATGGAAAGGACCATTCAAACTCTCGAGGACATGCTCCATGCATGTGTCCTCAACATTGGTCGCAGCTGGGAGGATCGCCTACCCTTGGTGGAGTTTGCGTACAACAACAGCTTCCACTCCACCATCGGGATGGCACCATATGAGGCATTTTATGGCTAACCTTGCAGATCACCACTGTGCTGGAGAGACCGTGGGGAGTCAGCACTTGTGGGATCGGAGATGGTCCAGGCCACGACAGAGAAGGTCCAGGTCGTCCAGGAGTGGATGAGGATATCTTAGAGCCGATAGAAGGCTTATGCTGACAGGAGGTGGAGACCACTTGAGTTCGAGGATGAAGACCATGTTTTCTTGCGGGTCTCACCTCAATGTGGATTACGGAGATTTGGCCTTTGCGGAAAGTTATCTACGCGCTCCATCGGACCATTCCAGGTTCTCACCAGGATAGGTGAGGTGGCTTATTTCCTGGCTCTACCACCTTAGTAGCACCGAGTGCACAACATCTTCCACGTATCTCATCTAAAGAGATACGTGCACGAACCGACGCATATCATCGACCAGGGGGAGCTAGACATTGATGATTGGGTGAATTTTGCGGAGGTCTCGGTGGAGATAGAGAATCTAAAAGAGAGGGTCTTACATGGGTGATCGATTCCTCTAGTGCGCATCAGATGGCAGCACATGAACCTCTAGGAGAGCACTTGATAGCGGGATGTTCAGATGCGTTCTCAGTATCCTCATTTGTTCCCCTAGTTTGTGATGTATCTTTACGAGAACGTAAATCCCTGAGGTGGGAGTAATGTAAACACCCGTAAATTTCAAGGGAAATTTTTTCTGAAATTCCATTGATATTTTACGAGTACACAGTTCCGGACGGCACATGATTTCGAGGCCCGGTGTGCCCGAAATCAATTTCTGAAGTTTAGCTCGGGTACGTTCAGTGAACGAATGAGCGGGTTTTCCTAACTTTTTAACCGGTGCTCGGAATCGAAATCTGAGGGCACCGAAGGAACCGTAGCTCCGGTAATTGCTTAGGAACACTTTTCTGGAGTTGTGTTTGCTTGGGAGGTGATGTTAAAAATGAAGTGGTTTAATTAAAGAGTGAAATAAAATATGTGCTGCAATTTTATTTATACTCTGTGTAATTATAACCTACGTATGGAAGTTGAGGTGGGACCCACTAAATCCTAACTACTATTGATAGGATATTATTGAGGTGGGCCCCACATGATCCCCACCTTTTCAATTTCCTCGAACCTCCCTTAAAGTTGGAAACCCCCCCCCCCCATTAATTTGTATGTCCTCCACTTTAAAAACATGCCAATAAAACACCTCATTAATCGGACAATGCACATTAATTAATTTAGTGAATTCAATTTGAATTTTAAAAATGGTTGGCATGAGTAATAAAATAAGGAAAAACCTTATTTTATGATGGTTGAATCGTTGTGTGGAGATTTTTGGAGAGGAGATCTCTAGTCCAGAAGAACGTCTTCTTCCTCGTTGAAGAACGCAATGAATGCCAGAGCACCAAGGAGAGACGACGTGCTGATCATTCCATTCTTCGCAACTAGTGAGAGATGACATCCTCCTCTTGGACGCTCTCCAATTCCGTCAATGAACCACCCTCGCGACTCCATTTTTTGCGACAAATATTCGTTCGACGACTACTTCGAGGTAGGGGTTTGATTTTGTTTATGAATATTCTGTGCCATCCAACGTCAAATTTTTTAGCCTCTTGGTATCAAATTAACGGGAGGGGGATGGACCGCATGAACATGGACGACCCTCCTCTCCCTTTGTTGATGTACTAGTTGCGGCTCGAACAAAGGCAGTGCGGTGCAACGACACGGTGCAGAAACAAGGAGGAACGCAGTGAAGAAGCGGGGTGCCGTCGCGCCGCGCCGTTGAGGAAGAAAGAAGTCACGGCCAGAGTCGGGTCACGGTGGAGGGGCGCGACACCATAAAGCCGTGTCGGAAGACCATGAAGAGGCCGTGTTCGGAGCGGGACCACGGTGTAGGGGCGCGGCGCCGTCGCGTGCCGCCGGTCAGACAAGGCCGCAGCATAAGGCCACAGCGGTTGAGGGAGCGGTAATCGGAACCGCCGGCCGCCGGCGCATGGAAGGCAGGACCCACGGGGGGTACCGTGGTGGCACACCTGCCGGCCAACTCGGCCGCCCGTTTTCAGATGAACCATGGGTCGTAACCCCCGGATGGAAAAGGAGTGGACCCCCTACATGGGGGCCGCCGTTACAAACAAGGGGGGCAGGGCGCCCCCCCCCCCCCCCCTTTGCGCGTCCACTTGGTCAGCGCCGTAATGCCTAGGTCGGACCTTCCGTGCCAGGCCGAGCTGTGCTGGCCAGGCTGTGCCGGCCGGGCCGGACCCAAACCCAGGTCGAGTCGACCCATGGGGTTCTGAGCCGTGTCGTTCTGAGCCCAAACCACCCTAAAATCGGACAGGTTCGTTCATTCACCCATAACATGGGCTACAGACCTCTAATTGATGCACCATTAGTTGAGATGTGGTCTGTGGATTGAGACAGTCGTTTCTATATAATACATTCAAGGTTTCGGAGAACGTTGGGTACGGACGGGTTGGTTTGAACACGAAACCAACTGAGCCCTCAGAGCAGAAACACTTATAACATGAGCTCCAGACATCTGATTGACGTGTCGTCGACTTTGTTGGATTGCTCTTAGTGGTACAAAACTTTTGGATTACTCCACCCAAGGTTTGGACGCAGTTGGAGTACGTTCGGGTTGTTTTTGACTTAAATATCAACCGGGCCCCGGGAATGAAAAGGCCAATAACTCTAAGACCAGGCATTCTATTGAAGCGTCGTCTGTCGTGTTGAGTTCCAATCGACGAGACGAAACTTTGGGATACATCAACTCTGGACTACGTGTCAGTTGATGTATCGACCCCCTTAGATCGTGGAGCGGACCCTCTAGGAATCGAGCATGCTGTGTGTGGGAACCCTAGTGCTGGCTGCGACTGCGATGATGATGATGAATGTATGGGGATCCTCCATGGGTTCGGCAGTGACGACGACCGTACTGAAATCCTCCATGGGTTCAATGGTGATAACTACTGTTCTTGTATCCTATGTGGGTCCGGAAGTACGTGACTACTGTTCTTGTATCCTATGTGGGTCCGATAGTATTTGACTCTGTACTTGTATCCAACATGGGTCCGACAGAGTGGCTGGTCTAGTATCCTACATGGGTCAGACAGCATAGCTGGTCTAGTATCCTACATGGGTTCCAGCTAGATGAATCAGTGGCTACATCTGATCATCTCTATCACCTTATGAATAATTATACCTGTGTGAGCTTAGTATTGACATTCAATCATTATCTTCGATATGATTGACTTGCTTCCTATGTGGATTGGGTTGTGCTTTCCTATGTGGATTGGGTTGTACTATCCTATGTGGACGTGATCGAACATGGGCTCGGACGTTGGAGCTGAATTGGAAATTGATGACTTAGGTATATGTATGGGCATATACCTATGTACTATTTTTTGTTACATTGTGATTGTATATTTTCTTTGTAGATTATCCTTTGTGGATTCAATGAGACCTTTGGGGGTCTCGGGGTCCCTACTCAGTAGAGTATACTCACCCCTACACAGGCTATGCCCGCACTAAGTTGTGTTGGATGTAGATGACGGATATCACTGATCGTGGTTGAGGATTGTGGAGGAAGTTGGTACCTGGAGGTGGACCACTGGGCGAGACGTACACAGAGCGGGCGGCTAGACACGAGGAGTTGAGGAGGCTATCTGTACCCACCCTTCAGGTGGGATTTCTAGTGGATGTCTCGGTGTTGCTGTTTTACTTTTCAGTTGTTGTACTTTCTTTTCAGTTGTACTTTACTTTCAGTTTGGTTATGTATTCTGGCCCACTTACTTTTCCTCGCTTACTATTGTACCCAGTTTTACTTAGTGTTTACTTCTGGTGGCTTACTCTATGGTATTTTTTTTTGTTTTATAAAGGCAATTCCTTCCCTTTTTGTCGGAATTTACGCCTTGGTACTAGTGGAAAGCCCCTGGCCTATGGAAGGCGGGTTTTGGTTAGTCATGACAAGGGTCCCGAGGATGGGTCGTGACATGTCCATTTCCATTGTTTACACATAAACATGGATATCATTAATTAATGACTCATTGCTTTATGAAAGGAGATTCTTTCCTTCCCTCAATAAAATCAATTTCTATTTCTCTATAATAACATCTCTTATGAAATGAGTAGATTTAAGAGAAGAAGT